>VXAY01001427.1:323286-393952 GCA_013399855.1 Oxyruncus cristatus | reverse complement strand
GCCCCGCTGCCGGGCGGGGAGGGCGGCGGGCGGCGGGGAGCGCGGCGGGCGCGGAGCCTCAACAGCCCCCCGCAGTTCCAGCTGCCCAGCTACCAGGTTTCCATCCCCGAGAACGAGCCGGCCGGCACGGCGGTCATCGTGCTGCGGGCCCAGGACCCCGACGAGGGGGAAGCCGGCAGGCTGGCGTACTCCATGGAGGCGCTCTTTGACGAGCGCTCCAACGACTACTTCTCCATCGACACCGAGACAGGCAGTGTGGTCACTGCGCGCAGCCTGGACCGGGAGACTAAAGACACCCACGTGCTGAAGGTGACCGCCTCCGACCACGGTTCCCCACGTCGCCGCTCGGCCACCACCTACCTGACAGTGACCGTGAGTGACACCAATGACCACGAGCCAGTGTTTGAGCAGCCTGAGTACCGGGAGAGCATCCGAGAGAACCTGGAGGTGGGTTATGAGGTGCTGACCATTCGCGCCACTGATGGTGATGCCCCAGCCAATGCCAACATGCTTTACCGCCTGCTGGAGCCAGGAGCTGGTGATGGGGTCTTTGAGATTGACCCACGTTCTGGGGTTGTGAGGACCCGAGCCCCAGTAGACCGTGAGGAGGTCTCTGAGTACCACCTGGTGGTGGAAGCCAATGACCAGGGTAAGGATCCAGGACCACGCAGTGCCACAGCTATGGTGCACATCACTGTAGAGGATGAGAATGACAACTACCCTCAGTTCAGTGAGAAGCGCTACCTGGTCCAGGTGCCAGAGGATGCCCCAGTGAACAGCCAGATTCTGCAGGTACAGGCCACAGATCGGGACCGGGGCAGCAATGCCCAGGTGCACTACAGCATTGTGAGTGGAAACCTGAAAGGCCAGTTCTATATTCACTCTTTCTCTGGTGCCATTGACTTGATTAACCCTCTTGATTATGAGACTATTCGGGAGTACACACTCCGTATCAAAGCCCAGGATGGGGGCAGACCTCCTTTGATTAACTCCAGTGGCATGGTGTCAGTGCAGGTTGTGGACGTGAATGACAATGCCCCCATCTTTGTGAGCACTCCGTTCCAGGCCACGGTGCTGGAGAACGTTCCGCTGGGCTACTCGGTGCTGCACATCCAGGCTGTGGATGCTGACTCTGGAGAGAATGCCCGCCTGGAGTACAAACTCATAGAGATGGCACCGTCCACCGGAGGTGCCCCCGTAGCAGGTGACTCTGCGTTCCCTTTTCAAATTAACAACAGCACAGGGTGGATCACTGTGGCTGCAGAGCTGGACCGAGAGACTGTCGAGAACTATCACTTTGGGGTGGAGGCCAGGGACCACGGCATACCAGTCATGACCTCCTCAGCCAGTGTGTCCATCACTGTCCTGGATGTGAACGACAATAACCCCACCTTCACGGAAAAGGTGTATCACCTCAGACTGAACGAGGATGCAGCTGTGGGAAGCAGTGTCCTGACCCTGACAGCAGTGGACAGGGATGTTAACAGTGTTGTGACTTACCAGATCACCAGTGGCAACACCAGAAACCGTTTTGCCATCACCAGTCAGAGTGGAGGGGGGCTGATCACACTGGCCTTGCCCCTGGATTACAAGCAAGAAAGGCAGTATGTGCTCACAGTCACTGCCTCTGATGGCACTCGCTTTGACACTGTCCAGGTCTTCATCAATGTCACAGATGCCAACACGCACCGCCCGGTCTTCCAGAGCTCTCACTACACAGTGAGTGTCAGCGAGGACAAGCCCATCGGCACCTCCATTGTCACCATCAGTGCCACGGATGAAGACACAGGGGAGAACGCAAGAATCACTTATATTTTGGACGATAACATCCCCCAGTTCCGCATTGACCCTGACACAGGCACCATCACCACCCTGATGGAGCTGGACTATGAGGACCAGGCCTCCTACACGTTGGCCATTACAGCCCATGACAATGGCATCCCACAGAAATCGGACACCACGTATGTTGAGATCCTCATCCTGGATGCCAATGACAATGCACCCCGCTTCCTGCGTGACCGCTACCAAGGCTCGGTTTTTGAGGATGTGCCACTCTCCACCAGTGTCCTGCAGCTGTCTGCCACCGACCGTGACTCAGGCCTCAACGGACGACTCCTCTACACATTCCAAGGTGGTGACGATGGAGATGGAGACTTCTACATTGAACCCACTTCTGGAGTGATACGCACACTGCGCAAGCTAGACCGTGAGAATGTGGCTGTCTACAGCCTGCGGGCCTTTGCTGTGGACAGGGGCAGCCCACCACTGAAAGCCTCTGTGGATATCCAGGTGACTGTGCTGGACATCAACGACAACCCTCCTGTCTTTGAGAAGGATGAATTTGACATCTTTGTGGAGGAGAACAGCCCCGTGGGCTCTATTGTAGCACGGATCAGTGCAGCTGATCCTGACGAGGGGACCAATGCACAGATCATGTACCAGATTGTAGAGGGGAACATCCCTGAGGTCTTCCAACTAGACTTGCTCAATGGAGACCTCACAGCCCTAATGGACCTGGATTATGAGAGCCGGACAGAGTACGTTATTGTGGTGCAGGCCACTTCAGCCCCTCTTGTGAGCCGAGCAACAGTGCACATCCGCCTCCTGGACCAGAATGATAACCCACCCGTGCTGCAGGACTTCCAGATCCTCTTCAATAACTATGTGACCAACAAGTCTAACAGCTTTCCCTCTGGCGTGATTGGCAAGATCCCAGCTCATGATCCCGATGTGTCTGACAGCTTGGCTTACACCTTTGTGCAAGGCAACGAATTAAACTTGCTCCTTTTGGACTCTGCCACTGGGGAACTCAAACTCAGTCGTGATCTGGACAACAACAGACCCCTGGAAGCCCTTATGAAAGTGTCAGTCTCAGGTAAGCAAGCGTTTGAGCACGTTATTCTGCTTGTCAGACCAGTATGGGGGCATGAGCAGAAATAACCCACTTGGAGATTAGTACGTAGCTTTTGGTTTCCTGAAGCAGCAGTTTATATGTGTAAGTTTTGGAGAGGAACCACAAAAATGTATCAAGCCCATGTGCTGTGGATTGAAGTGGTGCATTGAAGTTGTTTAGTAAACATGGAGCACAAGGGTAAATAAATACAAGTGTGTGTGGAAGGGTACATACGCCCTCAGCTGAGGTGGTACCTTGGCTGCAGCTTTTCTGATGTCGTTCCATAAAGGTAGTAAATGATGTAACTTGTGAAGATGTAGGGAATGCCATCTCTAATGCCGTCTTCCCTCCCTCTTTTTTGGCCACTAAAAAAAGTTGACATTTGATGCGTTTGCTTTTTCAGCAAGAAAACACATTTACTCCTGTGTGTGTACCCAGAGGTTTGGCTGGAAGATTCTTAGACCTCTGACATTGGTGGAGCTGTGCTAGTTTGCATTGCTGGCCCACACTCCTATGGGAAATGGCAGATCTGAAAGCAATGAGTTATGGCTGTGTGGTAGCTGTGTAACGTGGCTAATTGCACTGGAGTTGTTTTAGTGGCACTAGGGGAGATACTAGCCAAATGCAGCCCAAAATCAGGGCTGTTGCGGGGAGGGAGAGGAGGGAAGAGGGAGGGATACTGTGCTGTTAATTTCGTTGAAGAATTTATGTCTCTATGTGTGTGAAGACTGTTCAGTATCGTCCAGTATATACTTTTGTCTGAGCACATACATGCTCTTAGGATATTATTCCTTTTCTGCTCAGTTGCTTGTTTATCATGGAATTACTTTTTATGCCTCTAATTGTGGCATCAATCATGCAATGAGTAATTTCCTCTGCAGGTGACACTGTAAAGTTTACTGTGGACCTGATCCCATATTTCTGTTGACTTTCAGAGGTTTAACCAGATACATTCCTTGCTGCCTCTCTCTGCAAACTAAAACTAGTATTTTTGTGTTATTTTTGGGGAAAAAAAAAAAAGTTTAAAGTAGTAGGTAGGTAAAATGACACTTGGGGAAATGCATCTTTTTGTATCGTTCTATTTAGAAAAATAATAATCAAACTGTGGCATAATCCCAGCAGTGCTTGTTTTACTGTAAGTAGCCACAGTGTGCAGCAAGGCCCCTCGGAGGAGTGAACCGCACTCTCCCTTGTGCTTATAGGCTCGAGGTCCTTTTTGATTCAGAAAAATGAAACTGATATTGACTGAGCTGACTGATTCTGCTGCGGTGTATCTCCTGACAAGCCACTTCTGGCTCTTCCATAATGCTGGGGGGCGGCTTATATAGTAAGATAGCTCATAATTGCTGTTTCTGTGTTCTGCAAGGACTTGCAGGAAAAACAGACATTAGGCTTGTGACTTTAAAGAAAAACATTTGGATTAAGGTGCAGGTGATTGCATGGCCACCGTCTGTTTGAACCAGTAGCTCTTTATCTGGTAGCAGAAGATAAGAACTCATCTTGGAGCACAAAGCTTGGAAAAGTTGTTTCATTAGATGAGGTGAAGCATATATTCAGAACAGAAAACTAGGTGACATGAACTATTCCTTTCTCAGTGTAATGATATATGCAGTTGAAGTGGGTGAAGTCTCAGGTAGGAATAAAGAGCTGTTTTCTCATGCAGGAGATTGGTAATTCCAGCATAATTTTCATGTTTTGTGTGTGAACTTTGCTGTGATGTTCACCAAAATGGACTGTCTGCTGTGTGTATTGAGATATTTGAAAGGTTAAAGCTTTTTATGGCTAGGATTTTAAAATAACTTTGACAAGCACTGAACTACATTTGACGGTTTTTTGGAGAAGTTTGCTGTGTGAAAATTGAAGGGGCAGGGTTTGGCATTGTGTGATTGGTCCATGAAAGTCTCACCTGCCTGCTTTCTCTGGTTTATCTGATGAGGTTTAAAAAAAGAAAAGAGACAGAGAAGCAGCTCAGACAGAAGTACTGCACAGGGTTATCTCTTAAGTGTTGCAAAACACCTGCAAATCATCTGCCAAACTGACCTGCAAGTTAACTGAAAAAATTGTGTCTGTGCAGTAGCCATTAACCTCTCAACCCAGACAAACACAAAGTCTTCCCCTACTCACAGCTGCTCTTAGGTCATGGAAGGACTGGAACTCTTTATGAACTTGGGGAATTTGATCTATATATGAGTCAGAAGTAACACTGGTGCTATAAAAATCTTACTTCCAACTAGTGATGTGTGGTGCTGCAGAGGCACGGGAAGGTGTGCAGTGCTAGCGTTGAATTTGAGACACTGATACGTGGCTAAACCCAGCAGTCTTTCATTTGGCTTGGTGATTATTCAAATAAGCATGTCCTTCTGCATATAAACAAAATTTAAGAATCATGAAGACCAAGCAAATGGAGCTAATAGGCTTCATAAAACTGTCAGAAGTTTCATGTCAGCGCTGTCAGAAGTTCCATGGGATGGTGTGCAGCTGGGGCAGGCTCGGGGCGTGCGTGGCTCTGCCCTTGCCCTGGTGCTGCGGTAGCCGCTGGGATACCTGTCGGCTGTGCCCCCACAGCCAGTCAGGAACCAACCCAGGCGGAGGAGGGAGGAGTGTGGGTGGTGTGGATATTAGCATTTTGCTTTGGATTGGGAAAGAGCTTTTGAAGTCAGTCTCTTTTGAAGTGAATTTCTCTGGGTGTCTGTGCAGAGCCGTCTGAGTGAACAAACCGGACCCCTTTTGCATGAAAGTAATGCACAGGTGCTCCAGTGGTTCCTTAAAAAGGCACATTCTCCTTTTTCTGGTGTACCTTCAAGGCCTTCCTACAGAAAGGCAGAGCCTGGTCATATATTCCCATGCCTTCACATTGTGTCATTGTTATTGCTTCAACAACTGGGGTTGTTGAAATCTGGACTCTACTGAAATCCTGCCCTTGCTTTCCAAGATCTTACCTCTGGGCTTCTAAAACAGGTGGTCGAGAGTCGATCAGTCTGTGATTTCTTAGTGTTATTTACAAATACGTGGTGTAAGCTGACAGGATGGTTAAATACAATTACTTTTTGCTCACGAGAATGTCAAGTTGGGATTTATTTGACCAAAAAATCAGTCAAACATTGCTCAAGTCACATTGCATTTGCTTGTGTTAAACATTATACTGCAGTACCCGCCAGGGCTGGGGTAAAGGCTGGCTGGAACCTCAGCTTTGCACAAATGTTGCACAAGTTTTCCTGGGTATCACATTGCAAACACTGCTGGCACCTGCTTGGCTGTGCTGCCACAAGTAGTCCCACTTATCATCAACGACAGCTCAGTGGGATACAATAGATGTGTGTGCAAACTCCTCTGGGAACCCAGCCTAAATCAGCAGTGCAGACAAAGCCCAACCTGACTGGATGCTACACCTTTTGAGTGGTCCAGATAAATGTAAAATATCATTATGCAACATACAATTTACGATTTTGGGAAGGTGGTGCACCTCAGACAGTGAGGGATAGACACCCAAGCATTTGCGAGGGCATGCAAGCTCAAGTGTGGTCTTTTACATTTCTTTAGCTATTAATCTCCAGTGGCATTCAGTGAGGTTATTGACTATTGACAAATAGAAATTAACATAGAGGTCGTTTGTGTTGCAATCAACTTTGGGAATTTTCACTCAGAGCTTGGTAAAGGATCTTCATTACTGTAATTTAAAAGGCATTATGCTAATGATCCTGAATCTCCCGGGGCGGGGCACTTTGACAGCCTCAGGGTGCACCCTAGCCTTGTGCCTTTGGGCATCAGGGCAGATCTGCAGGGTGGCTGGTTCTTTTGGGAGTGATGCTTCTGTCTGCCTCTGAGGACTTGCTTTTAGGACCAGTGAGGGTCTGGTAGCACTCAAACTGTTCTCCATGGCCTCCTTCCCAGGGAAACACATTCCTGCAGGCAGCTGGGGTAGGCTTCCCTGTGGGTTATACAGTTAGGAAATGATCAAAATGGATGGGTGGAGACTCCTCACTTCCCTCCTTCCTGGTAAGAGGAGGTGTTTCAGCCTGTCCTGTGGCTGCAGGGCTTTTGCACGCTGGCATTCCAGGGGACCTTGGGCACTTGCACTTCCCTCTTGCATCCCATGCTACAGTGAGGGGAGAGAAAGCAGTGGCTCAGAGGCTGCAGAGGCTGGGGAAAAACGGTGAGGGGCCTATTTAGAAAGATGATATGATACCACAAGCTTCAGGATTGTATCCCCAGTCCTTACATGGTAAGTTAAGTGGGGCAGAAGTGAAGGATGACTGATAATAGCTAGTAGCAGTGATTTTGAATATTTACATTTATTTGCCTAAAATAGTAAATCAAGAGTAGTGACCATCATTCAAAGTTAGGGTAGCTCCTGGATCTGCAGTGGCTACCTGTATCCTGTATTGCATCCATATAGGTTCTATATTCTAATCTATTCTACAGGCAAGATGCATGTTAGATGTGTGGCCCTCCACCCTGCCAGAATGTGACTTTTCCCTTTGTAGCTGTGTGATCTGTTCCAGCTGATAAAAAGCTGTGACAGCCTTGTTGCTTTCCCTATGGGCTTCCTTCCACTTCATCCCTGGATTTCATAGGAGTGGTGTATTTTTGTTTCAAAAACCAGAAAAACATTATGGCAATGAGGAAAAAATATTTAATGAAAGGCTTACTGACAAAGTAACTTTTTACTGAGATAAAACTTATTTTCTGTCTGTAAATAAATAAAACGTTGATACTTTTCTCAGCAGTTTCTGGGAAAGAGGGAGACAAGGGTAGCAAGGAGGAGGTATGAGAAGAATGAGACTGAAGATGGGAAAGGGAGAAAGTTCTTTACTTGATAACAAATCTCATGGGAAAGAAATTAAACGTAGAGAAGTATGATGGTGGGATTACCTGGAAAACTTTTTTCCTTATTTTTCAAATTACTTGCAAATGAGGAGATAGTTGTAATAACCATCTTTTTAATTGGATTAGTAATTGTTTTATACTTTTTGATTACTTTTTCAGCTCCAGGGTGCATTAGAGAATTGATTTCCTTGCTGTATTCCCTCATGATTTGCTTCCTTCTTGTAAGTGGGACTCATAGAAGTCACTGAAGTATTCTTACTTCTGACCTGCACTAGCAGGTTGAGAAAAACCCTCTCTTCTGTTTTTTCTGGTCACATGTTTCCTTGCAGTTCAGAATTGATTTAGGCTGGGGTTGCAGAACCTGCTGCAAACTGCCAAATACAAAATAAACATTGAATTGTTGTCAAGGTGATGGCAAAAGAACCCTTTGTTTAGAATACAGGGAGTTTTCTAAGTTTCACTGTTAGGATGATAGTGAGCCTGCAGTAGAAGTAGTGGTGGGGAAAGTAGGTGATGTGAAGCAGGGGGATTTTATACTTCATTATCTCCAACATCCCAAGCGCTACCCGAGGAAGTGGCTGGCTGCTGATAAAGCTTATCGTTTTACATTTCATCATGGAATAGTCCATTTTCCGTCAGTGTATATACTTAATACCTTGGAACTCCCTTCCATTGTTGACTCCCATCTTTGGGCTGAATGGATTTTCTGAGACATCCCACAACTGAGGAATGTAATGTTAGGTTTTGAAGTATAACATTAGGTGAAGATAGGTAGTGTGCTGACTACTCTTCTGTAGGGTGAGAGGCACTTAGCAGATGCTTGGATGGGAACCCAGGCATCCTCATGTTTCCACCAGGCTGGCCAGAGCATCTTGGTAAGAGCATCTTGGCATCCTGGGATCTCCCAGCATCTCCAAGGAAGTTTTGGGGTGACTCATCCATGATCTTCTGCCTCTTTCTTGGAGAGTGCAGCGGGTCTGTCAGACAGCCCTGCAGCTGACAGGTTGTCTCCAGTGTTTGGGCTGGCTGGGTGCTCAGGGTGCATGGGTCTAGCAGCACATTAGAGCATGCCACACCTAAGGCAGCGGTTCCAGTTCAGCCAGATGTGTAGCTGCTGCATACATTGGCACAGTTGAGCTCACTTTCATCTGGTTATTTCGGGTACAGGCAGCAGTGAGCCACAGAGTACATGTAAGTAGTACAGGTTCACCTTGCGATGTCAATGGGCTGCTCAATTCCCTCATGGGTCAGGTGAGACTGATACAAAGACCCTGGGAATGTGACTGTTTTGAAAGTTGGGGCAGGAAACAAGCAAATGTGAAGCAGAAACCTCTTCAAACCCGTCTGCAAATACCTTTACAATATTTAGCAGTGTAGGCAACTCTAGCTGTAATGCTCATGCATGGAGGATGAGTAAGGGAAAGATCAAATGTCAGGACATAAGATCTGTGCTCTCCATCCCTGCACCCTCTCTTTTGTAAGCCCCAGGAGGATAAACTCACTATGTTTGTGTGCTTGAGGTAACACCACGACTTACGTGCTTACCTCAGTATTGCCTAAGTTGCAGGATTTGGGCAACTGTCTCTCTTGGCTTCCTTTGGGATTTCCAAAAATATCTATGAGAAGTCTTTAGGAAACGTAGGTTAGAAGACCTGAAGATATTCAGATTAGATCTAATGACAGTCTTCGGCAATGTCCCATGTTACAGTTTTTCCATCCTGGTTTTTGTGGGAATTATGATGTTTTTAGGTAAAATAGTACTACCAACTACTCTGGCATCTACTTTACCATTTAAGAAATAAGCATGGTGGTGCTGTCTTTTCTGAATGATAGGCTTTCTTGTTGTCTGCTCCTTTTAAGACTATTTGGACAAAAGACTGCATAAATCAAAGTACAGAGTAAGTTGATGTGGGGCTCAGTTCTTCAAAGGTTTGTTCACAGTGGTTGTCCATTTGAAACAAAGAACATCTCAGACCTAATTAAATTCAGTTTTGCCAGTTTGTGTTTCTGTGACAAGTGACAATATTATTATTTCCTCCACCCCAGTGGAACTCTTCCAGTGTTGAAAACATTCTATTTATAGATGTAACACGAGTTTCCAAAAGGGGCAGGATGTAATCTTTATGGAGGATTTTGAGATCTGGTGAGATTTGCCTAATGTTTTTTTTTTTCCTTTTTTTTTTATTTGTAAGACCTGGATGCAAACACTTTGCTTAAGAATGAATTGCAGTGTATTGATTTCATTGGATTGAAACAGCATTATCAAAGCTACAGTTTGGCTCTTTTGGTCAGATTTTTGTCTCCTGCCATGATCATCTCTCTACGTCTCTTCAAATGTAAGCTGCACCCATGGTTGGTTGATAAGCAGGAGAGCTGTTGAATGGAAATGTCCATCTCACCCCACCGATTAAAGAGGGAGCATAAGAGACTGACTTGGGCTGATTGCCTTGTTGCTAGGTGGCTGAAGTTCAGTGGGGTGAACCCACCCTGAAATGTGTGTTCCAGAACGGAAGGGTTTGTTTTCTTTTGTAGGGTTGATTGGACTTATTTCTGTTACAGCAAACTACCTGCAGTAACAGGCCTAGCAGACTAGGTAGAAAAGATGGGGGAGGCTGTAATTTGCAAACAGGAAAATGTTTTGCCATGAATAATATTAGGATATACTTTAAATGTTGTCAAGAGTTTGAGTGAATTATGGGGGAAGGTACGCTTTTATGGGGAATTGGCATTCAACAAAGAAATAAAATTTTGAAATATTTCAGAAAGATGATCTTCACACTTGAAAAAGAAGCACTTGGACAGAAATGTAGGATTTGCTGTAGAGAAAGGAAAACTTTTGGACTTTGTTTCAACAAGTTGTTAATGCCGCTAAGCTGTAACCACCTTCGTATTTATTCCAGTGTTTACACTTGCCAAGCACAAAAAAAGTAAATAAATGAAATTGTAAACCTGTAATAAATCCTCAGGGGGCCACATAATAAACACAGACTTGTTATACTTATCAAATACGAAGGAAAGTATTCTATTTTCAACACCATTGCCCAACGCGTGATAGATGCTACATTCCATCAGGTCTCCAGCACTTTTGGAAATGACGCATACGGTCAAAATATTTCAGTGCTTTTGGAAGGAGGGAGAGGAGTCCATTGTTACCAACCCCTGTCAACATGGCATCTCCTGCCTGCCATGAAGTCTGTGGGCTAGGTCCAGTTTCAGGAAGAAGCAAAAGCTTCTGGACCCCACCAAAAGGGGCAAAGCAAGGACTATGTTGTGAGATTTGAGTTTCACAGACATAATGACCTATAGCAGACCATAGCAGTCTGTCTTGGCTGTTAAATCTCAAGGGGCTGTTAGATTTGGAAGCAAGGTGATTCTCTGTAGCTGCCATACTACCAGAGCACACAGATCCACCAAAGATCTGTTGGATTGCTTAGGTTGGCTCTTTCCTTTCACTAGCTACAGGTCAGACTCCTTGGCCCTATTCAAAACTGATGTTGGCAGGTCATTGAACTTACTGCATTGAATTCCTGTTGTAGCACTTTTGGACTTTCCAGAAACCAGCCCAGCCCCTCATTTATTGGTGTGCTTGCAGCAGTTTTTGTGCTAACTCTGTTTCTAAAGAAGGCCCTTGGACCTCCAAGCTGTGATTTTTATTTTAAAAATTTATTTAATTATCTGCATTTAGTTTAAATCACGTAAAAGCTGTCCCACACCAGTGCATTACTTGTTTTAGCAGAGCATGATTGCCAGCCTCCAGACACTTAGGGCACTGCTCAGCATGACTAGGGAGAGGCATTTGGCACCTTTCACAGCTTAGGTCTAGTAGAGGACTTAGATCTAACCATCAAATGCTGAAGCGCCTCGCTTGTAGGTGCCTGTTCCCTGCAGCTGTGTTCTGTTTTAGGCAGTTAAGTGTCCTATAAAGTGGGAATACTTGAAATACCATCCCACTACAGCTTGGGCACTTCACTCAGCATAGTGATCAGGACACTCAGCAAGGGCAGAGATGGGCTGGGCTCCAGTCCTTGTAAGAGCTCTCACTGTGCTGTGCATTAAAGAGGAGTTGAATATGGTTCAGAAGGTGTTGTGGGACTCACATTTCCCATCGCTTTGGTAACTGTCATAAGCCACAGAGTCAGGCTCACACTTGCAGGGCATCGGAGAGGCGTCTCTCTGGCTCATGTTCGTGTACATGAGCACCTCCATTTCAGTCGAGCAGCAGTATGGGCAGTCAGAGTTTGACTCTCAACTGTTGGATGCTGCTTAGGCCATAATAAAAGCTGGATCACTGACCTTTCAGGCCGTGTCAGGACTAGGTCAGTACTGGTTGTAGCCAGGAACTCAATCCTTCTCACCTGGCAACTCAGAGGTAAAATAAACAAGAACTTTGGGAATTTCCATGGAGTATTTTCCTATTGATCAGAGAAGATTTTTTTGTATTCTGGCTTTAACTATTGGTAAATGTATTCTGCTTTTATGTGGAGTGGCCCACAGATGGGCTGAAGGGTCATTTATGGAATGATTCATGGGCTCAGGCTTAACTTACACTGCTAAATATTCGGAGTTCAACCCATCTTTGCCTACTGTTTAATCCTCTTTCTCACTGCAGTTTGCCATGATGATAGACTTGCTAGTAATTATCAACATGTTGCCGCTTGTTGCTTGGATCCAGTGGCTTTTCCCGCAATGTGCCCGCAGATGCTATAGATCACCAATGCTGTCCTAACACATATAGTAAAGGTCTCTTGGCAGCAATGACTGGGTTGAACTACCCCGTCAGTTGACTCAGTTTTCCTTCTCATGGGGTGTATTTCTGGTGCTGGCCTCCTTTTACTGACGCTGTGTAATTTAGCGATGTGTCCTCTGCATAATGAGCTCTCCATCTGGCAGATAATTGCCTGCTAGTTTAAATCCCATCTTAACTTCAGTTTCTCGAGATCACGAACCTGCTGGTGCCTTCTGGGTGGTTTTACAGGGCGTTTGCAGAAGGATTTGTTACAAGATAAAGAGAAGAGTTTTTTTGGAATGTTAGGTGAGACCAGTTAACTTTTAGGTCCTGCTTATTAAGCCACCTGACATTATTCTGTGCTGAGTTTGGCAGTCTAACACCTGGGTTTGTTGACCAAGCTGCTGACAGTAGGCACTGGTTGTTTGCACTGGGAATGCTGGGTATATTTTAGGACCTGGTGGATGCTAAAACCTTGTTGCAGAAAACATGCTGGTGTTCCTCTTTCCTTCTTCCTTATTTTCTTCTCCTGTCTCCCTTTGGATCCCACTGGATCTGTCTGCCTTGTGCTGTTGTGCAGCGAGGTGCCATATCTGCAGAGTTTGCCCGCTACAAGTTTGTACAGGGCCATGCACAGCAGAGACCTTGTTGAGCTGTTTTGTAATACCTGCTGTAAATAATTAGAATAACCACCAGGCATGGACTGAGCGACTGCCCTGAGAGATCTCCAGACAGCAGTGCTGGGGACTGCACCAGGCCCAGCCGATAGCGCCTGCAGCTGGCAGTTGCCCACCAGGCACAGTGCTGGCTGATGGTGTGGCAGCATTCTTTCTCACTGCCTTCCCTCTTGCATTTGGAGAGGCAGGGCAGATTTCTCATCCACCTCTCACCCTCTTCTGACCACTGTACTGTTACTTTCTATTAGATGGGTACATTGGTGCAGGGCAAGGGCAGGGTCCATCCCTCCCAGGGATGCCCCACGAGATGCTCCCAGTGAACCAGTGCATTGCCCACACGGCCCTTGCACTCTCAGTGGCAGTTCTGGGATTGGGACATCAGTGGTGATGGCTGCTGTTTGCAGCTTCCAAAGGTTTTGCAGCCACAATCCTTTGTCCCTCTCCTTATACAGGGTCTTGAGAGCCACAGCATGAAGTGGTGACAGTCCCACAGAGGTGACCAGCACCAGCAGTCACAGGACATCTGTGTCCAGCTACAGATTGCATGGCATGCTACACACTGAGTGCCAGTGTTGTTGTCTTTTCAGTCTGTGGGAGCAACAGCTCTGCCCTGAACTGGGAATTTGGCCCAGTCTGAGTATTGATGGTGGCTGTACTTTTTTCTCTGCTATCCCTTGTTACAAGTTGCTGTTGCCTTTACTGGCTCGTTCTTTTGAGCCGCAGCTCCCCTATGGCTCAGCTAATAGCAGTGTCTGGGACTTTTTTCAGCTTTAAGAGGCTTTAAACTAAGAAATTCCTAATTACTACTAACAGCATTGATGGACATGACTGATTAATGGCAATAAACTCAGGTGAGAACTGAGAGACAAGGACATTTTTTCTGTTCTATGAACATGTTTGTTTTGTATGACTGAGTTTTACGAACTTTTGTACTATCTGCTTTTAAACTATGTCCCTTGCCAAGTGGTTGGGGATTTCTTAAGCTGAGATGACTGATTCACTCCTTTATCTCAGCCAACCTGCACCAGACTGGGCTGAAGCTGAGGTGCTGAGATGATCAGATAAAATTCTTCACACCCCTTCTGGCAGTTGAGTATCCATCCCTTTTTTTCCCCTGCGGCAAATCCTCCAGGAGAGGCCCTTTCTCCTGGTCTGAGGTGGTGTCATTGACTCCCTGGGCTTTTGCTCCGTTTCTCTTTGATCAGTCTGTAACTGTTAAAAGATTCCATTGCTCTTTTCAAGGCCTAAAGGGAAAGTAAAGTGACAACTTTGATGGCCAGTTTGAAAGCTCTGTCAGTCTGGAAAGCTTCCCAAGGGGCAAACAAACTCGCTCTACTCATCCCATGCTGATCATATAGGGTGGCATTTTACTGGTTTAATGCTGCATACAGTTGGGATACGATGTGTTTTCAGGTATTTAAATGAACTTATATAAGTGAATAATAAGAAAAGACTAATTAAGTTTTGTTCCAGTGATGAAACTGAATTTTAAAGAAATCAGGCTGAGATTTCAGCAGTTGTGAAATTCACAGTGTTGTTCTTTGCACTGTAGAGCCTTTGTTTTTACTGCTGTAGTCATATTACATGACATTGCCTAATACCCGGCAAGGCGTATTCTTGGCTCATTCAGCAGGTAAGGCTCCCAGAGGGTCACTGAATCTGTCTGTGTGCTCTACAGAGAGCTCAGTCTGATGATTTTACAGCCATGTATCTGCATTTGCATTTCCAGTGCTTTTTCCTTTTTGCAGCAGTTTTCTCTTTTAATTTATCATGATCATCCAAACCAGGCCTCCGACTAGTTTTGTGACCAATGTCATCCCTTCCTGCATCCCACCTGTGGCAGTCAGCAGCTAAATAGCTGGTGATCTGTCCTGGGGATGGGTTTTCCGCTGTTGAACCCCTGGTCCATCCTAATTATGCAGTGGGAGGGGCCAACAGATGTAGACCCCTTGCATAGATGGTCAGGTCATGGGTCTTGCAGCTGGGAGCTGGTCCTCTAGCAAATGAGAAGCTGATCCATTAGAGCTTCAGCGTAATTTAATCCCTTTTGAAAATAACTATCATCCCACACTAAGAAACCACCACTGTTTCCGTTCCTTATTAGACATAATTTTCCATTTCTGATCTTAGGCATTTTGTAGCATTTCATTTTCTCTGTGATAATTTATGAGTCACAAAATCTCTTGGAACAAGTTAGTTTCCATGTGATGGTATTTCAGCACCTCTTGCTTTTCCTTTGGTTTGGATCATGTGTTGCTGCTTGTTTGGAGGCAACACTGCTGCTTCTCTGAAGAAAACAATATATTGTTACCTGGGTGTGATGTGCCAGGATCACACTGCCCTCTCTTTGGAGATGGGCCTTCCACCAACTTAAATAGTAGTGAAAGTGCTTTTTAAATATTTGGATGGAAAATTACTCTGTTTTCTGAAAATACACCGTTTGGGCGACTTAATTTTCTTGCCCACCCGCTGTCTCTGTGTTTGAGTTGGTTCAGAAAGATGGAAGCAACAGACCAGCCAAAAAATGCATTGGTGCATGGGGCTTCCACCACAGGGGACTAATAAGTGAGATGGGTTTTTTAAATAAAGTGAAGTATTACGTGCTGTTGTACAAGGCACTGCAAATATCTCATCTCTGCACAATTCGGATAGTTCCTAGTCAAGAAAAGTTCATGTATATTATAACAAGGACAAATTGGGAAACAGAGAATTTGTTTTACTGGAGCTGTTATTTAGAAGTTAGGTAGAAGGTTGCATCCTTCATATTGTGAAATGAAAGCCAAAGATGACTATGACTGCTGCCTACCTCCCTGAAGTACTTATGGGAAACAGGAGCAGGGCAGTTTAAAGGAACAAATCTGTAAATGAACATACTCAGTGTTTAGGTGGGATGTTAGGGGGCAGTTTGAAACCCTTAGGGAAACAAATTTCTAGGATGACCTCTCTGTGAAGTGATCCCAAGAAGTGTAACTGAGTTTAAAATTAATCTTGATCAAATAAAAAGTTGGATAGTTTATAAGTAGTAGTATGTATATACAACACATTTCCTTGAATAGAAAATTAAACGTGCTGGTGGGAAAATTATTTCCTGTCCTCTTTTTGCTACAGAAATTAAGCACTCATATTAAAAAACTGTAAGTGCCATTAGCCCTTTCAACTGCCTGAGCTTGTGTAAGTTGCTGTGTGTTGGCTGCAGCATTGCTATCTTCTCTTAGACCTGGTATCAAAAGAAGGGAAAAAATCCACAAAGGGATTCAACAGATTGATGAATGGGGCTGGCAGTTATTCACAAAAGTCACAGGCTGCAAGTTGCAGCTAATCTGAGCCAATCTTGCTTCTGGCTCTTACAGCCCTTTGCTTCCCATCACCTGTATGACCTTGTGCTGGGCTATTTCCATGCACCAAGTTTCTAAAAGCCAATCTGCCATTAAAAAAAACCCTGAAAACACACTTATGACTTAGCATGGAGAACCATCAAATCAGTATCAGCGATAGAGCAGGGGAGGATGAAAGTTGACAAAAAGCCAAACTAACAATAAAAACAAGGAGATAAAAAAATCTGACTTGGTGTGAAGAAGTAGTTTGATGCAGTATGAGTTCCAGTGCAGAGGAGAAGGAAGGCTGTGATAGCTAACCCTTAATTTAGCTTAGGGCTGCTGTGTATTTCCAGCCAAAGCCTAAAGAAAATAGTAATTTTTGTTGGTTTTCTTTTGAGTATGATTTTTTTACCTTATGCTGGAGCAGTTCAACATATGCTTGGACAGGCACTAGGGATGGTGTAAAAGAGGAGGCAGTAGTTAGGGGCGTTTAGGCTCTGGCCTTGTCTTGGTGGGTTCTCTGCTGCTTCTTCTTGGAGGAGATACTGTACAATTTTGGCCATGCTTGTTGTCCCTACTGGAAGGTAGAAAATTTCTAGAAAGTCCTTTTAATTTATGAAGAGGTTGTACTGTCCCTCCCTCAGGCCTGTGTGACCACATGGACTCAAATTAAGTGAAAAATTTGTTCCAGTGCTCTGTGTGCGATACTCAGCACCTAACCCATGTAAGGCAAGAGTGTCAGCACTCACCACTCTCTTCTGTGGGTACAAAACTCCCAGCTTTCGTTTGCACGAAGTTCTACAGCTTGAACCTGCCACGGATTTTGTAATGCAAAATGCAGCTGTATTTTACCAACATCAAAATCTCAGGAGATTCCATAAACATTTTTAAAAACACCTGTCTTGAAAACACACAGAGCACAAGAAAAATAGTAATAAATGGTTGCAAAAATAAAAAACTTAATATTTTTCCCCTGCAGATTGCTGCCTTTCTAGGTTTATTAATTCAAAAGATTAACGAATTTCAGTTAAAAAAGGTAACAAATTCTCTGATAATAAGAGTGTTGCAGTGAGAAAGTGTACATATTTATGAGCTCTGGCTCAGTCCTTTGAATTATCTAAGCACTACTGTAACCGATAAGGGAATGCTGATAACCCTGTTAATATTTCAAGGACTCTTTGCAGCTATAGGGGAGCAGTTGGGAACTATCACATTCCTTTGCATTGCAGGACAGGTTTTTTATTTGCTATCCTAATGGTGTTATATACATATAAGGGTTTTTCACCTTGTCTCGCAGCAGCTCCTTGGCACACAGCCTCATGGACTCTTTAAGATGCTTCTTACAGCAGCTAGGCTCATTGCTGGCCCTGGTGTGGCTGGGATTTGGATTGCAAATTCCTGATCTGAACAAAGAGGAGGAATAGAAAAGGCAGTCTCTGGCCTCTCTCACACTTAAGGAAACTTTGCTGGCTTCAGAGGATTGTATTTGTAACTCTGGCTACACTTCAAAAAAAAAAAAAAAAAGAAAAAGGCTTATGTCTTTGCAAAGATGGGTGCAGCCCCACCAAGAGGCATGTTGCCTTCTAGAAGAGGGAAGAGAGAGGTGGCTCTGAGAAGGCTGCTGGGATTTCAAGCACCATCTTATCTAGAGCTACCTTGAGCTTTGTCCACACTTGTTCTCTTTTTCTCTTTCCCCACTGCTTTATTTCCTCAGAACCATGGGGCTGGGAATCTGTGTTTTTAGAAAAGACAGAGGGTGGGAAAAAAAAATGAATGGAGTCAAACAGCGTGTGCATTATGTATCCACATGTGTTCCCTCACCGGTGGTTGGCTGCATCCAAGGGCTGTGCAATGGGAGGAGCAGCTACCTGTAATTGATTTCACGAGACAGTATCAACTGGGTAGGATTTGGCCTGTGCTGGCTTGTGTTCATTGAGGCGCAGGGAAGAGAAGTCAAACTAAACAGGGTGACTCATGAGCATCAGGCTCATGCAATGGTTTGTGTGTATAAAAATGCTCAGAGTTGGGAAATGGGTTGTCATGGTTGTGAAATCATTATCTCCCTTTGGTTTGCCGCTCTTTGGAGGCACTGGAGAAGACCCATGAAGTCCCTGTCAGCCACAGTCAGAGGAAAGGGTGGCTGTGTGTGGCTGACACCAGTTGTCCAGGGGCTCTGGACAAGGACAACCATGTTACTGCAAGGCAGCCGCTGAGACTAAGCTTGTGCCCTTGCTCCTGGGGCTCCCTTTTTGCCATCTCTGTCATTAAAGTTGACCAAATAAGCTCAAACCAGTCGTTTGTGTGGAAACCTTTACAGAGGACTTTTCGCAATAGGCAGCCCTCTGGGCTAAGTGGCCTGTAATTATTCAGCGTTTTGGTTAAGTATGGCAACTTCTTCCCTGAAGCCAGGCCTGTGCAGTGCAATGAGGAAAGGCACTGCTTTCCTGTCTCTTGGACTGTGTTTTGATTTGACACCATCCTCCCTCTTACTTCTCTCTGGCATTCCTTTGTTAAAGATATTCACCACACTCTGGGATTTCCACCTCTCTTGAGACATGAAGTCCCAGGTCTGTGTCTTAATGGACTGGGAGGAGCCAGGTGGAGGCAGGGAGAATGTGGCCAGATGGACAGCAGGATTACTCTGTCCCAAACCCTGGGATCAGTCAGAAGAAATACAGCCAGGGAACCTCGTTTGATCTGTAGATGAGAGCTCTGGTAGGTGCAGAGCAGGGGTGGTGGCTGGGAGCTGTGCTGGGCAGGAAGGAGCCCCAGGGCTCCCTCACACTGATCTCTGAAGACAGGAACAATCTCATGAAAGCATGGTCTTGAATATAATATGCACAAAAGGAGCCTCTGGGAAAAGCTGGTGCTCACAGAGAAGTTTTTTGGGTGTATCCTGCTCTATGAGTGAGTTAAAATTTCTGTGAGATAGAACACACCCATTTCGGGTGAGTTTGTTAGTCACAAAGTACACTGACTTCCTTCTGTTTCAGGGGAAGCGAGTCTGGAGGAGAGGCAGGTAAACAGTGAAAGAGGATCTCCTGGCACAGCTCATTTTAGAGACAGGAGTCTGCCCAGGGACTGGGATTTGGTTGGGCTGCCTGGCCAGTGCCATGCATATAGGTAATTAAAATATATCTTCCAATTAAACTAAGTGGCCCTTTTATTGATGTATGAGATCAACAAGCCCAACTGCCACGCAGATAGCAGAAGAGAGTCTGGATGATTTTAACCACTGCTTTGCATGTTTAAGTAATTCAAAGTTAGAGAAGACCTGCCCTGTTAATATTTACAGAGGCTTCTTAAACAAGACAGGTATGCTTGCCTGTCCCACGGGTTAAACGGCAGAGCCTGGCTGGGCTGGAACGGCTCCCTTTGCTCTGTCCCATCCCAGAGGGGCCAGGTCCATCCCTGCAAGTGAGCCAGCTCAGCAGGGTGCTGCTGCACCTGCCAAAAACTGCAGCAGGTCCAGGGCTAATGCTGCTGCATTATGTGGCAGTGTTATGTATGTAGTTACATGTGTGTGTGGTGCCTTGTTTTATTTGGTGCCATAAGCATCGCTTCTCAGACCTGCTAAATTCTATGAGGGCAAAGAGATGTCCAAGCTAATATCCCCACTCTAGCTCTGCTTAGCAACAAATATTAAGGAAAGTGTGTGAGAAACAGGACAAGTACAGGCTAGTCCTTCCCTCCTTGTGCTGTCCCAGCTCGCAGCAGGCAGATGTTTAGGGGCTTTTGGGGCTACAGGTTTCCCCCAGTCATGGTGTTGACTCACCGTGGGGCAAGTCAGTGCCACAATCCATGGACCCCAAATCTCTCAATTTGTTTAATCCTTCTTTGCGGTTGCTGGTTTCCCCAGTGCCTGATCACAGTCCCCACCATTCAGATGCACACACTTGCAGAAATTTTTTTCTGTTAAAACATGTTGACTGATCATCTCCCTTGGTAATCTTTAGTTTTTATATTGTTATTTGTTTCCCTTGTTGTTGTGATTTTATATTTCCTTGTCATGCTTCCTCTTAGCCATCTGTCTTCACATCCTACAAGGAGTAATCCTAGTCTTGTAATATACTGTGAAGATGATTTCTCCAGGTGTGCCTGACTTGCCCAGGAGGTTGTAAACAAAAGTATCCCACTGTATATGGGTGTATTTATGCCCAAACCTTTTCCAGGGAAAAGGCAAGTTACAGAGGTGGTAACTGTCTGCAGTGTTCTCAGATGCTTTGAGCTTTGTTTTTTTTCCTGCCAAAAAATTACAGTGTTTATATTGTTCTTTAAAACTCCTCTACAAAACTTGCAAAACTTTGGACATAGCAACATTGTCATTCCCTGATAGCTGCTGCTGGTGTCTGCTGTTTGAGAGGCAGTGAAGTTCCCAATCTAATTTTTTGTTACTGTCTTTGCTCATGCCTCTAGCTGGGTTGTTTTGGATACAGATAATACCTGTTTCAATACACAAACAGTAGCTATATTGCCTTCCCACTCAGATCAGAGCAAAGCTTAGTCATATATTTCAGAGAAGAATAAAGAACCAGGTGCAGCAAATGTATTTTTACATTTTCATTTGTATTTGTTGGCAGAATTTTAGCCTGCATATTGTCAACACAAAAGCAGGCAGCAGAGCTGTGCAGAGCAGCGTTTGCTCCCCTCCCAGTGCTGCAGGTGATACAGAATGGCCGTGACCTGGGCTTCTTGTCAGAATTAAGATGTTCATCCCCATTTGGCTCTTGATTACACTTGGGCCTGTCTCCAGATGATTACTGGTTGTGGGAACAACCAGGAGAGGGTGGGAGAGATACCCATGATGTCAGGGTCTCTGCTCACCTTGAGGCAGAGTGTGTGTATCACACCTGCTGAGCTGACCCCTGCGCTGCAGCCGTGGGGAGCACGGACCATTGTTGGCTTTCATCCCTAGGGAAGAGCTTGACTCAAGCTAAACGTTTCACCCTGTTTACCAGCTTATTTATTTGTTTATGTATCTCGATGCTTTTGCTAATATAACCACATTAATTGTGAGCACATCTGAACTTGATACTTTAATTGCTGTATGAATTGCCTTTGAATCGCTAAGGAAAATCCCTGTATTTTCCTTTAACAATGCTGTCTACCTGGTCAGGATTTTGCTTTGAGGTGGGACAGGTGTGTCTGCCTGTTTTCTTAGAGCCCTTGCTCAGATCTTTGTGACAGAAAGACCAAGGTGAGCGCATATGGCCAATTTTTTTTTTTTTTTAATAAGAACTCTTTTTGCTAAAATCAGAACACTGAATTTTTTTTTACTAAGTCAAAATCAGCTCAGGAAATAAGTTTTCTGTAGGCTTCAGAAAAAACCCAAAGCAATGAGAATATTATCTAGATGGCATATGGAGTGCAGTGCTTTAGGAGCTTCACGGTGCTGCGGGAGAGGCTCTTCATGGGAGTCCTGTCACCAGCCTGTCGGAGAACAACTTTACCCAAAATAGGAGCTCAGAGCTGGCCAACAACATTGGATACATATTATTTTTAGGTATTAGATTTAAATTTGTCTCTATTTACTAATTAAAAAAAAAAGACAAAAAATGATAATCAGAAACTCTTAAGCAGCATTGTTCACAGGACATCAAAGTAAAATGTTTGCTGTTTTTTCCTGTGTTTATGTTTTTAGGGCATAGAGCCTTGATCTTGGTCCCTCTTTGGATTATAAATCACTATGATAAAATGAAAAAAACCAGCAACTCTGCTTTACTTTGCACACAAGTGGAATGCAGCATGTGCTTAATTTAATTTTTCAAGTTTTCTATATATGTTTTTGACTCTACTTTTAGACTTAACCGGAATCATACTGGTGGTGTCTCAGACACAGGTGATTGAGCAGGGAATTATTAACCCAGCATAAGAGCTAACATGAGGATTACTGGAAAGTTCCTGCCTGTGTCAGCTTTAAGTGAACTGTGTTACTGCAAAAGCTGCAGAAAGTTCAAATTACTTGAGATCGTGCCAGAGGACTGTCAGTGGTCTTTTGTTAGAGGCTGACCACCTCAGGCAGGGCTCACAAAGGGAGCCTATTTTGTTTGAACTGAGCAGGGCTAGTTCTGTGCTCCAGAGTTACAGCCTAGCTACCTTCCCCTACATCAGCATCTCGGATATTAAAACTGATTATCAGTGTCTCTCCAAAAGGCTCCAGGAGGAAACCTGGCAGTTCTCTGACTCAGGTCTTACCAGCTTTAAGGGGAACTTGCTGCAAAGCTCCTGTAGTCTTGTGGAATACCTCCGTTTTTACCTGAATCATAAAACTTGATTTTGGCCAAATTCTGCTGGCTGACCCCTCCATGTTGCTGGCTGGCACATGGGTCATGGGTGCTGAACTGGACATCCATCTCTGCTGAGGTTGAGCCCTGCCAGATTGATACATCACTGAAATAGAGCAGTACTCTGAAGCCTGAGCAGTCTAGATGAGGCTCTGAGTAGTGCAAAGCTGTGATGGAGAGATTTCAGATGTGTTCTTCTGGAGCACAAGAGCCTGAAATGTCATCAGTTGCATTGAGGCACTGAGGGTCTTCAGCACATTGGAGCCAACCCTTTCTTATGAAATCAAACAGGAGTTTGTAGTCTGGACAACTCCTGTTTCTCATGTTGTCATTTAAAGCATCCACCGCTGAATAACTGATGTCCTTGATGCCAATATCTGCAACAACTGGATTTTAGATTATTTCAGGAGGAACTTGTCTAGGTTGCCAAACCCCTGAAGACAGAGGAAGCAGAGGTATCAGCAGAACCAGGAACTGTTCTCCACTGTTAGCTCCTGGAGAGGTTGAGATCGCCCTTCAGGAAAGTGGAAGATGTTGAAACCTCTTTGTACTGTTGTACCTTGTGGTGGGAAGTGTTTAAGTGGTGCCCGTAAGAGGCCAGTTGGAGGGCAGAGCAGTGGGGACTGCAAGGATTTCCATCAGTTCCTCAGCTGCTCCCACATACCAAAGCCACACATCGTCAGCAGCTGCCCTGAGTATGTGACAACAGCTTTCTCCTGTGTTCCTGGAGGACACTGAGAGGACCAGCTGCATACCTTGTTGCTGGTGGAGCTTGATGCTCTGCAGGTAGAGTATCCTGACAGAAGTCATAACAGAAGAAATAACCTGGTTGGTGGCACTATGTCAGCAAAAATCATGATTTTTGGCTCCTCTTGCCTTTTCAGCTCTTTTCTAGATTGATTGACCTGCATCTTGAGCTTTAGCCTGGGAGGTGTTGCCTTCTGGGATGATTTTTTCCATCACTGTCAGCAGACTGGTGAGGATGAGCCTGACTATCTGCACCTGTGCCTCTGTTGACTTTGATGGATGCATGAGTTTGTCACTGTTCAAACTAGTGCCAGTTTGGCCAGCATCTGTCCTGGAGGACTAGACAAGGACCAGCCTTTGTCTTAGCTGGGAGACAATGTAATCTATGTACAGAAGCTATAGATAGCCCAGGGCTAAATGTACGCTCACATAGCTCTGTTGCCCTCCGAGGAAGAGGCTGCATTTTGGGAAAGGAATTTATCGCTCTCAAGGAGAGAAGTGTTGCATATCCTGCCCGCTCCCAGAGGTCCTCACCAGAGGTCCTTTTTGCTCAGTCGGGGACAGGGGGCTGTGGACACACAGCCTTAACTGGGTGTTGTGTCTTGAAGTGGAATCTGGCTTCCTGTCCCTTTACTGATGTAATTTTTCTGACAAAGCTTATTTTCATTAGCCAAATGTATAGGCATTCATTAATTGTTTCTAAAAAAAGATCCTCAGATCCCTTGGCTGAACACTTCAGAGCTTAACTTAATTTTCTCTAGTGATAGAATGGCAGAGACACAAATATTACTAGTTACTTGGTGTCTGGACCTCTGAGAGGTCTCTAAATATCCTCATGTTGCTACATTTGTCATATTTACTGTGTGCCTCTGTGTGACCATGTCTCAGTATATTGCTGCCACTGTTTTTGAGGTAAATTGTTCCCATATTTTAGCCCATAAATAGTGGCTGTAGCATGAGACAAGATCTTGTATTAGTTCGACCCTTTCAGTGGCTTTCTGAAGCCATTTGAGACAAAGGCACAGATATGCAGGTTTATGTGGATTCTTTCTTAAACAGAGGCGTTTCCCCAACTGCTTTAATTGTAGGGGTTTTTGTAATATCTCTTATAACGTATGTGCTGCTTCTAGAAGAGAAGGCAGTACAACAGTGGTTGTACTCTTAGCAAGTCAAAGGCCACCCTGCAGGACTCTGTTCTATTCAGGCGTGTCTAACATAAAATTAGCTCCTTTCTTTTAACTACTGTATATTGTATAACATAGTACTGTTATTGTATAACATAGTATTGTTATTGTATAACACTGAAGTGCTCTTCTTTGTGTGCGTACCTGCACGTGTGAAGAAGGCCACTGCGGTAAAAAGGAACAATTCTTGCAACACTTTGTTCGGGCCATCAGCTGCAGCGCAGGCTGTTGTGGGTGTGTGTAGCCTTCCCATCCCTCAGATTCAATAGCAACAGCTGCTAAGGCTTTTGTGCTGGCTGTGATTGCAAAACTGCTCTCTGCGTGTTCCTTCCCGTGCCGATCCACCACCCCTGCAGCAGGCTGCGTGCGAGCTCTGGGTAGTGTGATCATTTGTACAGGATGAGTATCCAAAATCCTCATTTCGCGCTCCAGCATCTGCCACTGATTTACTGCGATTTACTGTTTCAGCTGTGCCACATAACCTGTGTTGATTTATTTCCCTCTAAAAGTAGTAACAGGTCAGAAATCAGAGCAGAAAATGCGCTTGCTGGAGCCTGGGTGGGTTCAAATTGTCACTGAAAGGGAAAATAGGGCGGCCCCATAGCTACAAACCATCCCGGGGGAATGCAGAGCCCTTACGGGGGCTGAGCTAATGTGCCTCTGAATTGACACCGGGTTGGAACTGCGCTGTGAATATTGAAGAGTCTCTTTTATGGTATTCCCCATGAGGTAATTCTTATGGAATAACATCAAATCATTGATGAAAGGGAAACCCTTTATCTGCTTATTCTAGAGAGAGGTGGCAATATAGTGCAAGAAATGCTCTGTATATACAAATGGGAAATGGTTGCATTTGATTTTGGTGATGGAGATGTAGCAGTGACTTGGCAGATAAAGACTGACAAATGTTAAAGAATCCTTATTGTGGATTGAAATAAAATGCGAATTTGAAGAGGTATGTAATATTCTCGTTATCTGTCCCGATGCAATTCATCTTTATAGGTTTACAAACTCATGAGGTACCAAAAGTGTTAGATCCCAGAACACCCATGTTTTACACAAATGATGCTTATAGCTGATTGGTTTGGCTTTTTTTTTTTTTTTTCTTATTCTCTCTCTTTTTGTCTCCCTTTACAGAAGCAATCTTTTGGCCAGCTATAATGTAAAATTCCTGATTCTTTTCGAAAACTCATGTTTGCCAAAATGGTAACCTCATAGATTATTTTCTTGTCAGTAAGGCTTTTAACCACAGTTTTGGCAGAGCCTTAAAACATGCCCTTTCTCAGGAAAGAGTTGTCTGGGCTAGAAAAGCATTGGCATTAAAAAGAGGTTGTCATAGTGATTGAAACCTCCTCATAGACATTCCTTAGGAAAAGTAGGCTGCAAGATGCACCTTTGTAGTCCCTTTTTTAAGTAAGGGACCCTTTAAATTGAAGAGCCCATTTCATTGTCTAAATGCAGATTTCTGTCACTTGTAAAACAATAGGACTTTGGAGTGCTGTTTGTGTATCAATGCTTCTTTTAATTACTTTCTACAAGAAATGGCTCAATGGGAATCAAGTTCCAATTTCTTACTATTGCGAGGCACCAGGTTTTTAGGTCTAAACCAGGATCACAGCTTGGCTCCCTAGATTAATAGGAACAGATTTGAGGAAGACACTCAAACTCAGTTCTGAATGACCTGCTCTGAGCGGGCATGAAAAGCACAGCCTGGGAAATCCTTCCTCACAGAAGTCTGGTCTTTTGCCTGAAAAGACCTAAAAAAGGTTGGGACTCAACTGTTACCTCCAGAGCAGGCAGATTCAAATGTATGATCAGTGCGTTTGGCCCTGGACAGAATTGTATGCAGATACAAAAAAGAGAATTGAGAATATGAACAGATCATTTTTATACTAAATCTAGAAATACAGTATTGAATCAGTATTAGAGATTTTTTATAGAGAGATGTAATTATTTATTTGAATCACTGTTATATCGGTGCTATACTTCTGTTTACCAAAATAAGATGAGGACATGTTTCTAGGAAAGGGTCTTTACTGTAAAAAGTGAAGAGAAATGTATGCTGGATAATCTGCAAAAAGATTGGAAGGTAATTAAATGAGGAATAAAATATGCACAGGAGGTTGGATGAGGTTGTAGAAGTCTCTTGGCAATTATATCTTCAAGTGCTTGGAGTGTCCGGATGTGCTTTATTCCATACACCTACTTTTATTTCTTTCATAACACATGCACATGCAAGGAATATTAATTAGATGAAAGCTAAACTTGTGGCTAACCCAGAGCCATCTGTTAGAAACCTACTTTTTTACCTGGCTGCCCAACAAGAAAGGTCTAATCCTGAGATATTTGGAGACAGTGGCAGAGTGAGAGGTGTTGATGTGAGCTGCACTGCTTTTCAATGCCTACTCTGCAACAAAATTAACCCCAAATTCCAATCCTGTTGGGATTAAAGGAAGAGACAAAGCAAGAGACCTTTAGGAAGATCTTGTTATTTCTGGAAGTACCCAAAGCCCTGCTGGGAACAGGCCTAATGAGAACCTATTATTGTTCTTATTGTTGTCTCTGAAGTCAAAGGGGCTTCTGCAATCGACTTGAAAGGAGCAGGACCTGGGAGCCATTTATTTTACTTTCATCCCCTGCGTGAGAGTTCATCAGTTCCAAAATAGTGACTTCAGGGTTTGTGAGTATGGGAAAATCCATCTGAGTGAGAAACAGGGGCTGTTTTTTTGTGTTGCATCAGAGTGTCTGGGGAGTTTGGCAAAGCTGCAGTGTAGTTTAAATCTGGCTTACCAAGGGTGCATCTAGGTTAGCATTTTAGATCAGATCACAAGTGTGCTTTTGAAGCAGATCCGCTGATCATTTCCACTTGCTCCACTTTGATGTGCTTAGTGCTGTAGCCTGGGAGTGCATGAACTGGGCTCCTCCCAGATGAAACTTGTCCAGAGGCTGCACTCTAAACACTGTCAGCCAGTCCTCAGGACAGAGCCAGGGCAGGCGAGACCAGAACCCCCTGAAATGTGTACAGAGAGGTTGTCAGCCCCTGCTCTTTCACCTCACAGATCCTACTGCACTTCCCTGTCTACATCATGTGCCTGTGTTGCCTCAGCAGCCTGGAAGGGAATATGTGCATCACCTCAAGTTTCCAGGTTGTCCGTCCTTGCCTGGATGTTAGGCTGTAGGTTGGAGCAAGTCCACAGGGCCTCATCAGGTGAGGAAAATCCACAGGAGGGTCACCAAGCTTGCAAGATAGCAGGAGACAAGTTTTGTCATTTCAGCGCACAGACATGCTTGGTCCAGTTTATGCCCTTTCTTGCTCTAGGGATGCTGAAGCAGGTGCTGGGTTACTACTTTCATAGAAGAATTCTTCCTTTCACATAAACAGCTGATTTTAAATATTTCAGAAATAGTGGGCTAATTGAAATGTGTTTGGTAAGAGATTCTTAGAGCAGCATGACATGGTTAGCCTTGATGTTACACTTCGCAAAGTACTTGCTACAGATGAACTGACAGTTGAAGAAATATTTTGAACAATTTTTTGTCTACCCTTGCTTCGTGAAGGCCCTGAAGTTAAGGAGGACCAAAATCTGGATCCAGTTCAGAGTTCTTCTTGCATGTTATTCTCCACATTCAAAAATCATTTAGGAAGAATAATAAAGGCACTTGGCAAAATTTGCTTTAATACTCCCTTTATGATGGCTCCCACCAGCTACAGGTATCTCTCTAGATGCCGTTTCAGCTTGGAGGCTTCCCTGGTCCCCGTTCCCTGTGGCTAGTTTCACGCTGCAGGCTTTCATCCCCCGTTCCCGGCCGGCTGCGTTAGGGACCTGTGGGAGCGCTGGGTGCAGCCATTGTCCCTGAGTTACTCATCAACCGGAGGGGCCGGGGGCTCGGGGAGGGGGTGTGTGGGGGGGGGCCCCGTTACTGTGGTTACCGGCAGCATCGCGCTCCGCTTGTAAATGCGATCTTTGACCGCAGCCACTGCTCTGGAGGAATTTTCACAGCTCCCAGAGAAGACAAAACTCCGGGAGTCGGGATGTAAAGGTTATCCGATACAAGGCGGATGAAGCGGAGGCTTGTTCTTCGTGAAAACAAATCCCTCTGCCTCACAGTGAGGGAAACGTTGGGAAGATTTTGACGTTTCAGGCATATACCCTTGCAGCTATGGTCTTGTTAAATTTGTTTTCTCTAGCTCTGGTTCAAGGGTCGTACACAGTGGTAGGAGTTTGGCCGCTGGCCATTTGCAGAGGTATAAGGTCACTCAAAATTGTTCTTGCAGTTGTGTGTTCACAGCAAGAAAATTTTAATGAGTCTTTCATCGGTAGCAGCCAGATTGTATCTGCTCCAGGGTATCACTCATCTGGCCCCAGCAGAATTAACGCATTGAATGCCCTGAGCTACAGGCTGAACTTGCAGAAAAGGAGCTCAAGTCTTTGTCTGCGTAGTCACAGCAACAAAACCACAGATGAACTGTAAGTTTCTCCAGGATCTGACAATAAACATGCTTTAGCCTGAAAAGTTGCGATCACCTGCCTGTATGAGGTTGTTCTCAGGACTTTTTTCTTAACTGTTTGAAAATGATGTGTCACTGAGTAACAGAAATTGGGGCAGAGCACTGGAGACATGATAATATCACTTCATTTACTGTTGTACTTTGTCTTACATTCACTGTTACATTACATTAATAACTTTATTTTTCAGAGGAATTTGTATCCATAGACCATATGTATCTACTCTGTATCACATTGTTATTTACTTGAATTACTTACAATGTTGAATTCAAGGCACGAGTTTTAACAGGGGAAGGGGTTGGTGCTGCACTGGCTGAAAGGGAAGTGAAGAGGTGCCGATGCTGGGATTGTCCCCCTTGCTGGCACTCTGCCCCCCTCCCATGTGGTTCAGACACTCCAAGCTCTGCTCAGGGTTTTAGGAGCAGTCCTTCCTGCTTTTCCCATGTGTACGGATGGGTTCAGGTCTTCTCTGCCTCTATTCTTTGAGTGCTTAAATGGAAAATACACTGACACCTATGCAGTTAATGAAAACACAAGAAATTATTGCCTGCCTGAGTTTAAAATCTGTGTGATGGCTCTGAGCAGATTCTCAGCCCTTACAGTGGGAAGATGGCAGCTTGCTGCCAACAGTGGAGGTCTTGCCCCTGGGCCAGAGGGACAGGAAAGACTGACAGTGGCACTCTGTGTTGGCTCCTGGTCTCAGGCAGGGGGTGAACAGCCAGTCTCTTTTAGGTGGCATCAGGAATGAAAACAAAGGAATTAATGCAGTTAAACATGCATCCATTTTTTTTCTTAGTTCCCTCTGTGCTACTGTGGGAAGCTCCCAAAGTGAGTATGATTCAGCAGGGCCCAACAATGAGATTTTGAAGATGCTCTCCTTGTGCCACTTCAGGAGCTGCTGACAGAGCTTGAGGGGTGCTGTGAGGACAGATGTCCCAAGACAAGTGTGCGAGTTAAGGCAGTCAGGGTGGTGCAGCAGGTGGAGGCTGTGTGCCTCTGTGGGATCACAGCCCCGAAAGGAGATGATAGGCCAGATACAGTTTCACTGGGGCTTGTACTGTGGCATAAAGGGTTCTTTTTTTAGTGCAGCCAAGAATTCCATTAGCCTTTTCCCAAACAACCTGTCTCCTATCCATTGGCAGTATGTTTTGGTTACCTTGCATCATATAGTGTGTCTTATGTGGTTTAGCTCTTTAAATTTGCTCACATTACAATGGATGCCATCACTTTGCTATAACCAGTTCCCATGAGCCTTAAGTCACACAGAGTGTCCTCTTGACTCCACAGGTCTGTACCCACTGGGGATGTGAGCAGGATTTGGTTGTTAGTGTGACCACATTCTGCCCAGAATAGTCTGTGTGACTTGGGGCATTAAACATATTGAAGAGATTTGAGTGGTGTGGGGTGTGAAGCCTTAGAGCCTGCGAAATTACAATGCTCTTATAACACTGTGAGGTGTTTGACTTTACAGGAGATCTATTGCTCCTTTCTTGTGATTTTTGAACAACTATCACATTTGTAAAAACAAAAATCTCCTCTCTCTTCCACTTGAATACTCCAAGAAAGCAACTCTCCTCCTGTGTCGTACATGTTCCAATGCTATCTGTGTGTCCTCTCCAGTTCCTGTAATGTCACATCGCTTTGGACGAGGAATTTCAGAACAGTTATTCATTACTTTACTCTCATTACTTTCCATTTTAGCGGAAAGAGCACCCAAAATATCCAAGTTTTATACCATCAAAATTAAAATAGTAGATACTAGGCAATATCACTCTTATGTTAGTAACTTTGTCTGAACTAGAGAAAATCTGTCCTATGAAAAAAAATTTGTCTGCATGTAAAACTATCTTTAAACTGTTTATACTCTTGCTGAATTACATAAATGGTCCTTCTGCTAATAGAGGTAAATACCAGTGTAATTGCATTTTTTGGTGTAGCTCTTTCAGTTTTCCTGTAGATACCAGCAGCTTATACCCATTTCTGCCATTACTCATCATTGCAGAAAGCAGACTCTCCAGTGCTGACTCTCAAAATAAATCGGTCTGAGAAACTGTTGGCAAATAAACTATTGCAATTACACGATTTAGAACAGTGCTAATGAGGATAAATTTGCATGGATATTTGGCATGATTATCATGACTGTCAACCATGTTTGTTGTTTCTGCCCAAAATACTAGAATACTTGTAATTTAGTTGCAAGTGGAAGGACAGTTTTCAGGTATAAACAGGTCAGTTCTCTGTAGAGCACAGCGGCAATGAAGCTTATTATAATAATTTTCAGCTCTAAAAACCTCTGTCATACAAACTCATAAACATCTCTTTGGGCACTGACACCACAAATTCTTCCCTGGGTGAGCTATCCTCTCTACCTTGAACAGTTTCATTACCTTCACTCTACCTGGGGAGGAAGAGTTTTGCAAGACCAGACCAACAGTTTGACTTCCTTTCCCATGTGGTGGTACATTTCATTGTAACAAACTGATTTTTACTATTTTCAATTAATTTTTAAGAGGACAGACTGTTTTTGGTGAGCAGTCTAGACCCTGTTGTGTCTCCTCTTTTCATACGGATTTTTCCTGCCTGGGGATTTTGTAACGTTTTCCTCTGTTGAGATCTATTCTTATAAGAATCATTATTTTGGTAAGGGCTGTACACTTGCAGTGATTTGCATACCTAAAATGCTGAAGTTGCTTGTACAGTAATACCATTAGGCTTCCAATGTCTCATGTATTTGTCTCCCTGTCGGATTAACTGTTCCTGCTATTTCACCAGGAACATCTGTCAATCTTTTCTGCACTGTCTGGCAGCTTCATTAAGCTGCATGTAAACACCTTGGGGCTGGGGCTGTCTCTGAATTTTCTCTTGGCCAGTGTGGTATGTTTAGGCAGTGCTGCCCCAGCTATGGTTTCAAGTCATAGACACAGATAGTATGAGAGTACTCATAAAAAGTAGAAAATTCATGGTCTCATTTTGAAGGGTTTGGGTACAGGCCTCTCCCGCAAAGGTCATTGGGATAGGGAGAACTTGGACTTTTCTATGTCAAGCCTTTAATCTCCAGAATGTCCAGGTTTTGTTCTGTACTGCAGTTTGCTGGTGGAAAGGTATTTGAGGTCCTGGTAATTTTATATGTTTATTTAGATGGGGGGTTTTGTGTGATCTCTTAAGGGAATCAATGAATTCTTTCGTGTTTCTTCATTTTGTTTTATATCTGCATCATAGGTTGTTGGACAGATCAGAGGCACAATTGCTCTTGGTGCATACACTTTAAGTGGCAGTGGTGGCATATGAAAAAGAGAGGAAACAAATGTAGTAGACACAATTCTTTCTTAGAGTACAATTACTTTTTCAAAGGTGCATTGATGGAATATGCCTTCTATTCAGGAGATTCCTCAAGGAGAGGGTAAGACCTGCACTGCACTGGTAGGAAGACAGAGGAATGGGGTTGGCAGTCAGTGGGGTTTTGGCTACAGAGTGGATGCGGAGTAGGATTCCCCAAGCTGTGCATTAGGCAGATCTACTGTGAAATACAAGGGATGTCTCCTTTCCTTTTTGAGGTGTGGTTTGTCCTTTTTTGGAATGCAGCTTCCTTGGGCTGAGCATAACTCAAATAATCTGTGCTTGATAGCTGTTATCAGTGCTTCTCTTTTTCAGATACACTTCAGGGATGGTGTAAAGAGAGAGCAACCAAGAGCCAGGTCTGCCCTATCTGGGTTGGATCTTTTCCGTTTTTATGTGGAACCTGCGCCTCAGAAATGATGCAAAAACTTTTTTAGTGGATAAGTTATGTATTTTTTTCTCCCAAATTACATGCGAAGTCAGGTGAATTTGTGATTCTTTTCACTATAGAAAGTATGGTATGTTTTATGGCTTGGCTCAAACAATTCACTTCAGTTACCCAAGTCACAGGATCAAGAAGATGAGGGAGTTCTATAATCTCTTGCAAATTTGCTGAGGTCAGTAGAGGTTTCCTACCTGAGCCCTTCAAGCTGACCTAACAGAAAATATGGGTGCCTTATCTTGACTGAGATTTCCTTCAGAGTAGGTGACATGCCCTAGTTAACTGCAGAATAAAACAAGATTCTCCCTCCCATGTATTTAGATCCCCAGTACTCTCCTAAATTTCCTTCCTGTGCTTCTGCTGATGTTGCCAGGGTTAACATAGCTCTTGCTAATTGAATTCCTAGTGCACCCTTGTGGACTTCTTTCTTTCCCATTGGATATGGATGCAATCTGGGAGCAGGATCCTTCTGTGTACCCAAATAGAGAAGAAAAAGGACTACAGCTGTAGCTCACAGGGAGTTTGGTTTTACTGTTGTTTTACTGTAGCTTTAGTTCAGTCTGTTTTCCATGGTGTGCAGATGGCCCTGTTCTGAATAGTGTTTGGGTTTGCATTTCCTCTATGTATTTTTCTGTATAAATTGTATTTATTTGTGAATGTACTAATATCTATTTATCTTTTAAATAATTTAAAATTCTTTTTAAGACAATGACATAAACTATGGTATTATTAAAAGAACAAAGATGTTGCCTTGTTCTTATATTTAGCCCAAATTATGGTGAGCAGAGAGTGATTTAGTAGGGCTTTGAGGATGTAATGAGTGCATTAGAAGGATTAAAAAATCAGATTGTGAATCAAATCCTGACTCACGCACAAGAAGTTTTGACTTGCTGTGTTAGTCTGTTGGATTTCACACAGCCAACAAATTCGTGAAACATATGAATTATTGGCCTTTCAGCATCTCCCTTTTCCCTTTTTAGGTAAAAAGTTGTTTTTATTCTAAGTATGGACATTTCATATTATAAAATTGTTGTAGTAATTGTAGACTCCTAGTTTGCATTTTCCTGCCCTTTCTTGGTAAAATTGATGCTCAGGTTTCCAGGAGGTTTGCATTGGCAGAAATCACTGTCTTAACCTCAAAGGGCTGCGGGTGCCTCCTGCACAAAGGCTGTGCGTCTCCTCCTCCCTCTGAGCTGCTCTTTGCCCATCAAGTAGTCATGGCATGGTCAGGATGGCAAAACAGGTTCCTTAGTCAGAGAAGAGTACCAGAGACAACACTGGCATGTTTTTTATGATGTGAACTTCTTGCAAGCAAGCACACTTACTGGTTTTCTGAATGCCCTGACACCCAGAGCCCTGTGATTTCACAGGTATCAGTTTTTCAATTTTTGGGTTAAAAAACCCAAAACACTTTAATGAGCAAATGTGTAATTGCTTTAATACAAGATTTCCCAACCTGCTGCAAATTTGAAATCATGTGTTATTATGAGAAAGCCACACTCTGACAGTTGTGCCGCATTTTAATAGAGTCCTGGGGCCTAATTCTGCCATGGCTGCATTAAGCAACACTTTGTTCCAGTGGGCAGTATGGCAATTACCAGGTGTACATTACTGCACACCATGAGTAAGCATGTGATTTAATCATCTCATGGGAGATTCTTATTGATGTAAAAACAAATATTGACCCTTCCAAAATCTAATACCTGAAGTTTAGCAAACCTGGATAGAGCTGTTTTCTATCTGAATGCCAAGAGTATTCATTAAACATCAGGAACTCAGTATAAATATGGTGGGAAGGGTTGGCCACAACTCTAGAATTGTGGTATGGGCTGGAACCTGCACTGTTCCAGGGAATGGGAATTTTTCCTTTGACTTGGTGAAGAGGAAGATAAAGATCAGTTTGCTCTGCTCTGAGGGACCAGTTAAACAACTCTGGTGTTGGTCGCATTCTCACGGTAAGCTTATGGACTAAATGTGCTACTACTTCAACAAATAAATGCCTCTAAATTAACACTGATAAATTAACTAACCTAATCCTTTGCTGTAAATAAATGTCTGTTCTGTGGCATATTTTAGCATGTTGGGATCTGAAGAGATTTGTAACAGAAGAGCAGAGTACGCACTCCAGTGAGGGAGAGCAACTGGCACACTTTACTTTTGGGGATCTTAACTGGGCCTTAGTCAGTATAGACTTTATTAGCAAAATTCTCCTTTCAAGCCTGTTTACATACAGTGCATTAAGCAGCTTTTATCAGATTTTCTTTTAGAGGGAGTGACAAGAATCTCTGATGACAAAACTCAGTGTGTTGTGTTTGCAGGTAGCTTGAAGGAGGGAGTTACTTGCTGTAGAGTTTTTTCTCATCAGAGTGATGAAAATCCACTCATTGCTCATGGGGTTTTCTTAATTTTTTGGTTGTTCTACATTGAGTGTCTTGGGTTTTTTGTTTGAAAGATGTATTGCTGCCCCATATATTTCTCTGTTGTTTGTCTCTATAAAGTTGTAGAGCTGGATTCTGAAGGTACATCTTCTCATATGATGATTTTGAAGTTGCAAGCCAGGGGAGTGGGAGATCTTGGTGTGTGCTCCCTACACTGGCTCTGACTGGGATGCTGCTTGGTGCTCTGGGTGTAACCTTGGTGGTGCAGTTACACTGGCCTCAGGTCAGCAGAGCCACAGAAAACAAACCTGGGTGAGAGATGAATGGGAATTATCAGGTGGAGGTTTTGTCCTGGGAGGGAAGAGTGCACTTTCCTTACAAAAGAACAAATTACATGTGGTTTGCTTCATTAATATAACTCATTTGGTGCACTGAGAAGAGTTGGAGCAACAACATTTAACAATTTATCTTCTAATAATTTAAGTATTGGTTGCATGGGGTGTGGAATCAGGATCTGCCTCCTTATCTCACTGAGTCCTTTCTGGTTTGCAGACTAAGCCAGGCAGGCTGTCTTGCGTTCTCCACTTGACTCTTGCAGCCAGAGTTGTAGCACATGCCGTGGTAGGAAAGGGTGCCTGGAAACGCTATGGCAGGATGTGAGCCCATGAAGGGCATGGACAGCCATTAGGTTTCCAGTATTAGAGTCACCTTTGCTTCCCAAGTCACACATCCTGAGGGTTACACATTGTATTGTTTCGTTCATTGTCTGAAAATTTGTCCATGGTCTGTTTATTCATAAATACCAGCTCAGTAATTTTGTTTAATTCTTAACAAATAGTTACCTGCAGCACTGTAGGCCATAAATGCCTATAGAGGCTATGCCCTTTTATTAGGGTCTTACATTGGTCTTCAGAGAAATGCAGAGGAAAAGTGTACTCATAATTAACTATATAACATCTGCTCAGATGATTTACTGCTGGACTTGCAGATGTGATTGGATTCATTCATCGTGTTGGTATGTTTGCTTTGCAGTATATATTACCAAATTTGTATGTAAGGTTGTATTCTGTAAGGAATAGAGTAGACACCAAATCTACTGTACCTTCTGCATAGTTCAGCCATCCTATAGAAGATTCATTCCTTGTGCCACAGAAATATCTCAGGTGATTCTTGTTCTCAAAAGGGAAACAGATTTCTTGTATCATTACTTTTGCACTCTCCAAAGTGTTGGCTGAGGACTCTGTGTCAGGCAGCATTGAAACACAGAAAAGTAGAAGATAACAGACAAAAATATGTTCCCCTGCACAGCTCTGTTAAAGCAAACAGAAAAAGAATTAATCTATAAATTCCCTTTTTAAACTTTTATCTACTGAAATAGGATTATGTCAACAACATAATAGTGGAAGTTATGTAAAGACTTTAATGGTGTGCCATGTACTGCTTTCAATTATTAATAGAGAACTCTTTCATCAGTTGTATTTCACTGTTTTGATGAATAAGTGTTTTCATCTGAAGATGATGAGTGAAACTATGAAAGATCCTGTGGAACACGTCACTCTGGCAGATGGATGGCCTGGGGCAGCTTGGGGCAGCTCATCAAGTAGGTGCCCGTTTCTCCTGCGGTACCAGTGGGAGCTGCTTGGAGGGAAAACGCTGCTTGATTTCTCAGCCCGGTGACAATCTTGCTGCTTTGAAGAGTATGACAGTGAAAGAGCTTCGGTTTTGCTGCTTCGAGTAACAGCTTGATCATACAAGCCTTACTTACTTAATTGTATTTGTCTGCTTAGACCAAGACCAGGGGCAATTGCAGAGTTTTTGTGAGAAGTAACTCTTACCAAGATGGACCTGAGTTGACTCCTCTGGCATGGGCCCTGGCTCCTCACAGCTTAGGCCTTGCAGTGAGATTCCTAAGAGGTGTGAAGGTTTCTAGGACCAGAAGAGTAAATTAACAGAAAAGTGTTTAATATGGAGATTTATGAACTTTCTGTGTCACATATGTAGGTAGATATTTAAGAACTGAAGTGGCCACACACGGGATGTGTTATACAGTTATAGCCATGTATCAATCTCCCAGCTGCGGCACATTGGACAATGTAACTGTCCCCTTGGGTCACCACTCATTGTCTTCAACTCAAAATATTAGCTCTCTGGGTTTTTTCTTTTTTGTGCTGCTTTTATAAACCTTTGGGCAGGAGCAATGCATTCTTGGTATTGTAGGGTGTTTTGGGGGAATGCAATTCCAAGCATTCTTGGCTTTGGGAAGTGATCAGGCAGAAAGGTGTGAGCTAACATCTGATGATTTATCATTGTTTCACCAGAAGAGAGACACAAGACCTTACACAACTACTGGCTATATAAGCCCAGACAGTTCTTTTACATGGAATTGTTTAAGCCCAGAAGAGGAATACTGATGGCCTTGCATATTGGAGAGGTGCACTCCTGTTTAAACCCAGCGGCATTATACACTTGCATGTTAATTTTGATAATGCAATAATGGAAAAAAGTGTGTAAAGAAGATATTTACTTTCAGGAAAAATATTAAGACTGTGAAGGCTTAATATGTCAAAATGTTGGGTACTTTGTTCAGTCCGGGAGGTCTTTATCTTTGTGTTCATAACAATGGTCCTCTCCAACCTAGGATTTAAGTTCATTGATGTGCTCTCTTGGTGAATGAAAAACTTCCTTTCTGTGCTGTTGAAAGAAAAAAATACTTGCATACTTGACTGAGATTCCCCTTGTATTAGATCCAAAATCAGTTACTTGACAACTGATCATATGTTCTGAAGTTATTCATTACAGAAATCTGGCATTTAACCCCCTTTTTTATTCCATTGCATACGTTGTGTAGTAGAAATTGGCTAATTTAAATACAGTAGTTGTCAAAGGAGTATGTCAACTGCTGTCTCAACTTCCCTCTCTTGCAGAAAGCACTGGCAAATAGGATAGGCAGTAAATTGTTATAATTCACCTATGAATTCTGTAAGAATTACCTACAAAGTTATCACACTTGTAGATTTTCTTGGCCAAGTCTCCTTTCTCTTCCCAGCAGTTTTGTCCAAGCAAAAAAACAGGACTTTGCCTATATAAAAGCACATTATGTCGGGCCCTTATAAAGTACTTTAGCTGTGTGAAAATTTTGCCCAGGGAGGTGCTTGATGATTAGGCTAATTAAATGCAAGCACTGGGGCAGATGTGCTAAACGTATTTATGGAAGTTTTTTCATTAACAGGAGCTGCTTAAAAGGATGAAAGCTTTATTTTGCATCTTTCAGGCCTGAACCAGAACAGTAAGTAGCATGACTGCTACTTTGGTTTTAAAGATAACACTGCTGTGAAGACTTGTCTGTTTTTAGGTACACAGTTTTCTGGGTGATAGTCTTTTGAAGTTTGTGATGGACTGCTTTGTACAAACACATGCACGAAGTGTTTCCAGCCCTGGGTCATGATAAAGACTCTTTAAAAGAAATCAAGTAGTGTATTTTGTTCTGGTTCACAACAGTGGTATTGAATAACATAGTGAAAACCTTTGCTGCTTAATGAATTGGGAGAGAAACAGCAGTCTGGCCTTGGAGGGAGGAGAGTTGTGATGTACAGAGCCTTGAAAATGTGAGGTCCCAGGGCCTTTGGGTTTACATTCTGAAAGAAATAAAGTACATTTTCTTTTATAGAAGGGTCAGTCTAATTCCCACTTCCTTCAAAAAAGAACCATGGGGAGAGTCAGGAACTGGCTCTAAAGCAAAGCAGTCTCCCAAGGTGGGGGGGTGGGAACTGAGGGAGCGGGAGGGAAAGGAAAAGGCTATTTTTTGTGGGAAGCTGCTGGTGTTGGACACTCCTACTTAAACTGAAAAGTTTTCCTATCTTGCCTGCCCTGGAGTTCTTTCCCAGCCCTCCCGGGTGAGAAATACATGTTGTCCTGGATCAGGCAAAATGTCTCTCAAGGTGTAAAGATTCCTGTTTACAGCTTTGTTTAGAGAGGGAATACATGAAAGAGGAGAGTGGGAAGGGAGGAATATATGATGAATCTTGAGGAACTTCTTGCTTCCCAACATGTGATGGACACAGGAATTAAACTCACTGCTTGAAAGATATGACTGTTGTTCATCATCTGTGTGTGTTCTCAGTCCATATGTGTGTATGCAAATCTATCTCTCTGTGTATGTCTGTGTATTATATAGACGTATATTGGGATTTTATGTGACAATGCAACTTCCAGTTCTGTAAAGAGAGCGTAGAGTGAGAAATTCCTTAGTAGCATTTGAAATAGATGGAAAATAGTGAACCAAATTACTTCATTTAAAAAAAAATCCACACTGAAAACCCCCCAACAAACACAAAATCCCATTCCAAAAAAATGAAAAAATATCGTATTCAGCATCTGCAGCTGGAAATGGTTCACCTTCAAGGTTGAAAGTGAAAACTCCTTAAAATGAAGGAGTTGGGGGAAAAGAAAAAAAATCATAAAACCAGAAACATTCAATTTTAGAAATTTGAGCTTTAATGCTTTCAGAAAGGTGAAAGCATTTGTCTTTTTTTTAAGTATATATACATGTGTCTCTTTTCAGTCAGAATACTGTAAACCTCATCAGAAGCACTGAAATTGCTTCATGTGGGCATCTGTGAGGTGAGAATGGTATTTGGCTTGTGATCCTAATGTTTTAGCTCCTCAGCAGAACTCAAATCCGCAGGTGAAACATACTGATAGTTTCCTGTGAAAGTGTGAATTCACAAGGGATGAAAATGAATGTGTGGAATGGTATGATTAAAGTTGAAAGTTAGAGTGAAATTGTGTACAGTCCTAAAACACAGGCACTTAGACTCAGATCTGCTTCCATTTTAGTGAGTGCCAAAACTCCTATTGTTTTCATTGAGAGCTGGATTAAGACTTTTATTGATATCATGCCAGTTTGAATTCCTTCACTTATTTTTGATCTTGACAATCACTTTTTCCATTGCAGTTCCATTAAAGATTTAAAACAGTATAATAAAACTCAGTGAAAAAAAAACTTAATGCACTTAAATTGTTCTGCAAATGGATACAAATTAAAACTCATTCATATAATTGCAATTCTCTCTTTACACCAAACAATAGAATCTAAACTTTATTCTTCTCGCTTGCTAATCAATTTTTAGTTCATTGTCTGGTTTTTTTCAGGGGTTTACAGGGTATCAAAGTAATTGAAACTAATTGGTCTTTCAGTTGTTTTGCAGTTAGTACTTGGATAATTAAAAATGAAACAGATTATGCATGTTCTATTTTAATAGAACAATTAATTATTATTCAGTGGCTTATATTCAGTGGCCTCTATGGAGTATTCCTGGCAGTGCTCAGCCTCAAAGCGACAGAGACCAGTCCAGAACACAGAACTGGCCTCTGTATTTTGGCAGCAACTGAAATTGCTATTAGGAAGTTTCCACAAGGAAATAAAAATAAAAGTACTGAAATATCCTTTCTTAATTCAGGAGAAGCTGCTACAGCAGAGATTTGGGAGTAGGGGCAGCCAGAGGCTGCAGGTGTCAGAGCTTGGTGGATCAGCTACATCTCTTCATTCACTTTGGCATTTTTTCTAAGACTGCAGTAGAGGTGTCTATTTTGGGATTGTATGTAGATCTAAATAAACAGTCCTTAGACAGTCCATGTCAATGTAGTAAATTCTGTCACAAGCGACCTCAGTATGACGATCTTCCAAATTATGTATTTACATAATTCTGAACAATTGTAAACTTGGTTTTAAAGACTATTGGCTCAGAATTTGCCTGTAGAAATAAATGGAGATGCTGTAGACTTTCAGTGTGCAATTTTGCTGTCGTTAAGACTGATCACGATTTATTGTTTATATGATTTTGATATGAATTGGAAGACATGATAGCCAAGATGTGGTTTGAAGAAAATGGATATATTGCATCTAAAATGTTTCTGGTGAAGAACCAAGGTGTTTTCTCCCCTTTTGGTTTTGAGTCTCCACGATGTGAGTTCTTTTGCCTCCAGCCTTTGCATAAGATAGCTGCAGGAGCACTGCTGTACTGTTTTACCACTTCATACAGCAAATATTACAGACAATTAAAGATAGTTTGAAAAACACCTTTTTTTTTTCAGGTTTGAAGGAACTTTTGTGAATAGACCAGCTTCCTGTCCACAACATGCAATACAACTTTCCTATTACACCAAGCAATAGAGCCTGATGTGAACAAGGGAAGTTCTGCAAGCTGCATCTCTTTTGGGACATTTCCACCACTTATCTGCATGATCAGGGTGTTGAGGTAGTGCACATAGATACTGAATAAAAGTGGTATGGTAAGGGGCATCCTTCTGCACACAAGGATTAGATGCAGAGTCTTAAGTCAGTCCCAGCAGCCTGTTGCTCCCTGTGAAGCTCAGGCCAAGGCATATGCTGGTTAATGAAGCAGACAGGTATGGCCTCCAAAAGTTTTCACTATCCTTGTGACAGGGCAGGTTTTTAATAGGGATAATGTGGGCCTAGGGAGCTTGTCACATTCACTCCATGCTGGCTCTGTGCTGGCTATTAGGGAGCACCAACGTGATACTGTATCTTCCTTGTGTGGCTGGACCAGGAAAAGAAGTACATGTAAGACAAACCTAGTTAATGGAAATATTAGAGACACCTTATACCTAGGTTTTTCCCCTTCTTTTCATATATTTATTCTACATACATTTCGAAAGGAATGAGCATTGCCAAAAGGAACAAGCGTCATGCAGGGACGATGAAACTTGAATTTGGCAGCCTGCAGCCTGCCAAGGGCTGGGAACCAGGGGGTGCAGCCTTCATGGGGCGCCAGACAGGGTAGGCTAGACCACATGCAAATCCTGATTTGAACTGTAAAAAGCACTTTTGGGATGAGTCTTGCTGGGATGGGTGTTCAGATCATTCTCGTATGCCCAGGGCATATGTAATACTGTTTCAGCATTGAGACTCATAATGCTGTTAGCTTTACTGTTGGAATCAGGAATGCCAGGTTCTCTCTTCAGTAGCGGTCGTGTAAGCCTCGTCAAAATCAATGGCGTTATATCAGGTTCGCACCTTCAGGGGTTAGGAGAGTGGTGTTTCAGCTTCCTGACAGACTTCAAATACACAGATAAAAAGGTAGTAGTTTCCTTTGCCTTGCTACAAACCAAGCAGCTCTTCTCGAACCATATTGAGTGTGTTTTGGTGGCCTGAGTCTTTCATCCATTGTTCATGAAGCATGGTATGAAGCTGCTCTGCTCTGCTCGAGCTCTAGTGCTTCCTTACTTTACAACAGTTCTGTACACATGTTCACAGCTGGATGGGCTTGCCTGGAATGTGCATTGAACCTATGTAGTTTCGTTCTTCAGGGATCTTCTAACACTCCACCCAAAAGTTGCTGATAAAATTGTCCTTTCCCTGCAGATTTATGAAGATTTCTCAGGACTGCTTTTGAGTATTTCATGGCATGTGGTGACAAATCTGAAGTGTTGTGCTGCACTGGGGTGACATCTGCATCCGTGGCTGGAGGTGCAGCTCCTGATGGATTCCCCTTTAGGGCAGCAAAAAGTACTGCCCAGAACTATGTACCCAGCCCCAGACAGCATTACTGAATTTCTCTAACAGCTTCATTTTTAAAAGATTGTTATATACACACGTACACAAAAATCTCAGCCAGTGGGTTCATGGGCTATTCCAGGGGATTTCACTGAGAAGGGATGCTGGAAAGGAAAGTGTGATCCATCACGGTGCAGCTGCAAGGACATTAGCAGAGCCATTGCCGGCGGCTTTCTGCTTTCTCCTTTCAAAGCAGACACACATACTTTCTGTGACTAGTTTGGAGTGTTACCCGCCTAAAAAAAATCCCTTGATCCCATTTACTCTCTGAGAGGCCTCTCAGGTGGGTGAACACAAGCTTAGTAGAACAGAAGAGCTCAAATACTAAGCAGGTGGTTGTTTGAATAGTAATACTTTTTTATCCTTTTCTTCACAAAAGGCTTCGTGAAGGTGTGGATTACTTGTTAACAGCTGAAGTGAAGTAGTGATAGGAGAATCCTTTCTCTCTGTTTACACAACATATTGCAAGAAAGCTGTGTTTTTGAAATAGTCTCTGTAAGGGCTGTTAAAGCAAATGTCTCCACCCTTCACAAATAAAGGCTTTACTGGAAAGGTCGTTTACCATGTATAGAGCAGAGAAAAGGAAATAAAGCTGGTAAAAAATACCCAGTTCACCATGGAAATGAGAATCCTGCCCGTTCTTCCCTCCGTGTTCGAATACATATCTCTAGTGACTCCATGAGCTCTGCAGAGCTGAGCATGGAGGAGGGAGAGAAAAGCTTTGGAGGAACAGCCTGCACATCACCTCCCAAACCAGTGCCTTTCTGAATCTGAGGTTTGAGAAGAGACTAATGCCATTTGGCTCCTCTAAGAGCTCCTTAGCATGGATTGCTCATGGGGGACTCAGTTCCTGAAGGCTGATGCTTGCTGTTTCTGAAGATTGATGCTTGGCTATAGCTCACTGATGCCCTGGAGATACCCGTTCCTGTGATAGTTACTCGATAGTCTTATATTTTGTATGCATTAGCGACTACTTCCCAAGAAACTAGAGGTGAACCGCAAACAGGTTGCAACAAGACCCTTTAAAATGCTGAAAGCTTAGAATGCAGCAAGTGGGATTTCATGTTTAAAAAAAAAAATCTTATAAATCTTTCTACCCCAAATTTTTAATGGAAGTTTTTTGTGTGTGTGTCTAGGAATAAAAATTTACTTGAAGAGATCTAGAAATATAGATTCAACTGTAAATTGAATTGGAAAGGAACTCCCAACTCAAGAGGGGGAATGAGACTCCTCTCCAGCATTTGGGGACACTGTACAGAGGACATGTTAGCAAAGTTTATTACTGGAATGTAAAGGAGCTGAGCAGCCCAGGCAGGGAGCATTGGAGGCAGGTAGTGAACAGCACTTTAGGAATGCAGTGAACCTCTTAACAATAATTAACTGCATATCCTGGATTCGATGAAAAAGCTGCAACTGCTTAATTTCTTTTTAAAATCGTTTTTACATGTTATAATAAATGGCAGAATTATGATGATGAGCCAAATAAGCTGGGGTGGCAAATGAAATGACTTTTATACAGGAAAGGGTGTTACATTGCTGTTCCCATCTTCAGCTAAAATGTGTCCAGCACATCTTTCCATTGTTTAAATTGCTTAATTATTATGTTCTATGAAGGTATTATTTTACTCGACTTACTGTTCTGTAATTTGTAAGGTAAACTTGAATTTGGTGCCAAAAGGTCAGCTCATATATTTTTTAGCTTTTAGTTATTTAACTTTGCTTTTCAGAAGTCCTTCAGTGACCAACATTTTGCAGTTTAACTCTGCTAATTCTCTTTGTCCTGTAAAATAAGTCTGCATTGAATAAATAAGGAATAAGAAGCATAGGATAATGATCGATAGAACTTATCAGGAGCAGGATGCCACTGGCTTGCCCAGACCTAAATACTGCTGATCATTGGGTCTGCAGCATGTTAGCCCTTGCAGAAGCAGCTTCTCCAAGAAATTGCTTAGTTTCTCTTGGCAAAGGTATTCTCTGATGCAAGGAGGAAGGACATCCCCGGGTGCCAGCCTTGAAAGGCTGCAGACCCCCGAGCTAGCCAGCATTGGTCTAGTGGAGACAGATGGATGTGCTTCTCCCAGCATGTTTTAAAATATTGGTAAAACCTTCTAAATGCTAGTGTGTACAAGTTAACCAGCTGAATCCTCTCCCTCCTCAGTGCCCTAGGAAGGCGTGCTCTGGAGCTTTACCTGAGCTCGGCTGTTTGCTGTGCTTTGGAGAAGTACGGCAAGATCAGATGATAGACATTCTTTCTCACAAACGTATTCTTTTTTCCATACTCCTCCTTGAATGAGCTTGTGCCAGAAGTCGCTGAGCTGTTCAGAAGGCTCCGGAAGCCAGTAATTTGCTCACTTCACAAAAGCTACCAATTTTTTGTATAGTTCTTACCATCTAAAGGCAAATATAATTAAGAAATTTAGTCAGTTTGCAAATAGGTCATGGATCATCTAATAAACTGCAATTGTTGACATTTATGGAGGCTTTTTCTCCCAAACATTGTTTATGGAAGGCAACTGGCAAAAGCAACGAGACAAAAACTGCTGTAGGCTCCTTTTCTGGGCAGCGCTCAGCCTCCAGCTCCTCCTCCCTCTCTCCCCGGCATATCTTTTGAAGCTCCCTTTTAGTATTTTCATGTATGTACATGTGCTACTCTTCAAGTGGTGCAGTAGTTGATTTTCTTGTACTGAGAGCTGTGGGTTGTTAATTGCTGGGTAGAGTCTGTCCTTGAAGCAGCCAGTAAATTTACCATCAGGTTTTTCTTATTTCAGTTTACTGTGGGTTTCATCCCATTCTTCTACCAGAATCATCTACTCCAGTCAGAGGCAGCTGATCTGAACTGAAAACCTCTTGCTGGAGGCAAAATGCATATTCTCTCTTCATTATCCACACCAGGCTGGTGAGAAAAAAACAAAGGCGAGGGAGGCAGGGAGAACCAGATCGGGGAAAGAGTTCAAAGACGGGGGTGCTGAGCTGAAGCCTGATCTGCCTTCAGTTTTTCTCCTGTGGTCTTGTATGCTCATATATGGTTAGTTGGATTCAGGAGAAGGAAAATAAGGGTCAGTCAAGGAATGACCTGGACCTGAGCTTCTCAAAACCCAGCAGTGTTGGGTTGCAGAGTTGTGGTTTGGTACCATGGGTAAGGAGGCAAGGACAGGACCAAACAGAGGAAGCTGCATCCTGTGGAGATCTTCAAGGAACAATAGCATCTTTCATACTTCACATCTATAAAACACATGAATCAACTCACCTGAGGCAAGAGAAGTCAGGAGCATCTGACATCAACTGCCAGGAGCTGAGCTGCTCATTCTTTGGGAGTTAGCACATTTTCCAACTAACAGTCTGGACTCCAGAGGCTGATCCCTCCTTCCCTGCCAATAAGAGCTGGGGGCAGATGTTTCATATACTTCTTCTGTTGTGTCAGACAGCTCACCACTCCCACAGAGTCCACCATGTGGGAGCACGGTGAGAGGCCCAGGTGGATGGATGCTCCTTTTGCTGGACATAACACTGGGCAAGAGGTGTTATGCCGTGCCCTTGGTGGCATCCCCACTGGGAGTGGTACCCTGCACTGCACAGGGTGTTGGGGACAGTCTTACCATGCACGGCATGGAGACAACCCTGCTCTCCCTTGTGATGCAAACCTGGGAATCAGTGTGCAGGACTTGGCTTTTTTGGATGGTCTGTGTGCAGTTGTGCCTGAGGGGCCAACTTTTGCCCCCAAAATTTCCATAGTTGGAGTTTTAGCACAAAAGGTGACCAAGAGTGACCAAGCTGGGAATGAACTTGTCCATGAAAAAACCCCTTGGTGCAAAATCCCCCGCTTCGTGCACTGCATGAGTCAGTGTTTCAGCCATGAATAAAAGCCAGAGAGAAGCCAAGTTAAACTCATTTAATTTTTTCTTTTGTCAGGGCACTCAACCTGGTGTGAAAGACTCATATTAGTAGGATTATTCTCTTGTCAGATGGAAGCTGGAGATAGTAGTTCCAGATGTGCACGCCTGGTTTGAAGGCCTGATTATCTTGTTCATGTCACTTCTTGGCCTCTTATCAAAGGAAGTTTCACGCACATCACCTTCCAGCTCCTCACTCTCAGCTCTGCAAGGAGGAGTATACTTAAACAATTTCCAGCTTGTAAGCCAATGTTTGTAATTTTTTTCCTCTGGGGCAGTAGTGTCAAGAAGAACAGGCTCCTGAGCATGTCATGTGGAGGGAGGATAGAAGAAGGTTTCTCATGGTTGAGGATGATAAATAAGGACAGAGGTGCCGTGCCACAGCAGGAGAGTTACAGCACAGCATATTGCTCCTGTTGCATGGAGCCTTTTGGGTGGCTGGGATTTGATTTTAAATAATTTTTAAATACCCTTTACTGGTAAAATGGAGCTTAAAATCTGAAAGTGTTCTTGGAGAAGAGACCTTAGGGATGATTCAGAAGTAGTATAAATATTCACTTTTTTAAAAAGCAACTATTATTTCACTTTTATCAATATGTCATTAGATTAACTAGGAATTCTGGTATTTCTGGTTTCATTTACATGAACCACTTTTTATAGCAAAGGTATCAAGAAGAGAAACCAAGTGTTTCCTGCTTGCAAAATCCCCAAACATGATTTGGTGCCTGTCATGGTGTCACCAGGTTAAACACAAGCATATGTCCTTCTGAAACCAGCCCGAATATAATAAATGCAGGAGCTCCGTCATTCACTGGAAGGGAAAGCTTCTCTTTTCCCAAGGCATGTTGACTAGGGACCGTTTAACTGAGCTGAAGCAAACTGGTCCTTGGGGGCCAGGCAGCACAGGGGGAGCTGCTGGAGGATGAGCGGCCCTGGCTGCAGGGTGGCTGCTGGCTTGACTGGGAAACCTGCACCCCGGCTTGAAATGTTGAATGTGTGTCCTCAGGGTGACTTCAAGAAGCGCCGAGAGCCAAGCCCACACATTGCACTGCAACAGGCAGTGAGAGAGGGAGGAATTAAAGAATTAAAGGAGAGGAGGTGACAGTTAAAGTAAATAGGTGTGGTGCTCCCAGTTAGGTTGGCGCAAGCAGCACTTGTGAACTCAACACTCTGTGGCCATCTCTCTGGTCCAGGTGGACTACAAGTTACTTCTGTAATTCAAATAAAACCACTCTCAAGATACTCAACTTTTATCATGTATCGTTAAAATCAGTAATTAGTCTCTGTTAAGAAAAGTGCAACTAGTGAAGTTTGTGTTGGGTTAAATTAGCTTCTGTCACATCTAAATCCTGCAGATCGAAGTATCACTAGAATTAAAGATTTACTCGTTGTATTTGGCAAATTACTTTTAAATATGCTGGCAGCTGTGTTTGTTCATTACTAGCACTAAACTACCATGTGTTGCATTACGAGCTAGTTGTTGCTTTAATTTGTAAGTCCTCTCAAGTCTCTTGTCTTGTAATTAGATTCTACATTTCTGTATCACAAAACTGTTCCATAGCTCTGGCAGCAGAAAATAAAGGTATTTTTGTTACCATGTGTCAAACCACATAGTGTGTTAAAATTCCCTACCTCTTTACATGGTGTGAAAAGCCAAGCAAGTTTATATTGTTCTGTGATCTTTTCTGAAGTCCAGCTTCAATTTCCTCTTATAGCTGTTTTGGATTTCATCCCATTTATTCACTCCTGTAATGTTTCACCTCCTTATTCTTCTTCATTATCATATGGTTATTTGTTAGTGATGTCTATCATTGCATCACCCACCCTTTTGCCTCTACCTCTGTTCTCTTTTTCCATTGCCAGTCTGAGAATCATTGTTCTCAGTTTAGTGATGTTGCCTAGGTCACAAATTGCATCATTTATTAACATTTTTGCATAGCTCGCTTCTTTCCCATACCCTGTACATTGTGTGTGTGTGTGTGCATCAATGTAGCTGTCACCGAACACTTATATTTCACTTTTTTAATTCGTATTTTGACTTTTCAGGGTTTCTGTAAACCATAAAAAGTGCCCACAGAGAGTTGGTTTTGCAGAGCCACATATTCAGCCATTCCCCCAAGCCTGCAGAAAACCCAGGGTTACATAGACCTGAGAGGTGTATCTCTGTTAGGAAGATGTTTACATGCTGGGGGGTTGTCAGCAGTGGAAGCAACCACCAGCTATCAGCGTACAATGTGTGGCTTAGCTTCTTGTAATGTGTGTTGTGGCATACAATTGAGAAGTGAGAATGTATATTTAGGGAGTAAGAAAAATAATTACATTTTCTTTTACACTGTATGCTGGAGCCAGTAATGAGACCCTCTGAGCCAAGTGCCTCCTCTGTTTTTCTGCACTTATCTTGAAGCTCTTCTGAATTGTCAGCTGTGAACACAGGGGAGGTTAGCACCCTCTTTGCTTAAGACCATTTAATCTTAGTACTAACCTTTCGTCACAGAAAGCAACCATGAGTCCTGCCAATGCAGGTTCATTTCTGCGGCATTCCTGCATCCTTTAGCTGCTGTGCTCTGTCTCTGCTGACCTGCAGTGGGTACCAGAGCAGTTGCAGAGAGGGCTTCCTCTTGTCTTTTCTAGTCTCACATTTCTGTCATGATCCTATTAAGCACTGACTTCCCTGCTGCCCATCTCATTAGTTTTCACTTGAAAATACTGACTCAGAAAATTCCCCTGTATTCCTGAGGTGATCTTCCCTCCATATGTTTCTTGTATTAATCCCCTCCTAAACTCCCAGAAGGCAACATTACATCCCATTCTCTTTGTTACAGACCACAGGTTTTGGCTCTTCAGCATGAAATACCAGTAACAGTGAATACTGTCATCTCTCTGGCTCCAGACTTTGGCTCATGTTTGCTTCTTGACTGTGAGTTTGGAGAGTTTTGGGTTACGTGTGTCCTTTTCCACACATTGGTCTCTGCGGGAGCTGCAGCTCAGTCAGTCTGAGCAGTCCCTAAGCCCACAAAGTAAATTCTCCATGAACATATGCACTGGGACCACAAATCCTTTTCTGCAGAGACACCTCTGCTCTGTTTCTGTTATCTTCTTGTAGTTTAGAAGCCTGCTGAGACCCAGGGACAGATGCATGAACACAGAACAGACAGTCCTTGGGGATGAGAAAAGAAAGGGTAAAAGTTTGTCAGGCTCCGTCAGGGTGAGGGGTGGTGGAAGGGCAAGGCCAACAGTCAGCCATGTGTGTTTACGTCTGTGTTTGCAGTTGGGACCCTTCCTTGTCCACATCAACATGTGAAGAAGGCATCAGTGACTACAGGCACTTGTACCTGCTGGCACCTGTCATCACAGGCAGGCGGTTTCCCATCGGTGTGTCAGGAGAGAGAAATTTATAGTGAGAAAAGAAGGGAGGACTTTGTGGTCCCTGGGAAGTGGAAGAAGGGACAGACACTGAGAGGAGATGAAGCACAAGGCAAATCTGATACAGGGAGACAGAGTCCTGCCCTGCTGGCAGAGCAGTGGGAAGTGACAATGTATCACGAGTAAAGGCTGCAGTTAATGGCCTGGAAATCCTGATGTGCCGTGCCTACAGCAAAACGTGAGCTCTCCAATACTTTTCCTTAGCTCAGGAGGATCCTATGAGCCACCACATTACTGCTTTGAGGACTATATTTGCTTTTGTTGGTGAGCCAGCTCTTCTTTCCCATCTCCTTTGAGCTCTGAGGGAAGACTTCCTACAGTTCCCAGTTTTCTTCTTCGAAAGCTCTACAGGTTATCTGCTCCAACAGAAGTATCTTCTCCAGGCCAAAGCTGACAGGATCTGAGCCCACACTAGTAGTACCAAACAAAAAATCATATGTAGTTACCCTTGAATGATTAATTTTCCTATCTGTGTTTATGGGTTTCCCCTGCTTGTACTTTTCTGCCCCACTTATTTACTGACAGTTGACAATTTACATTTAAAGTAGTTGGCTTCAGTATTAGTAAATGTTTTGTGACATTTGGGATGCCAAACTGGGAACCTGTTCACCTCCTCAAACGTGCATCTTCCTCTTTGCCCTGCTGTGCGAGTCTAGCAGCTGAGTAGAGAGGGATTATCCTCTCTAGACAGGGCTTTTAGAAACAGACTTTAATTAAAGGTGCAGGATGGAGCTCAGTGATCACCTCCGATTACTGGTGCAAATGCTTTAAGAAGAGAAATTAGAGCAATGGCGTATTAAGAGGTGGGTTCTCAGGTCTTAATATCTCAAGCAGTTCAGTCTTTTTGAAGTGATTTGCCCAGATTCTGTCTCCTGTACCTGTGTGCAAATCTAGAATAACTCCAGTACACCAAAGGCGTTGCAGGGCAGAGTGATTACTGTGCTCCTTTGAGTAGAGGCTGTTTTGAACTCAGTGCTGCTTAATGCATCTCTCTACTTGGAAAGAAGAGAGGGAAGCATCACATTTATTTTATAGTGAAAAGTGCTAATAGAGGAATATTCTGTTTCATGTTCTCATGACCTTGTTGTTGCTGCATTATTTCTTTTGACATTTCTCATCTTCTGCTGGTGACTTGGGATTTCAGTTTGCTATTTTCTAGGACAATGTAATTATTCAAAATCACCCCTTACAGAGGAGTGCACAGCATGCACCAAGTGAGATTAGTACTTTAAAGTAATTACAAAACCATCATTACTTGATTGGCAAGTTAAAACAGTTGTGAAAGAGAGGTACAAGATGCACTCAGAGACCTAAGGAGCCCCTCTGTACTTCCATGATCTGCAGAGCATCCTGTGCTTCCCAGATGACTTCTCAGTCAGTAAAATGCAGCAGATGTTAAATGATGCTGTATATTAAGAAATTGTAATATCCTGTCTGTTGGCCTTGAGTAGTGTCTGGATATGAGTCATGGACCCGTACAAAAAACCCCTAAATTCTTGTTATGAGCTTGGATGTAAAGGAAAAAAGGTGTATTAGGTAGGTAATAATAAAATGTTTCCTCTTTCTGGGTGCTGACTTAACTTTAACCACCTGTTACAGCATTTTCTGATGCTTCAGGTTACTGCTGTAGAAACGACATGCAGGAGATGTCTTGAGCCAACTGAGAAAGTGAGTTGAGAGAGAGCTTGAGCTGTTTCAAGGAGCACAGGAGCCTGGTGCCACAGCACAGTTTCCTGTTCACAAGAGCTCTTTCAAAGACAAATGTGAAAGGATGTGGAAGGATTTAGCCATTAAACACAGAGCTGGCAGCAAGTCCTGAAGCAAGAGCATGGAATTAGATTTCCATAACAGGAGACTGTGAAATGTCTTCTTTGTCAAGGAGGTCTCTGAAAAAGACACAAAGACAAATTGGTAATCTTTTTCAGGTCTAGAATATTTTATTTTGAGCTTGAACTTTCTTTGAAATTTTGCTGCTTTTTGTTTTGCTTTTAATTATACATTCATCCATCCTAAAATTTTTAGGTTTTTTTCACTTTTAATTTTACATCCATCTTTAATTAGGAGATTGTTCTTCTTTTTTTTTTTTTTTTCCAATTGAATCAAAGTAGAAGATAAGTTTTTCAACTGGGGAAGCACTTTTAAATTTTACTTTAATGAAATTAGAGTAAGTTAGATTTCATGAAGGCACAAGACTGGCCAAACACATCCCACCCTGTAGGCTTGATGCCCGTGAACAGCTCCCCCCCACAAAATTCACTGTTGGAGTTAGCTTCTGTCTAGTAGTTCACCCATGTGAGCTGTCCTCTTCCACCTCCACCTCCTTGTAGCTACAAACGCAGCAGTTTGTTTTGCCTGGGAAGAAAGATTAAAAAAATTAAAAAAAAAAGGAGTAAAAGCCAGCTTCTCTGGGGCAATTCTCTGCTCCTCTGGGGGTACTGGAGGAAGAGCTGCACCCATCTCTTGTTAGCAGCCACGGGAGTCAGCCTGAGATGGAGATCAAGAGCCACCACATTTTTCTAAGACTTCTGGTAGAAGTGTTTTTCTCCACTTGATGCTTTCTGCAGACGTTGCAGCCAGCTGTCATGATACTTCTCTGTGCATCTTGCTCTGTGTTTCCTGACATGAGGAATGACATCGATGTGACAAATTGTGGAGCCGTGTTGGGTGACAGGTGGGTATCACTGCTGGTCACCACGCTGCCCCCAGCCCTGCAGCCTGTGCTCCCTGTGACCTGGAGCATGCTGAAGCCCTCCCTTGCCTGGCATATGTTTACATGAATTTTACTGTCCTTTCCACTAACTTTGGCCTCTGCTGATCTGCTGCTTCCTGTGCAGCAGCCCTATAAACCTCTACTGATCCGGGTTATGGCGGCTTTGCCTTTCTCCCCATCACCAGCTGTCACATCCAGAGAGAAATAGTTCCTCCCATGCAAATATGGAACCTCTAGTTCCCTTTCACATGAGCCCACCTGTGAGGCATTCAAGGAAATTAATGCTTAAAGCAGCCAGCACTGTGTGGTCCTGCAGCTGTGGACCACCATGGGTAGGATTTGGCTGTCTTAGGAACCCGCCTCTGGTATCAGTGGGTTTCTTGCAGGCTGGGAGGCAGAGGGGGGTTTCTGGTAGGCCCTGTGGAGAAAAGGAGCGGCTGTCCTCATGTGGGATGCTTGCAGGGGTCAATAATGCAGTGCAGTGACTGCTGGTGCTAAAACTGTCAGCATTTAGGAAGATCTTTCATGGAGATGATCAGCACTGGCCAAGTACAGGAATATCAGCCTAGATCTAAACAGGGCTAAAGAAGTTTTTGAAAGCCAAGGAAATTTTAGAAAATACCTAAAATACCTTTTTCCTCTGAGAACTTTATTGTTGAGTTGAGGCCATGTCATAAACCTAATTTTATGAGTAGAGAGAGAGAATGAGTGGCGGAACTCTAGGGCGTGGTCCACAGAGATGATGGTGATGATCTCAGAGCTCAGTTGATGAAAAAGTGTGCTCTGGACACTGAAACACAAATGCTTTCCACTAAACTTCAGCAATAGTCTGAGCTCTTGGGAAATGACTCGGCAGTATGAAGCATCTTGCAGGAATTCAGATAAACTCTTTGAAGGGAAGAATCCTGATTTACAAAGAGGTGCTTTTCACAGCATCCAGTATAAAATTCTCAAAAGGATGTCTTAAAAACAGAATTAGTATTTATATTCTCTGAGGAATAACATTTATCCCATGTTGTGTGCATCCAAATGGAGGACACAGGTTTGGTACATTTTATAGAAAGTTGATAGGACAAACCTCTGCTTGGTGAAATCCCATCCTTCTGATTCAGTGGTTTCTTGGGAAGCTGCACTCTCTTGGAGCCGTACCAAAGTACACTCTTGGAGATTGGGCTGAAGGCTTCATATCCAGCAGTCCTGTAATGCTCAGGCTCTGCTGATATCAGTGGGATTATAGGCATAAGGATTCCTGGAATGAAGATTTTTATGTTTCACCAGAGTGATTTACATTTTAAGGCTCAACATTAATGGTGACAGTTGTTGATGATATTTTGCATAGGCTCAGTATTTTATATTTTTCTATAAAATATAACCAAAACAATGAAAAATAATGCCTTTAAAGATATTAATAGCAATCAACTGCTACTGTAATGAAGGAGATACATATATTCATTAGCCTTTGTAGAACATGCAAACAACCTTTGGAAAACTCAATGAACAGTGACACTTTTTTTTGTCCATTGGTAATTTATTCCGTGCTAGTAAAAAAATGCTTTTTCCGTGGCACCATTAAAGTCATCAGATGTCCGGCTTTCACTGGATGTGCCCTCTTTTACGCCTGGAAATTCTGCTTGGGTTGAAAGAGAAAGCTTTGCTACAGGTGTTAAAACGTCCAGTGATCTGGTAGGAGCATTAGTTTCAATGGGATGCCTGGAAATAGTGCATAAATTGTCACTGCACCAGGAAAACTTTGTCCTTTGCATGATGTAGGTAGCACAGGGAGTTGTCTTGCCCTGTTCTGTGGTGGGCACATGCCTACAGGATCTTAGCGTGCTCTTGTAGTAATGCTCTGCTTGCTGTTGAATACCCTCATCTCACCAAATACAACTTCCTTGGATTGTCGGAAGCCTTGGCAGAATAGGGAGGAAAGAACTATCACCCAGAAGAGAAAGACACAGTCACCTTGCCTTTGGCCAGAAGATTGTGACTGCTCAGCTGAGCCTAGCCTCGCATACTCCTGGTGATGCCCTGCTGATGTTTCAGTAAGATCAAGGATGTATCAAGAGCATGAGTTTTTGCTCTGTTATCCAGTATAGTAAATTCCTTTAAAGAGAATCTTTTGCTTATAGAAATTGTTGGATAGTCTTACATGAGTCCTAGAATGCAAAAGACCCATTTCGCTCAAGGTCTGTGTCTTACAAAGTGTCTGGCAGAAAATCTTATCTAATTCTTAAAGAAGTGAATCATGTAGTTATGACTCCATTTCTACAGTTCAGCTGAATAGAAATCCTTAGATAGGCATTTGAGATTACAGTATCGTTTCTGAAGATCAGTGTAGTTCCTGTGTTTCACCAGTGGCTCCGAGTCACTGATGTTACCCACTTTGGTCTGTCATAACTTAACTTGCCCTTTCTCTCCATCAGCTTCCCGAGATGACGTGCGGTGATAGGAGTCAAGCTCTTGCATTCTCCTGATTTTGTCTGTGGGGCTGCTTTTGTCTTTGGGAAAGTTCTGGAGAGAAATTACCCACTGCAGGTTCAGGACTACAGAAACAGGAAACAAGCGCTTTGTCCTTTTTGATTCGTGTCCAGCACACTAGTTTTAACGGCAGGGATCCAAGAATAATCTCAGTTGACCATGCGGCCAAAACCACCATGATCTCATTGCCAGTGGCCAGCGACGCGTAGATGGTGAGCTAATCCAAGGGGGGGGTGTTGTTTTTGCATTGCGTTTTTAAAAGATTGTGTAGGTTGCCTATCAACAGAGAGTCTGGACAAAGTACATAGCATTTTTCCTATAAATATTCCCAGTGCCTGGTGAGTCTTTCCCCAACTACAAAAGTTTGGTAAGGGCGGTTTTGCCTGTTTGTTTTGTCTTCTGTTCTTACTTCCTTAATCACATGATGAAAGCAATTTTTTTTTCATTTCCATTTCTTATTTGCTTATATTTATTTCCTCAAGTTTCTGATTTGCTTATTTGCTTCTTACTCTGCTGAAGTCAGCAGATATCAGTTAACAGAAAAGACCAGCTAAAAACTGGTCAGCTGAAAAATCTAGTAAGAAAAAAGAAAACCTTTGAAACCAAAAATTAGGAGAACATATTTTGTTGGAGATAATATTTTCATTCTGGGGATTTCTAGTGGAGTCAAGCCAGTTGTAAGTCTAAATTCCTCAGACTGTGGGGGATGGGTGTATTTTTTGTCAAATTACAGCAGATAGACTGTAATGCTCTCCATTGCTTCTCTTGAATTTGATCTACTTCTTATTAACAATTCTTAATCAGTAATTGAGTTTGAGAGAGGAAAAGAGAGACTTACAAAGGCTCTGAAACCTTTCCTGTCAGACATGTGCTACAGGTGGGACATCTGTGCCCCAGTCGTAGTGTCCATCAAAAAATTTGATGAGAACTGAAGCAGCATGGGAGTGTTACCTTGCTTGTGTGGGTCCCTCATGCTGGAGCCTCTTTGAGTCTCCGGGGGCAGAAAAAGTAGCTGAACCAACTTTTCCTGTGCCTGGTGCGTGTGGAAGCTGACACATGGCCATTACTGCTTGTCCTGTCCCGGAGGGACAGCCCTCTGTTTTTACCTTGTATTAATTTGCAAATGGTCTTATGATGACAAACACCACAGAAAACAAACAAAGAAAGGTACACATATACCTAAGAACCCTCTTATTTCCCAAGCTGGGCTTCGGCAGAGCATGAGCACCACAGCTGAATTTTCTGGTGGTAACTTTGAGCTGATAATTAACTGTTTTGAAAGCTTGTCTGTAAACAGAAGTGACATCAGAAAAACATGACCGTTGTCTGTCTTTCATTTTTCCCTCCTTTGTTTTCCACTGAAGACAGCAAACCTGAACTCCATCCAGCAGGAAGTGTCCTGTGATTTCACTGTGGGTCGCAGCAAGGAGCAGAGCATATCTCTGGGCAAAAGGAACATGGGAATATGAAGACATTTAGCATAATAAACCTGGTGGATTTCATTTTGCTGATGCTTCTTTGAAAGGATACCTTTGAGGTTACTAATAGCAGTATAGGTGCAAACACTGAGGCAGAGAAGCTATTTCCTTATCACTGCTCCCAGTTTTGAAACTACCAGGCCCCCACCCCAGTTCTTGCTACCTCACCCTTGCCATCCCCAAAATAGTTTTCATCTATTCCTGCTTTGAAACTGCAAAGAGAGAGATTTGAGTAGAGCTCTGGCTTGCCTGGGGAAGTTCTTGCTTAAATCGGCCCCAGTGAGTGATGATGTTAGCAGGGGATGTGTTGCTGTGAGGAGAATGGAGGCTTTTATGGTGACCCATCGGTTGTCCCCCTGGCAGCACAACCAGGCACCCCACACAGGGGCTCTCCCTTTTGAAGTGGGCAAGTGACGCAAAAGTGTGTCTCAGGGTAAACACGCTGCTCTTATCTTATTCTGTATATCTTATACGCCATGGATTAATGCTGGAGCATCCTGTGACTGCAGTTCAGTTTGTCTAGTTCTTTCCCAGATCTTTAAGAAACCTCTTTCAACTCCTGTGTAGCACTGGTTAAAGCTGGGGAGGTAGAGATGCCCATGAGGAACCCTTTGGCTGTAGGTGAGCTCCAGGCTCCCCGTGCCCGGGCTTTGTGCCCCCCGATGCTGGTTGGCAGCTCTGCCTGCCCCTTCCAAGCCACTGCGGCCACCGCTGCAGTGCACTGCAAGATGTGGCTGCAAGGAGTGCTGGGAAAGTATCTTTTAGCTGAGGACGTTTAGCTTGGCATTTAATTAGAATTAAAATGTAAATTATATTAAACCCCTCTTCCTTTAAAGTTCAGAGAAGCTTGAAAATTATTGCAGTAATTAGGCAATAATTTTGATTATATATGAAACAAGATCAAGCTTTATGGGAGGTGGCAGAGCCCCCAGCAAGTCAGTCTGTGGATCTATCTGCTGTAGTGATCTGGAGCAGGGTTTTTCATCTGAACAGGTCCGATGAGTGCTGTAAGATGCACAGTTTCCGTGGACATTAGCATTACATGGAAATCCTTATCTTCAGCTGGAGTTTGGAACCTGCATCACAGCTGGCATGCTGGCCGTGAAGCAGCAGTGGGATGGCCTTCTGGGCTGTGCACCCCACCAAGGGCTGGTGTGGCCAGGAGCTGGGCAGGGTGCCCTGCCGGGGATGGCAGCAGGGAGCTGGACACAGCCACCACCCCAGGGCTGGCTCAGCCCCGCTGCCGAGTGCGGCTGGGCAGGGGAGTCTGGCCAGTCCTTGATAACAAGGAAAACCAGCTGAGGTACAGGGAAGTGTGCAGAGCCCAGAAGGAAAATTGCTTTGCATTTTAGCTAGAAGGAAAATCTCTTCAGCAGTTAAATAGTGTGTAAGGAGCTGGTTGTTAGCGTGCTCACGCTATCTTCCCACATATCATACTTTCCTCTAAGTATCCATCATCCTCTCTACTTGTGCTTTCTGCTCAGGACAGGAACTTGTTTTCTTGCTCACCTGGTTGCTGCTGCATCCCTGTCAGCTTCCCCTGCCCACATCTCATCCCCTACAGCAGTTATAGCCCATGAGCACTAGGTACCTGAAGAGCAAGAAGTGATGCTATGGGAGGGTGTTCAAGGAAGTTAGGTGTATCTTCAGTCTCACTGAAGTTAGAATTCAAGAGTGCTTATTCCTGCCAGCAGATCCAACTTGCCTTACCTCCGGAAATGTTCCCCCAGACTAGTGTTATCAACCCAATTAACATTTCAAATTTCTCAGCTTGCAGGTGCTGCTTTCAGAAAATCCATCTTGTACAGTGTTGAGCAATCCAGTTGGCATCAATTTGTTCTTAATGCCCTGTTCAAGCTGCAGACTGAAATCTGCTTTTTTTCTTTTCAGTGTTGTGTACAAAGTAAATAATCCTGGACAGCACAGGCTACATTAAAGATAATGATGCCAAAATTGGTTTGTTTTTTTTCTCTTATGCATGTTGGGAATTCGCAGTTGCTCTAAGCACAATTTCTCCTCTTCCAGTTTGGGGTTTTTTTAGCTGTCTGATTTAGGTGGTACTGCTGTGGCTGCTGCCAAGGGGACTGTGGGGTGAGAGCTGCCATGAGCTGCAAGCTCCAAGTCCCACTGCCCACCTTCTCCAGGTATCCCAGATATCCATCTCTCTCAGGATGAACAGATGACTCATCTTGCAAAAGTAAGTACAATAAAGTTTGACTTGAAATGTTTAAGAGTGTCTGCAGCTTGTGAGCAGGAGAGGTGGCTTTGCCAGGAAGTGTCTGGACAGACTTGTCAGGATCCATTGCTTGCACCGACCCTGACATCATTTCACAAGTGAGGATGTGGCTAATGCTTGCCAGGGGCTGTAGAGGAACAGGGCATGAACCACGACCTAGGTACATACTCTGTGTCCTGGCTGGGCTGGGGCAGACCCTGGGGTGCTCTGAACTGCCGCAATGGCAGCAGGAGGGTGTTGAATGCATTGTGGTTAATGCTGGTTTAAGGAGAGCTAGTTGCTGGCACAGTCATACGTTGGCACTGCTTGTCCTCCGTCAGTCGTCCAGCCTTGGTTTAATTAATCCCAGATACCTTATTTTCCCAAAAAGACATGTCTCACCCAGGACATTCCCCTTTCTTGTAGCTCAGTCAGGGCTGGGTATGCCAAGGTACTTGCAAACACCATGTGGCTCAGCTGCCTCCTGTTTTACCTCACCCTGTGATCTAAAATACCCCCATAACACCAGGTAACACATCTTTCTCTTCCCTCTTCCTGTGACCATTCCAAACTCTCTCTTCTCCAAAGGATACTGGGGCAACATTGGCCAGTGTTTTCAAAACTGGGCATCTGCAGAATGGGGGCTTCAGCTGCTCATCCTTCCTGGAAATTGAGAGATGTCAAGGTACAGATTCAGATACCTGACTTTAAGAAAACCTTTGCAACTCTGGAGGTGCACTCCATGTGACATGTGTCTAGTATCTGCATGCTTGCCCTTCTCATCCATTATCTTTTGCTTTATGCTCTTGCCACCTTTATTTTTCAACGCCGAGGCATTTCCTTGGCAGTCTGTTTTTGTTTGGGGCTACAGGGTCAAGAGTAAAGCTCTGTGCGAGTGCGCTGGCAATGACTCAGAGAATCAGGCTTTAGGCCCAATTCTGGCAGGGAATGAAGCCCACTGAAGTCAATGGGAATCTTCCTGTTGGCATAATGGGCTTTGGAGCAGACCTGGGGTTCAACATTCTTCAGAGCAGTGATTCCAATGTGAACCTTTGGCACTGTGATAGATAATTATTTTTATATATTGTTTCCAAAGCCCACAACTTGTTTTGGCAGTCAGGGCTCCTAAATGCAGGGAGCTGACTGGCATCCTAAAACAGAGGGACAAGATCAATAACGTAAGCTTCATGTGGCCAAAGGGAATCATCTTTGTGTTGTTCCGTCCAACTTGACATAAAGACAGAACTGCTCATCAGCGGTGTTTTCGATCCCAAGGAAAGGGAGGCTTTGACAGAATTCATCAGTGCCTAGCTAAGAAGTGACAGGATGTTATGCAAATAAGTTTACGTTTTTACAAAGGGAACTGATGGAGGATATTTCTCATGGATGTTTCTTTTCTGGTTTTGCACTATTTAAAGTCACTCTTCCCTAGCAGAAGATACATTTGCACTTTGATCTATTCCTGCCTCAAAACAGAGATTACTTAGGGATGCGGAGGGCACATTTGCTACTGGCCATCCCTCTGGTCTTTTGGAGAACTAAGGCCAAAACCAGCCCCTGCTTCCTTTTCCAAGGTGCCTTGAAAGCACACCCAAACTGAGGTCACATACGCAGTTTCTGTCCTTTCAGCAGCTTCTCTAGTGGGGCTGAGATGGGGTATTTGTAAATTATGCCTATTTTTCTTTTCCATTCTAGTAATGTTTTCTTGCTGTTTTGGCAAGCAGTCTTACTTAGTTTTCCACTTGCCATTTTCTGTGCAGTTTGTTTTCTTTCACGTTATTTTTTGTGCACTATAAGCTCCTGAACTTTTTCTGTAACATAGAAGATATTGTAATGACTTTTTCTTATGGATGCTCATAGACTTCTTATTTCTACTCATAGAAGTGAAGCTTTGTAGCACCAACAGCAATGGTTTGGAAGGGATGATATTAACACATTGATGTTTTGTGCATTTTTAAATTGTCTCCATGGTGGTGGGAGCACAGGGCAGGGAAGGGGACTCAGCCCTCCAATGCTTGCAGACTTTCTGAGGCAAACTAAAGCCTAAGGCAGAACTGTGTGTCTCATTTTATTGCCATCTGCTGGTTTTTTACTGCTGTTTGCTCAGCAGGAAGTGTGGTTTGGGTGCCGGATCTGCTCAGACAGCCAAGCATTGCCTGCGGAACCCATTTCTGGGGCTTGGTGCTACTAATGAGCTACTGATGCCCAAGCAGTGGAGAGGACGCTAAAAGCATGGCATCCTCCTCAGTAATTCCAGGCTTAGTGCTGGATTAGGTGTGTATTAACTCCCATATCTGAAGACATGGCTGGAAGCAAATGGGCGATGGAGGTTTGATCATTCCAAGCCGTGTTACCAAGCAATGACTGCTATCCGTGGCCACAGCAGTTTCTTATGAGCTGGGAAGAGCAAGAGGTTGTTTGAACCTATGGAGTGTCTTTATTCTGTGTTTTGCTAGCTAAGGAGTTTGGATGGCTGTCATAAATGCTGGCATCTGTTATTTCCAGATGTGTTATCAAACAGAATTAGAATGGGTTTGGGTTGCTATATCTGTGAAAGAAAGCTCCGATGATAAAAGTATTTATATAAAACATGTAGCTTTCAAAATTAGCCTTAAGACCTTTGTAAGTAATAAGCTAAAAAAGTGTTAATTATTTTATTTCTGCAAGCTTAAAAAAAACCCCAAAAGAACCTTTTTGGCCAGGTGCTGCCATTACCAAATATGCATTTCAGTTAAACTTTGCTGTGTTTACATTTCTAGATAATAAAATTCTTTGGTTTATGGGCTGCCAGAAGATAGAAAGCTGAGATTAAAGTCTCAGATTTGATAAGGTTTGTTGTAAAGTAAAGGTAATAATGAAACAATGCTTATTTAGTCAATTCTCTAGTTATTCATGTATTTTAGAGAGAGGTTCAAGCTTTTGTCAGCCTTGCTGTCTTTTCTTTGTAATGCATCAGGGTACGTTTTTGCTACTAAATCTTTTCATCAGTTTTATGGAGGATGAAGATGAGTAATTCTCTTTTTAAGGGTCATATTCAGCAATGACAGTAACACAAAAGACAACAGTCTGCTTTGATTTCCACCTTCTGGAGATTCCTTTTGTAGAAAGTATACATAAAATAATATTGCCAGGATAAAAATTCAGGGTGCAGGGACCACACTTGTGATTAAAACATTTTTGGTGTAGCCACCTGGCTGTCCAGAATAGTCTTTGTTCGTTTACTGGTCTGTGAGACTTTAAGAGTTTTATTTTCATCTTTCCACCTTGTTTTTGATAAACCTGGCTGCAACAGCTTTTGAAAGAACCTTTTATGATTTCTTTAAGACATATATGTTGCTTTCATTACCCCAGTGTCTCAGCATTTCGTTGTCTGCACCCACTACTTCACAGTATATATGTAAGTGCCATTATCCCTGTGTTATGGAAGAGAAACTCAAGGCCAAATTGGCATAAGCTGTTGGTACAAGGGCTTAGGAGACAAGCCAATAAAAAGGACTGGTTGAATCCTGTCTTTCTCCTTGGTCTGTCCTGTGTTTCCCTTTTCTCAGGTGTCTTGGGCTGCTAAGATCAAGGCTATCTGCTCAAATCACTCTTAGCAAGATGCCTGCACATCCCATCTGCCAGTATGATCTGAGAGTTTAGAGCTCCTACAGGAAGACTCTTGCATCCAGCCAGTTTGCTGAAGCCCAGCAGATGATGGCTGTGAGAACTGGTGACAACCAAGCCTTGTGTACGTGTGTGCATTCATCTGTGCGAAGGTCTGCTCCAAAGAGTAAAGTGTAGCCAGAGTTTCTCCTGAGTAGCATCACTTGAAGGGTGTTTCACACCCCTGACTGAAACCATCTTGTACCTGCCAAAACAATGGTAGGGACTTTTTATAGCTGTATCATAAGACCTCTGAAAACTCAGATTGTTAGAGCCTTTTTAGCAGAACAACAGATTGGTTGTGTGTGTATATCGGGTAGCTGCATATGGTAGGCATCTCAGGCAGTGGAGGCCATGAAGTAGTACCACTCCATAGAATAGTGTATTAGTGTTATTTTTCTGGCTTTTTGGGCTGTAAACATTTTAAACATTCATGGGATATTTCACTTGTAAATCTCAGAACACACATGTTATTGGGCACTTAGGGCTTAATTCAATTCCCAGTAAAGACAAAAAATTCCACTTTCTTTATTGCACTTGTTCCATCCCTCAGAGCAAATGTTGGCTGTTGAAAGTAGAATAGATACTAAGTTGGTCCCATAAAACCACAGATTGTTCCAACTTTCCTTGAGTTTCTGAATGAATAGATGATCGGATCCCGTGATGCTGCTCTCAGCCTCGCTGGTGATGTGAAAGAGTTGCTTGTCCAGCTGGCTGTATAGCTGTGCCGTTCTTTTGTTGCCTGTAGTACACATGCTCAGCTCCTTTTTACTCCCTTTATTTTAATGCTCTGCAACAGGGCTGCACAAAGCCGAACTGGCTTTTAAAACACAACTTCATTTTGCAGCTATACGTCTGTGCCCAGATTTCTTTTGTGCTGCCTGTGGAACAAGGAGTTTGTGTGGTATCTGACACCAGGCTTTTTCCAGTGATTTATTAACTGTGTCAGAATAGCTGTTGTGAATGCTGGGAAGCTCTTGCATATTGTGACAGTTGATATTGATTATGACAGTTTGTAGACTCTAGTGCGTTGTCCAACAGTGGATCGTATTTTGTCTTCTTACTATACATACCATGGGCTATAGATCATAGTGTTTGCTTTAAAAAAGGACCCATTGTCCAGCATTCTTGCTGGCATGAGAGAGCTTCTGTAGTGTATTGTGCAACAAATAGCAAAATAGTTCAGACACCCTATGGGACAGACAGGCAAATGTCAATTACTTAATGAAAAAAAAAATTAAATCGTTTGTTCTGCTTCTGGCCTTTGGGGGAATGAGCTGTGCAATTGACAGAGGTGGGCAAACTAGTCTGAGAACGTTATTTATGAAAATACTGGTGTCCTGTATTGTCTGTTGGCCAGAAATCCACAGACCGTGCAGGAGGAGGTTACAATGGGGATTTTGGCTACCGATCATTTTTAGAAGTTTCTTTGGGTCTTGATGGAGGCTGAGACTATACACATTTCTAAAATGAGTCTGAAGAAGAGAAGATAAAGATTTCTGCAAACTTGGGAGAAAGTGAAGGCTGGTGTGTGAGCTTCTGTGAGGGGAACGTAGAATCATTACATTGTTTACTTTGGAAAAGACCTTTAAGATCATCAAGTCCAACCATTAGCCCAGCACTACCAAGTCCACCACTAAACCATGTCCCTAAGGACTGTGCCTGCACATCTTTTAAATATGATGGTGACCACCACTTCCCTGGGAAGCCTGTTCCAATGCCTGACCACCCTTTTGATGAAGAAATTTTTCCTAATATCCAGTTTAAGCCTCCCGTGGCTCAGCCTGAGGCCATCTCCTCTTGTCTTCTCACTTGTTACCTGGGAGAAGTCAGAGGGATCACCCTAAACAATGACCTCTCCTGACTGGCTTTAGCCAGGCAGTAGTTAAAGTAGCACACAGGAAAAAGATTTTTCTATTTGCCTAAAAGCTGCTTCGTTGTGGAAGAAAGTCAACTGTAAAAGCTGAGCTTTTACAGACAACCTGATAAGGAGGAGGGAGTCAAAAGCTATTTGGTTAATGTAATTTAGAATATTGCTACTGTAGTTTTGGAGCAAAAATCTTCCAACAATACATTGATTTTTAAAACAGAACAGCTCTTGAGGTGAAGTGGTGACAGTGAATAGGAAAGAAACCATTCTTATTTTTCTATTCTGTTTCTGCATGACCATAATGGGTCATAAACACACTTTGAGATAGAAATCTCAGCAAAATGACCTTTAGCAGTCTATGCTATTAGATTTTTGATCTCGCACTGGCTTTAGATTGATTCAAATGCAGTTCCTGCTGCAACTTTACATTGATGTGATTCAAAATTCATTTCTGCACATACTTTGTGGTTGAATTGAAATAAATGTAATAGCAGATTACTTTTGTAATGATTATTTCAGGGATACTTTGGGCTAAGACTATGGCACTGAGCTGGGACCTAGGGGAACTAGATTCAGTTCTTAACCCCGCTGTGGGACTGATACTGGCCACTCAAACCAGTTCATCTTCCTCATGAGGTGAACTCACCCTCAACCATTTCTGGTTGTTTATTTACACAGTGAGATCTTCCAGAAGGAACATTTCCTATGAGAAGCCAGTCTTGATCTCTCCTGGGATTTCTAGATGCTGCTCTAATACTAACCATATTTTCTGTAATGTGATCTGTATTTTAATGAGTCCTTAATGTTAGTAAGGAGACAGATTTAAACTAAGTGGTTTGAATTCAGTGATGATGCAACTTCCCATTCCCTGCTTGCATTGAACTTAATTCAACTTAATTCTAGCACTCACTGTGTCACAATTATGTTCTGTAATGATAGAATGCTCTAGACTTTATATATTACAGCACTACTGTAAGCCTGAGGGTGTACTAAGATTTTACAGCGGCATCTCTCAGTCCAGTGTATGTATTAGTGCTATATTTATATAATTAGGGGTTTTATTGCAGAACAGCCACAGCAATATCAGAAATGCTTTAAAGCAATGGAAGAGTTTTTAAATGCCTGCTTCACACTGCAGACATATTTCATTTTTTTTTCCTGATATTCATAAAATATTTTGAAGAATCTAGGTGTGAAGAATGAAGTTCTGGGATTTAAATGTGAAGACTTGTTTCCTTATATGACTTATATCTGAAGCTCTGATCACAATTCTGTGTGCATAGTTCTGGCTCCTTAAGCCTGAGACCACACCTGGAGAAGATAATTTTGGTATTGTACTGTAAAAAGTGACAGCTTCCCAGCACCAGTTGTAGACTAGCAGTCGTTATCATGAAAGGCCCTTCCTCTTGGCTTCCCCTTGGCCACATGAGGCTCTCAGACTGTTTCCTCACTAGCCCTTGCTAGTTGTTTGGCTGGGATCTTCTCCAGATGTTCTGGCCTCTTCAAGATGTTTTGGATCCTTTGAGTTACAATCCTTAAGAGATTTAATTTTGTTTTCCTGAGTAAAGACATCACTGCAGAAGGTGAATACATTTCCCTCTCCCATCCCAGTTCCCTGAACTGCCTTGCTGGTCTGTTTTATTTTCAGGAGACTGTGGGAGCCTTGTTGTTCACAGGTTGAAGCCTGCTCTCTGACATCACTGTTGTATTTCTCTCTTCCCTTCAGATGGTGTCCACAGTGTCACAGCGGTCTGCACCCTGCGTGTCACCATCATCACGGATGACATGCTCACCAACAGCATCACGGTGCGGCTGGAGAACATGTCCCAGGAGAGGTTCCTTTCTCCACTCCTGTCCCTGTTCGTGGAGGGGGTGGCAACTGTACTCTCCACTGCCAAGGACGGCATCTTTGTTTTCAATATCCAAAATGACACGGATGTCAGCTCCAATATCCTAAATGTGACCTTCTCAGCCTTGCTCCCTGGTGGCATTCGAAACAAATTCTTCCCCTCTGAGGACCTGCAGGAGCAGATCTACCTCAACAGGACCCTGCTGACCATGATTTCCACGCAGAGGGTGCTGCCCTTCGACGACAACATCTGCCTGCGCGAGCCCTGTGAGAATTACATGAAGTGTGTCTCTGTCCTAAAGTTTGACAGCTCGGCCCCGTTCATCAGCTCCAACACTGTCCTGTTCCGCCCCATCCACCCCATCAACGGGCTGCGGTGCCGATGCCCCCCGGGCTTCACGGGGGACTACTGTGAGACGGAAATTGACCTCTGCTACTCCAACCCTTGCGGGAGCAATGGGCTTTGTCGAAGCCGAGAAGGGGGCTACACTTGTGAATGCTATGAGGACTACACTGGTATGTGTTTATCTTATCTTTGACCCAAGATTTATATGTTAGACCATCAGCCAGGCCAGCTCTGTCTGAAGCTGAAATTGCTGACATTCTTAGTCCTAGGGAGAAAAACTCCTGGCGAGTGCCTTCTAGTCAGGAGAAGGTTTGTGAGTGTCACATGTCACTAAGGGTATGTCCCATGTATCTGTGTGTGCATGGTGGTAGGAACCGTGCCTTGCTCTAGGTCACACAGAGGGACTGTCAGCTGCTGGAGTGATTTGCACTCTTTGAATTTCTGCTCAAAATGTGTTATGAAAATTTACTTCTTCTGTCTGGAAGGACAAAGAGGGGACATATCCCCTGGCTCGTGGTCTGGCATGCCTTCCAGGCCCCTCTGCAGTCCCCACATACCAGGGTATAGTGGGGGTGCACAGCCTTGGTAGGAGGTCCTCAACACTTGGTCATCAGCCAGCACAGAGCATTAGGATTGATCTTGTTCCCAAAAAGCTTCAATACACACTTAGGGGAAATACTGCGAGTCAGCTCTGGTTTGTAAATGTCCAGATAAAACTCCAGAAGGATGTAGCTGCTTCCAGGCCTGTCTCCATCAGCCTGCTGAGGAACGTACTTTGCCTCATCGTGGACTTGACAGCTAATAAAGATCAAAGTGCTGCTTCTCAAATACTCCTGAGAAGTTGCAAAAGAATATTAGCTGAATGTTTTCTGGTGCTTCAGTAAAGTCAGTGGGATTATTTATGTATTTGAAATTGCACACGCATTTAAGCATTCTGCACTGGCGTGCTGCCGGCTGTAATTTACGCTGACAGCTCAGCAATGTCTGCTGTGACCCCTGCAAACAAGGGGTGAAGCAGAGGGGGGCTGGTTCCCAACACTGCCTCTCACTGCTGAAGTTATAAAAAATTGAAACCATAAATTATTTAAGTCATGATGTAAAAAAAATATCTAGATGATGTGGATCCAGCCCTCCAGGTGGAAGGGTTTTCCTTCACTTTCTGTGGCTTTTGCCTCAGGGCTGTAATCAAAAATGTGACTGTGGGAGAAGCTGGGGTTAGTGAGCGGGGACATGGCAGAAAGGGAACTGGACTTTCCCCAGGAAAGAGGACAAGAGATGCTCCCTGAAATATGTGCAGAGCTTAGGGCAGCAGGACCTTCCTAAGAAGATGCAGACATATTTTTTGTCCAATGGGAAAAACCCTGAGTAGAGCTGTGAGATGGTTGGGATATTTGGTGTTTGTTGAGGAGTAATTTTGCAGCCATGAATGACTTTCACAAATACATTATAAAGTCCATTGTCCATTAATACCCAATACATACAGCATTGGGCATCACAAAATAGATTTTATGATCAATTGATTTCATTAAAGATGTTTACATAATACTGTGCTGTAGATAGGAATGCTTAGAAGTAGCAAGTTTCATTAAACAAAGATATGCATATAAATGGAGTTAATTCATCCATGTCTTAGGTTTTGGAATGACATGCATTCCACCACATTTTGAAAGTCTCTTGCTAGAAATCTTCAGAAAAAAGGCTAAATATACTTTCAAAATGAAAGAGAATAAGCTTATATTAATAATTGATGAACATGTTTAATACTTAATGCTGTAGTCAGAACAGACACAGTACATATTTATAAGAGAAGCACCACGTTATTCATACACAAAGAGAGATTTGATCTGTAACTGTATTTTCACTGCATAGTTGTTGAGTTAAAAATTAACTGTCCTGCTTCCAGGATATTAAAAGTGATCAGAAGTTAAGGAGTGAGCTTATAGCTTTCCTGTCCTTAGGTTTCAGAGTTAACTGCACTCCAGTGAAACACTTTCTTCCTTGGAAGGACAGTTTGATCGCATTCACATTGGGCAGGGAAAAAAACATATCCAGCCATGATCTAGAGGGCTCTGGAACCTTATCCCATAAATTGATACAAACATTTTTGAATATTTCTGTTTTGTCGCTGAATGAATGCAGTAGAAATTTAGTATCTGCTCTGTGATTGCTTTATGTTACATCAGTGCCTTTAGCTTCCATGTTGCATGAAAATGTTTTGCCTGTCAAATTTGTCAAAAATGCCTGACACATTTACCCACGTATGGTGGCCATTTTGGATTATTTTCATCCTCTGTACAGAATAAGATTGAAAATGTTATCAACAAGTAGTCTACTACTAGAAATATTTTATGAAGATGCATTATTGAATTTTGTTCGAATCTCTTTTAAGAATTGTTCTTTTACCTATAATTTTAATCCTCTCTTTAGATATGTTCATATCCCTCTACAAGTTCAGTTTATATCTACTAATACTGTGTTTTCAGCTTGTATGTAAATTTATTGTTTACAGCAATCCAGATTTTATGTCTATTTGATATATAAATAGCATAGGTTGGCTTCAATAGCAGCAGTGTATATTGGTTCACGAAATGCAGCGATCATAAATCAGAATGAGCAGAAAGTTGCTAAGTCTGAAGGTTGGAACATTCTGGTATTACTGAAATGTTATCATGGTACTAACTCGGTGTAGTAACATCTCAGTATGAGGTACTTACAAATCCTTGAATTAATTGTGAAAGATGAAATACGAATGGTAATAGTGAATGACATGCATCCTTCTCTGGGAGCTCTCGTGTTTCCATTTCCCAATTAAGAGCCTACGTAGAAAAATAATTATAAGAAATACCAAGATCTGTCATCTATCTGGGGAGACAGGCTGCAATTCAATGAGAAATCACTACACAATCATAACCCTGTACTGAATCTATCTGACTGGTCACCTGCTAAAAATATAGCGTTTATTTCCTGTAGAAGATAATTATGTCCTATCTTAATAGGATGGAATTTCCCCCCATTTTTCCACCCTGCTTTGAAGCACTCCATTTGTTTTGATGTAATTGTTAGTCATTTATACATGATGAAAGTTTCTCTGTCTTCAGGAGTCTTCTGTTACGGGCACAGAGGTAAACTGAGCTTCTGCAAGGTATTTCTGAAACCTGATTACTGGCTAGGTTAGGGTGATTTGGAATTAGCTTCAGTTCCTGTGATGTAAGGAGGTGAGTGAAGAAGTACATATATTTTTAATTGTATTTTTTCAGACTAGCGACCCCTTGAACTTCTTTATATACAAATTAGTGTAGAGAAGTGAACAGTGTACATGCTAACAGTCATGCCATTGGTGGCAGAGAGGTGTCTGTGTGTGGCTAAAGGGTTAAAGGATGTAATTTAAGTTAAGCAAACAAATTTAATGAACTATGTAAAGGCTATATATTTTTTTCTAGCTTTATTTCATGTATCTTTGAATGCTGCAGAAGCAGCTGAGGTGAGCTATAGGTGAAGGCTTGGTCAGAGGTGGAATTGTCTGTACTCCCCAAAGGGCAACCCCGTGAAGAGTAAATGCATCATGTCATCCACACCAGTTTTGGAGGCATGGATGCCACAGCAGTTCCTGAATGAGGTGTACTTCCAGCCCCATCCCGGTGCCTATGTGACCACTGTGGCCATAAGTCACCACTGTCTTGGGTATGAATTCCCACAATTCCTGCCCTGACCTGGGTACCTCCTGCCATTGCTTGGTCCTCCTTCAGCACTATGCCCTCAGTCCTTCTGCTCAGCAGACACCAGCACTGCTCTCCCCTATGGTCATGCTCCCAAAGAGTAAAATTTAATTGTCATAGAATAAAAGCACTCTAATGCAAAAAAAAAAAA
>VXAY01001427.1:261064-317767 GCA_013399855.1 Oxyruncus cristatus | reverse complement strand
GCAGCAGAGCATAGCACCGGAGAGCTTTCTTGGGTATGGACTGAGCCAAAGAAACCCAGAACCTCTGTGACCCAGGGAGAGGTGGTGACTCTTAGGAAACCCCGTGAAACTCCTTGTGGAAGGAACCTCCACAGAGTCCTATACTCCGTGGTGACGACATGGTGATACGAGTGTTCCCTCGAAGCCCATGGTAAACCCTCAGTAGCCGTAGACAAGCGGCTGGAAGTGGGAGGCAGACTCCCTTGCATTCTGACGGAGAAAGAGAGAGATATTTTCTAGCTGTGGTGATTTGGAACTGTTACCTTAAAGACTTTTTCTTCTCCTTCTTCCTCTAGACTGTTTTTGAAGAAAAGAAGGAGGGCTGGTATTTGTAAATATATGTTTGTTATTACAAGAAAACTAGTTAGAATTGTTGTGTATATAAGTATTCCCTTAGTTCTTACGGTGTAGCAATAAATTTTAATATTAATCCCCATGTCAAGGAGATCTGTTTTGTCTGTGCGAAGTTTTCTTACCTATTAGCAGAATTTATGGGTTGATAAAAACTGTGCAGAAATCACAGGGCTAAACCATTGACAGAGGTCTTACGAGTATGAGCTTATCAGTTAGTGGTGTTCCATGGGAGAGGGAGACGTAGTGAACACCTCAGTTTTCCCATTGGCATCCTTGTATACAATGAACTGGGCTGAATTTAGGATTCCCTTTGTTCTAGCATATGTGAGATCTCTTTTATGGGATCTCGTTATCATATTTCTTTTTGAATGACACTGCTCTGTCAGTTTTAAGCAGATTTTTGTATCTTGACTTGTTCTCCTGGTTGATGGTATTTCTGTAATCACACCAGAATGGGAATCACAATTCTCCCAAGCCTTTTGAAAATCTTTGTTATAACGCATTTGCTTATCATCACTGGTATAACTAAAAAAAAGTGGAAGGTGAAGTGTAATTAAACAAAGTGGAGGTATTTGATATTGTAATTTTATAGGTACCTGTAAAACCCCTCCTCACTGACGGAGCTCGATTCCCACACACTGTCATAATTGTGAACATATATATGCATTGCAGAACTTAAGTCTGAGAGAAACTACATGCATGGAGGTTTGTTTTAATTAAAATATTTTAAATAGCAGGTTCTTAAACAACGGCAAATTTCTCTGTGACTGTAGTTTACAATTGTGTTTTTATTAATTTAGCCAAGTTGAGCCTTGTGTAACAAAAGATTTGGGGTTTTTTTTCTCATCATTTAATTTCAAAAAGGTTAGCTGGATTAAATCTTAAGCTACACAAGTGCATTCTCATTATCCAAACATACACTTGCTAAATGTCAAAACAACCCATATATTAGACTACCCTTTAAGTGGTATTGTTTTTTCTCACTGAAAACAAATCAGATAAGGAAAAAGGAGAAGAGAAAAGGGGATAAAAACCCAACAACTTGCCTTTAAGTTATTTGTGCAGAAGATAAAATCATAATGAGATAGTATTTTTCCAGGAAGCCTCATGTTCTGGAAACCCCCTCACAGTGTTCACAGCAGATCAGAGGAGAAGACAAAAAAAAAAGAAATTCCAGGACATCTGGAATTAAATATTTTAGATCTTACAAAACAAAAAAGAAATTAAACTTCCAAGAAACAAGGTAATGGGGCCCATTTTCTTGTGGCTGTAAATAAAAAACTGGAAATAAAAAAGCTGGAAAAAACAAAACTGGAAAGCAATAAGACTGAATTATGAAAAATGTATTTGGTTTCTGTATATATATATGTTTAAAATTCCCAAGTTAAACATTTTAATTTTCATCAGTAGACAAACAAAGGAAAGCAGCAGGAAGGATGGTTGGGTGCAGAGATGGGGGTATCAGGATGATATCCTGTTAGGGAGGAAAAAAGCATAAAGTAGTTTCTTGTGTCTCTGTTCTTTGTGTTAGGATGATTGAAAGTTTCGACAGTTGAGCACCAGACTGAGGCACTTGGCCTTGAACATCAAGATAATTACAGTTCTGCAATACAGTTGTGCAGAGCATGGTGGGAACCACAACTTCATTGTTGTTGCAAATGCTCTTTTGTTTAGAGCATCATGGTTCAGTGCCTGCATCACAGCCCTGCTCCTCCTGGGGCAGGTTTTGTTCTGTGAGCAGCACTGTACTGTGCCCCTGAATCACAGCTTCCTGAGCAGTCACCAGGCTCAGTTTTCAGTTTCTAAAAATTGAGATGAAGATACTTCACTTCAGGCTGTCTCTCAAATTCCCCTAGTGAAGCATATGAGACCATTTATATGGCATTTTCATATAGTATAATTAAAAAGCATATTTTAATTAGATAGGGCCACCCAGCTTCAAAGGGTCAGCACACTGATGTGCATATTGTAAGAAACATGAAGATGAGTGTCTTATATTAATAATTAAACACATTCTGGGTGATACAATAAAGTATAATAACTCTAACAAGATGGTAATCACATAAAGTTACTTTAAAATTGAACAGTATTTTATAAAAAGGCTGAATTTTAATCTACTGAACTATTGTAAGCAGAGTTAAGTATGAGATGTGGAAGCTGGCTGGATTAATTTTTGATTAGTCCATTTAAAAATACTTCTTAAGAAAGTAACTTTTGAACTTCCATCTATTCTGTAGATTTAAAAATACATCAATTTTGATATTTTCTGTGCTAGATGTGTGTGACATTACAATCCCTTTTTCAGGACTCATTAACAAAAAGTCAGTTTCCCTGATTAAGTTGCTTTTTGTTTTCAGTTTGTGTTCCTGACCTGTGTATGAAATATTTTTGAGGCTACCAAAACATAAGATTATAGGATTATCTTTTTAACCCTAATCCTTTTAATTTACAAGCAGAGGGGCATTTTTTTTTCAAAATTTTCCTTCAATGTAAGACAATGGAAATTTGATGAGCAAATACTCAGATCGTTTTGCAAATACTGTCTACTCCATCATGCTAAACCTCTGAACTACGATCCACAGTAAAGACAGTTACACAGTGCTTTCAAGTATACCTTTCTTTTAAGATAATATTTCTCATGTAAAATGAAAATATAGAGCTCTTAACTCCTAGCTTCCCAACAGGTAATTATAATAGTAGATTTACTCTAAGCATGGTTTTCTGTTACATTATTAATATTTTATGTCTTCTCTTCAGTTATTCTCACTAATTGGCCATCATGCTTCTTTCCACCAGAGCTCCTGGGACCACCTAGGATGTTAAGGGGCATGGTTTGATTTGAGGTCTGCCTGGTTCTAAATGCCATCATTTTTACCATAGTTGTGGATTACACAGAAAATGGGAGAGTGAGATTTTCCTGTGAAAACTTCTAATTTGTGGAAAACACAAAATTCAGGCTCTCACCAGCCTTCCTCCAGTGGAGATGTGCAGAGTTAGCTGCTTGAGCAGTCAATCCTAGCAGGCTGCTGGGGATAAGGATCGATGGCTTCTTCTGTGTTTTGTCTCTTGTGAGCTGAAACACCATGTCTGTAGCAGCTACCTGGAGAAAATTAAGTGGGGTCTTAGCGAAATAAGGGCTGAACTCTCCTAAAGAAAGCAGCAATGTTTGCCCTTGAAATGAAGACACTGATCTCCTTTTCTGCCTATTCTTCAGCCTTTATCTTTTCTCCTCTTTCTGAGGGCAGTTATTTGCAGATGTGCTCTGCAAATTTTTTTTCAACTGCTCTGAGATACTAACTTGCTCAGAAATAAGTGCTAGATCTTTCCTCTTCCCTACCAATTTGGGAACTGGGAGTTGCAACCCTTTGGTGTTTTCTGTGAAAAGCAGCTTAGGGAAACCAGGCTGAAAGTGAGTGGGAAGCCTCGTGGTACCTGAAAGCATGTCTGGTTTTCCAGCTCCGGAATTCTGTTGATAAAGGATGTTATTGCACACACAGCCCTGCCACAGCCACCACGCCTTGCTTGCTTTCCTCATTCACATAAATCATTTAATATGTTTTGAAAAGCCCAGTGTGAGGCCAAAATAGCCTGTGGAACAACAGCCTTGGGGAGTTAAACAGTGCCACTGGTGGCATTTGGCACCCAGTAAAAATTGCAATTCTGTGTATGAAATAGTCTTTGTTGTCATCTGAGGAGAGGCACACCGAGTCTGAGTCCCCCTTTTCTGTCTCACTGCTGCCCGTGGAAGGAGGTGAGAACTAAGCATGGCAGCTGGTTCCCATGCTGAAGTGCCTGCAGGTGTTTAGGGATGCAAATACAGACCAGCCTGCAAAGGCTGTCCTGAAGGGAATGTGTCCTGCCAGCCACACTGACTGCTCCAGCCTTCAGTTTCCTCCATGTGCCCCTCCTCTATGAATACTCCTGGAGAGGAATCAAGGGGCATAGAGAGCAGAGAAAACAAAATACAATATCAGACGTATATCTAGTAAAGGTAGAGGGTGATTGTGTCTCTTAAAAATAAAAGGAAGGAGGGATATTCCTCTGAAAATGAGTGTAACTGTGTTATGCAGCGGTGTGCTTTGTTCTTGCACCTCCAAGCTTTCTTATTGGTTTTAAGGTGGGATTATTAGGAAGAGATTTATTCCAAGTAAGACATAATGCAAATTGCAGACACAATGGCATAATCTAGTTTGATTTTTATCTTTGACATCTACAATAATGTTATCCCTCTGATAAATACATCCAGAGATAATGCTTAGGCTTTTTTTGAAGAGCACTGCTTCATCACTGTATCTTACCCCAAATCAGTGCAATTTGCATTATGATAAATTGTCTTACATGTAAACCTGCCACAGAGCTCAACATTAACTGGAAATTTTGTTGCATTTCTTTTTTCTCTTTGTAGATTTGTACTGTGTTTAGTCCTGGGTGAGAGACAGAACCTTAAAGGTGTCTAAAGCTTTACCTTACAGATCAAATGCAGGAGATGACACCTTGCAAGGGCCCTGAACATTACAACAAATGGTTCAATAATTTAGAGAGTTTAGAGACAGTTGTCAAGTCAGCCAAGAGTAAAGATTAAGACATTAAAAAATTAGGGTTTCCAAAAAAGTGCTTTTCCTCAGCATTTCCTCAGAAGCCTGGGGGTAATTAGGTCTGGTGCAGGAAGCAAGAAGAAACCAGGCACTTGGCGTGCACCTCTGCCTGCTGGCCTAAGGCAGGACACCAGTGCCCAGATTTCATGCAGAGATGGGCCTTCATGAGTTTGCCATTGAGCATGCACCCCGGTTCTGCAAAACAACCAGCTGGGGCTATTTTTGGAGGTGTTGGCTCCAATCCATGGGCTGTAAAATCATGAGTTACCTCTTTTCTTTCCCAAATCATAAGGCGGATTTCAAAATAGCGTGTTTCTTAAAGGGAGAATATTTTATTGTGATGTTATCTCTTTTCTTTTTCAAACCAAAATGTGACCTTCAGAATGAAGTGTTTTCTTAAATGGAGAGTTTTTTATTGTGGCCTCTGGCTCCTTGCTCCTCAGGGTGCTATAGGGAAAAAAAATCACAATACTTCTGATAAATATTGGTAGTACTTAATACTTGGTAGTACTTAATGGTGCTCACACCATTCCTGGCCTCATTGCTGGAAGGTGAAAAGTGAGTTGTCAGTGGAAATTTAATGACTGAGAATTTTTAATCCTCAAAAAATATACAAGGAAGAGAAAACTCTCAAGGTATTCAAGATTTAGTTGTGACTTTTGTCTATGCTCTGTTCCTGCTGGACCTCACCAAGGCTTTCGATACTGTGAGCAGAAAAGGTCTGTGGCAGATTTTGGAACGTTTAGGTTGTCCCCCCAAGTTCCTTAAAATGATCAGCTCACTCCACGAGGATCAGCACGGCCAAGTCAGATATGGCAACACACTTTCTGAGCCCTTTCTGATAAAGAATGGCGTGAAACAAGGCTGCGTTCTCGCTCCTACCCTATTCACAGTCTTTTTCAGCTTGATGCTCCAAAGGGCCACGGCAGACCTCGATGATCAGGACGGTATCTACCTCCGATACCGTACTGATGGAAGCCTGTTCAACCTAAGGCGACTGAAGGCCCACACCAAGACCTTAAACCATCTTGTCCGGGAGCTGCTTTATGCTGATGACGCCGCCCTCGTTGCCCACTCAGAAGCAGCCCTGCAGTGTTTAACATCCTGCTTTGCAGACGCTGCTGAGCTCTTTGGGCTGGAAGTCAGTCTAAAGAAGACAGAAATTCTCCATCAACCTGCACCTCAGGAAGTCCCCCATCATCCCCACGTCACCATTGGCCAAACAGAACTCAAATCAGTCCAGCAGTTTAATTACCTAGGCAGCCTCATCTCCTCGGATGGTAAGATTGACGGGGAGATAGACAACAGGTTAGCAAAGGCATACAGTGCTTTTGGAAAGCTGCATAAAAGAGTCTGGCGAAATAAACACCTGAAGAAAAGTACAAAGATCAGTGTTTACAGAGCCATAGTGCTGTCTACCCTCTTCTACGGCTCTGAATCATGGGTCATCTGCCGCCACCACCCAGAACGCTTCCATCAACGCTGCCTCCGTACAATTCTAAACATCCACTGGACAGATTATGTGACCAATACTTCTGTTCTGGAACAAGCAGCAGTCACAAGCATTGAGGCCATGTTACTGAGAACACAGCTGTGTTGGGCAGGGCACGTCTCCAGGATGAAGGACCACCGCCTCCCTAAGATCCTGCTCTATGGTGAACTTGCCACCGGCTGCTGCAAGAGAGGAGCCCCGAAGAAAAGATACAAGGACTCCCTGAAACAACATCTCAGCCTTGGCCATATTGACCACCATAACTGGTCTACTCTGGCCTCCAATCGGCAGTCCTGGAGACACACCATCTACAACGCTGCTGATGCTTTTGAGAAAGCACGCAGGATCACCCTTGAGGAGAAAAGGCAACGCAGAAAGAATCGTGCCTTGCAGAATATGCCATCTAAGGAGTCTTTCTGCTGTGCCTTTTGCAACCGGACTTGCCTATCTCGTATTGGCCTCTTTAGCCACCAACGCGCTTGCAACAAACGTGGGTAGAGCCCTTCCCAAATCTTCGTTCGCAAAGCCTAGCCATGATGATGATGTTCCTGCTGGAAACTGCATAGGAGAATGAGGTCCAGGGACAATGTAAATTGAGCATATATTGTCTTGAGAACATGCTCATAATTTCTGGAATTCACAGACTAATTCATTTCTCCAACAGATGTGCCCCAAATATCACTAATCCTCCTTAGTATTGTTTCTTTTCTCCCCCTCAATTATTCCTTCTCATTTAAATGCAAAAACACAAAAAACCCAAATCCCAAATCATCAGTCCATCCATGCATCCATCCATCCATCCATCCCTCCACCCTTCTCTGCAGGGTGTCTTTTGTTTTGCTTTGTTTTGTGACCAGGGAAGGGAAGGATGCTGCATGTAGAATCCTGGGCCTGGTTTTGGGCTGGCAAAGGGCCAGGTACTGTTTCAGTGGCTGCTCTGCATGTGCAGTGCATCAGCGGGCACAGCCCAAAGCAGCTTGAGATGGAGACCTGAGCTTTCCCCACTCTTGCTTTTGTAAATTACATTTTAGCTTGGTTTCTACTGGGGAAGGATCAGGAAGTGGGATGGAGTCCTGGCCTCTCCCTTGCCTGTTTGGCTCATGGGACTTTTTCATCGTGGTCCTCCTTCTCTTCCCATGAGCTTGCAGGACTTTAGGGCAGCCAAGGTGCAGATGCTGTCCCAAGGACTCTGGTGGGAAGAAGAACTGTGAAGGGTCAAGTAGCATCATCCTATTGGAGTGGAAGTGGGAATGGGAGCTCCCTCAGAGGAGATAGTTTTGATTGTGTGTTTTGGGCTGGAATTTGACCACCAAGAGCTCTCACATGCCTTGGGGGCAGCAGATGCCACCCACAGCTTCAGAAGCAAATTAATAAAGTAAAAAGCCTCTCATGTTCATTATTTTGAAGCATCTCATGATTAAAGATCTTATGACCCTTATTTAACTGAGTCTCATGACTTTTGGAAATCTGATTTGTGAGTTATCAGGCATGCCTGAGGGCGTGTTTATGGAAGAAGCACAAGGAAGGGAGAAGGGTGATTATACAGGAGAGGTATGAGGTATATATATACATGTGTGTGTGTATGTATATCTGTATATATATATGTATATCTGTGTGTGTATATATATATATACACGAAAGACCATGAAAGACCACTGATAATTCCATACACTTTCTTCCTACCAGCTCAGAACTTAGTGCTTATGCCCATGGAAAAAATATAACTGGATCCAGAGAAAAAGAGTGATTTCCTGAGTATCTTATTATAGGATCATTGTCTGTCACCTCAGAGAGCTACTTGGCAAGCTATATATATAATGTGAGAGGAATGTTTTTGCTGTTACTTTGCTTAGTATTTTAAATTCAGGTTACTCTCTTCCAAATACATCTTATTAAATCTGCAGTGGTTAGCAACTGAAATTGCTCAGGACAGCTGTCACTGCAAGTCAGCAGGATTTATTTCTAAACAGTATGAGTGTGTGTGTGTGTGGTGTATAATTATGTGTGTATTTGTGTGTTATTTTGCTTTAACCTGTTTCTCATAATAAGCCTTTATAGGGCAGAAAGCAGGAAAGGGAGCAGAAAGCAAAAAAAATTAGGCAGACCCCAAAATGGACCTTAAGCTGGTGTTTTTCCCTGTAAGAGGATTTGGGCTAATTTTAATTAACCTAGATCAGTCCCAAATCTAAAAACATAAATGAGCAGGTAGGTATAAGGAAAAACCAAAGTGTATTTTCAAATTTAAGGTTTAATAGCAGCGTAATGCAGAAACCTCATGAAGTCATGACCGTCAGAGTCAGTATTGAATCTGCACAGCCTCTCTGAGGTGACAGGAGTGGTTTGGCTATTGGTTTCTAAGGGACCAAGATTTACTGCTGTTATTCAAATAACCCTTCTGAGTCACTTGTGTAACCTGGTACATGAATATAGTTGTCTTCAATTAATTTTGGTTACTAGTACACCAGTGCCTTCTAACTTCTATTTTTTCTATTTGTTGTTTGATCCAGCTTCTCCTTCGTTCAGAATAACTTGGCTAATTTCTGCGTAACTGCTCTCTAACTTCTCTCATAAAAGCAGCAGATGTTTGTTTGTTGGTTGGTTTGTTTGTTTAGCATTTCATTGGTAAGTGGAATTTGCTGGGAGGTAAGGCTGACCTCTCAATAGGTTCTGAGTGTAGACTCATGAACCACAGAGCTACTGAAGTAATGAATTTCCCTTTATGGGCAAAATCCAACGTTAATTTAATTATTTGACTTGCACCTGTGCTTTAGATAAATTTTCTTGCAGTATATCCATGCACAGTCAGTGAAATGGGTATCTACTGAAAGTGTTGATCCAGTTCACTTAAGTGAAGGATTTACCCACTAGACTCACACGTGAGCCATCTAAAATGGCTTAAAGCTGTATTTCCATAACAGTTAAACCTTTCTAAGACCATTCCTTCATTCTTATTCCTGGGTGCACGGTCCTGCCTCCTTCCCGTGTGCCTACCATCCCATCAGTCCTAGGAGGGACCAAATCAGAAGATCACTAACCCTTCAGTAAAGAAATGAATGGTGTTTTGCCATCTTAGCTCTATAGATCAGTCAGCTGCAGGATTACACGAATGCCAACACAGGGGAGAGGGAGGAAACTGCAGTGTGCTTGAGGAAAGGAGGGGACTATGGTAACTCCCACTCAGCCTAAACTATGGTGAAACACCCCCTAAAGCAGGTGTGTTGGATCCTAGCCTCTTTATCTCTTGTCCCAGTAGAGATTCCCAGGCTGATTCTGCAGGTAATTTGTTTTTAACAACCTTCTTATTACTTAGTGCACTGATTGCTTTAGTGCCAATTGTCATGTAAGGGTAGTGGTGGTTTAGTTACCAGAGGAAAAGTAGTATTGATGTTCCCATAATGTGCAATATAGCAAATACATTTTTAATGATAGTTGCTTCTTCATTAGGGCAATAGATCAATGGGAATTCTTTGAAGAATTTAGTTGCCTTATTTCTTGTTGTTTCTCCTTTTGCCTTAATTCTTATTTTCCTTTCTACTCTAAAATATCATTTTAGGCGGGCTGCTAAAATCAGCTTCTCAAAATGCTTTCCATTCTGATAAAGCAACTATAAACATAGAGATTAATGTTAATATAGATTACTATGTGTCAGAGCAAAGGGCTGGATGAAGGAAAGGAGGAAAGAATCAGTTCAAGTCAGACAATTGCAGATAGTGAGTAAAAAATTAATGTGTGCAGTGAAACTGGAAAAAAATAAGAGCTTCATGTAAATATGTATTTAATGTAGTGTTTTGGTTGAAAACCATTGGAGAATAGTACAAAATTTTGAGAACTAGTCCATAAACCAGGATATTGGGAAAACACACTGCATAAAATTGATGTGTAGAGGAATTCTGTATTTATTGGATGCCATCACATTGTTTCCAGCAAGCTTCGAAACGTTACACGTTGTTGTAAGATCAAGCAACTCACCAGCTAAACCACAGGCAGATTTCTTGAGCAGATTTCAATGAGCAGAAAGCTCAGCTCAGTGATGCACACCAGTGTGCTGTTTGAAACCCACAATGTTCAGCTCACAAGGCATTTGCAATTGTGAGATTTTATCACCATTTATTGTTTATTAGTTAAACTCTCATTACTTTACTTGGAATAGTTCAGAGGAAGACCAAATCTTCTAGCCAGACTTTGTCTTTGCATGTTCTTGTTATTTTGCACCTGATGTTGTGGTGTCCTTACTTACACAAAGTTAATAACAGAAACTTTATGATGGACATCTTTGTAAAGTTAGTCCTACAGTCAAAGAGGATAGGTATGTTTTAAAGACAGGATGTTTGCGAGTAGGACACAGCGTCAAAATCAACTATCGCGTTGTGATGTCAAGGGCTTTAAAACCAGGAAGCACTACACAGAGGGCTGTGGAAAAGCCACAGGAGTCATAGCGTTAAGAGTCATCAGTATTATCTGGGAGCCCATAAGATCAGCTACTGTCGTACAGTAAATCATTTTCTGACAAGGGCTGGAACTTTTTCAAAGCCCAGGAATCTGTCGGCAGATAACGGGCAGCCATGGCCAGTATTATCTGACAGTGCATGTTTTAGCTTTAGCAGCTGGAGGGATGAAGCTTCACATCTGCTGCTTGGATTTCACAGAACTGTGATACATGACTAGTTTGGTTAGTGATTCCTAAAATGCAGGCCAGTGTGAAAAATGAAATTATATTAGCCAAAGAAATGAGAGGCAAAGGGGAGTTTCACGGGCTGGGTGAGGGCTGAGCCCAGCACTGCCAGCATCACAGACTGACCCCAGGCTGTGTGCAATGGCTATTCAGGCTGTGCTTTTATCACCCCGGCCTTTCCAGACCCTCACTGCACAGCAGCTGTCCCTCTTCTGTACTCTTTTTTTCCTGCTGGACTGTAAGACATCCCTTCTGATGGTGCATCCCAGCCCTCTGACCTTCAGCTGCAAGGAGGCACACAAGCGCTTTTCATTCCCAAAGGCTGGCTGATGCAGTTCCCTTCCTTTTCTGTTTCTCAAGTAGCTCTTCCCTTAAAGCCTTCTGACTCCAGCTCCAGACAGCAACCAGCTCTTCCTTCAAGTTCATGCAGGCTTTGGTTCAAGTTTTGAGGATGATCTTCAGGCTATGCCCCAAAGCTCCCGCAGGGCAGAACGATGGGACGGCGACATGTCCGGGAGGAGGTGGCCACCCTTGGAAGTGACAAACCCAAGAGCGACACAAAGGTGCCTTCTGTTGCCAGTCCTGATCAAAGCACTGCTTCAAATTCTTGCTCAGATGGCTACTCCATAAAGGCAAAAATTCTCTAAGTCTTTCTGGGCACTTTTGAGAAAAAGTGTAATTAAGGATTTATCAGATTTCTTGGAAACCTTTGTGCCTTGAAGCACAGTGACGCCTCGGATTTACTGTAGAGATTTCAAACCCACTGTCTTAACATATTTTTGTAAATACACATAAAATATGAAAATTTAACATCAAAGAATATGCATCAAATGCAGTTTTCATTTACATTACAGACTAAAGAGAATTCAGAATAATTTTAGTAACTGGGACATCAATGATGTTATCGCTAAATGAATATAGGACAAAAGATCTTATTTAAAGTTGAAGTATATTCTTTTAAATTACTTCTTTAAACATCGTAATGAAAAGCTGTAATAAACATAATTCAATATTTCTGTAAGTTTTCTTTTCTCTTAAATAGTTTTATGCCTGTATAGGTATCTAAACAAATGGTCTATACATTCTTGTTATATCACAGGATTAATACAGAGCCATCAATGACTTCCAACTAAGGCTTTTATATTTCACCTCTATATTGCCATGGCATTTCCACAGCATGCTGCAATGCCAGGAATCTCTCCTTTTAGCGTGTTCCTTTTTCTCTCTGTGTATTCAAGCCTGCACGTTATTTGCTTTTACAAAATAAATCATTCTGTTCTCAGAAAGCCCTGAAGATTACATTCTTCTGTGAGTTGGAGAGTTATTTCACAAAATATCCTACTACTTTTTTAAAGCAACAAACCTGTGTTTAGTCTTTCTATAGGAATTTGCATTTTGCCATTTTTTTGAGAGTTTTGATACACAAGATATGTGTGTAAGGAGGATTGGCAGTGCTTATGAAGTGAATCACCAGCAAGTACTTTCTGTAGTGTCCTTTAGAGCATGTGATATGTGTGTGTGCTTTGTGTGGCATATCCAATACACTGAGGGAATTTTCTGTCTTGGATGATGTATACAATTTTTTTTCCAAAAGAAACACGTTGTAGAGCATTTTAAAGTATTAAGGAAGGTGTATTCACATAATCTTGCCTGATACTTACAGCTGATAAATCATAGAGTCACAGAATATTCTGAGTTGGAAGGGACCACAAGGATCATCGAGTCCAGCTCTTAAGTGAATGGCCTGTATGGGGATCGAACCGTGACCTTGGTGTTGTTAGCACCATGCTCTAACCAACTGGAAACAGGAAGATATTTATCAAGTGGTTTTCACAGCATTTCTTGTGAAATTTTAAAGTGAGAATATGGGAACATCAGTGCTGAATAAGAAAAGCTCTAAGCATGGACTGGAAGTTGAACTCAAGGCTGTATGGTTTATAACTTCAGAGTAATGCACAGAGCAGGTCCATCCTCTGGAGCTGAGCCCAACATGGATGGGGTGTGCATTTGTCTGCCTGCTGATCATAGCAGTCTTGTGTTTGCTCCTGCATTGTGCCAGCTTAAATCGTACCTGTCTGAGAGGCACCTAACACTGATGTGAGAAAAGAAAGGCAGCAAAGCTGGAGAACCAAAACAGTCAGGCTGCCCAGCTCACCTTGTGTCAGAGGTCACTACCCCTGGGCCAGTGGCTAAACCAGCTGCAAGCCATCGCAGTTCACAGTCTGGAACAGAAAAGTGGTGCAGATCCAGGTCTGGATGCAGCAGTACTGCTGACTATAGCCTGCCACCCAGTGTGGGCAGCTTTGGCGTGGGAACCTGTGGGAGCACGGCTGTGGGGGCGGCAACTGAAGCAAAACTTTCTGTTTAAATTTGCCTTTGTTTGTGAGTCACTGCCCACAGCTCTTGCTGCTTTTACTTTCCTGCAGGAATGCATTTTCACGGTTTTAACTGCGCTTGAATTAATCACAGAAGCAGAACCATAGAATGGTTGGGGTTGGAAGGGGCCTCTGAAGATCGTCTAGTCCAACCCCCTGCTAAAACAGGTTCACCTAGAACAGAGTGCACAGGATTGTGTCCAGATGGGTTTTGAGTATCTTCAGAGGAGACTCCGCAGTGTCTCTGGGCAGCCTGTTCCAGTGCTTTGTCACCCTTGAAAGAAAAAGGTTTTTCCTCATACTCAGATAGAACTTCCTGTGTTTCAGTCTGTGCCCATTGCCCCTTGTCCCATTGATGGACAACACTGGAAAGACCCTGTCCGAATTTAATTGTATAATCTGGTAGCAAATAATCATGCAAACACTGAACTGCTGGAAATGTGTTCCTTCAGCTGGCTGTGTTGCTCTACATTTTTTTGTCAGACACTGTTACTGGGTGAAATTCAGCTATATATATATGCCACCTCCAGTTTCTCTGAACAGTTTTACTTGCAGGATGTGAACGTGCTTTATACCTTAGGAAGACACATGCCAAAACATAAATGTTAACTAATTAACTCACATACAGGGTTTAGCTTTCTGTACAATGATTAATTCAGCAGCTGCTTTTGTCCCAACTGCAGCATATTTTTTTAAAGTGAATATCCTCTCAACATTACTTTTTTTAAATTGTGATTAATTCCCAGATTTTTTGCAAACTCAGGAAAAAAAGCCACGGCATACGTACAAAGCAAGACACCTCATTCTTTAGTATTGCATTTCACACATCTTAATGCATACTTGGAAAATTAATAAAGATGAAGCATTTAAGGGGGAAACAACTTCAGCAAGTGGCACACAGAATCCATAACTTCTGTGGAAAGTTAATGTGCCCATCTCCAAAGGGTTCAGAAAATGGCCTTCACCTCCAGGATGCATGTGTGGGAAAAGGTGGAAGCAATCTATATGTTGTCTATATTCTGCTTATTCTTGCTTTAAATGTTTGGAGAACATCATCATGAGGTCAGCTATACCCTGCCTCTGCCATGGGCAGCAAAGCCAAATTCCATTGAAGATGAGGTACAAACATTTATCTGTTTCCACAATTTCCAACCACAGTGAAGCACCAAAACTGTTTACACATATTTTGGTTGACAGGGAATGTGTAGGTTTTTTACACTCTCCCATAAAGAACTGATTGTCACCAGTTTTATATTTGTCACCCAGTTTGAAAGCAGCCAAGGAATCTGAAAACCAAAGCCAATGTTACTGGATATTTGCAAGAGGATTGCTCGGAAAATCATATCCTGCACACCCCTGAAAATTCATGCTTGAAAGAGGATGTGGCGTCCTTACCCGCCATCAATGACTGTCTTGTACCTCAGTTGCAGAGGGGGTCAGTGCAGGAGTTTGGAAGCAGCTTAACCTGTAGCAGAACCACTTGGATAGCTGAATGTCACAGCTTGTTGCTGGGTTGAGGTGTCACCTTCCCTGATGTTTTTCTCTCCCCTTGCAGGAGAGTACTGTGAGGTGAATGCGCGCTCGGGCCGCTGTGCTCCAGGGGTGTGTAAGAACGGAGGAACCTGCGTGAACCTGCTGATTGGGGGCTTCAAGTGCGAGTGCCCCCCGGGAGAGTACGAGCGGCCCTACTGCGAGATGACCACCAGGAGCTTCCCCCCGCAGTCCTTCATCACCTTCAAGGGGCTGCGGCAGCGCTTCCACTTCACCGTTTCTCTCATGTAAGTCCCGGTGGGGAAGGGTTCTGTGGCTGGTGGCTTCTCACTTGGGCTTGGGGCTGTTTGTCACTGCCACCCACCGAAGGCCTACCTGTGAAGGTCACTTGGGGCATTTCTGACAGTGACTCCTGCGAGCAGGGCACAGGCGTGTATTTTGAAAGTGTTGATTTCTACCCTGCTGAGGATGCTGCTGAGTTGCTGACTCACAACTTTCCCTGTTGTAACTCAGCTCTATGGAGCGGGGAGAAGGGACACCAGGATCTCTCTGGCCAGCTCTCAGCAGCACTCAGCTGCAGAAGTGCTGGGGTGTGTGTTGGGTTTGACTCTTTTCCTAGTCGGGCCTGTGGCCTCCTGACCTTCAGACTGGCTGCAGAACCAATCCATTTGTGCTGCTTGCTTGAGAGTGTTCTTCCCATCTTCTGTATCCCAGCCTGTGAGAGGACCTGGGCATGTCAGGTCATGGCTGAGCACAGGCTGGTCCTCCTCAGCTCCTTGCTCTCAGTCGGTTCCCAGCCTTGGGCTTGTGACAGCCCCAACTGATCCAGCTTCTCTCCTTGCTCCTCCTGACCTTCACAACCAAGTCCTGCTTGTGCTTCCATCCTGGCTGCCAAACACGAGCAGTCTCATCCCCATCCCATCTGCCCTGTATCCCCAGATTGAGCAGTCTTCTTCCGGCCTATCTGTCACTTTTCCCCTGGGGGCATTCAGGGAGGCAAGGGGGAGCAATGGTACCAGCCACACTTCATGGACTAGGGCTCTCCCTGCCCTGGAAAAACGTCTCTTCTGGAGAAGACTTCCTGGGTCAGGCATAGGGCTTGCCTGGTGTGGAGCCAGAGCTCCAGGTCCACACATGCCTCTTCTCTGAGAAGGGGGTGGGTTTGCAGCTTTCCCATGGTTTAGCTGGTCAGGATTGACCTTTGGTTTTCCCTCACAGCTGACTGTGAGTAAACAGCACAAAATGTGTTAGTCCTGACCCCAAAGGGCAGGGCCGGGGATCTGTTAAGGTACAACAGCAGCTGCAAGGACAGACGTGTTTGTGTATCTGTCCAGAGAAAGTAAAGTGCTCAGGGAGGACACCTTCAGGTATGTGTCCCATCCAGCAGCCAGACATTTTACATCTGTTTTACATCTGTCAGGCTGCTTCTTTACAGCATATTTTTCAGTGCTGTCCTTTAGCATAGTTTACTTTCCTGAACTAAGATGCCAGAGAGACTCCCCATGTAATGCTTCTTTTAATATAGGTAAGTAATACCCTAGTCCTGGAAGCATTCAAGGCCGGGTTGTATGGGACTTTGAGTAACCTGATCTAGTAGAAGGTGTCCTTGCCCAGGGACGCCTGGTTGAAACTAGATGGTCTTTAAGGTCCCTTCCAACCCAAACCATTCTATCATTTTATGATTCTATCATTTTATCTTTCTTCTGCCTTAATCCTAAAACCTGAAACTTTATGGAATCTTGGTATTTTGGTTAAATCAGAAAGCACAGACATGTTCTGCACGTGAGCCAAGGCAAGGGAGAGTTGTGCCCGTAAAGATTGTTTGAGAGCATCAGAGCTAAGTACACGGAAAAACTGAGGAGCAAAAGGCTCTGTTGGACTTGTCAGACCCTACAGTGAGTGCAAACAAAGGAGCAGTCTGGGCTAGCTGCCAGTATGAATTGCCTCCACTACCCTTGACTTGTCCCCTCAGTCATGAGGTGTCATTTTTCAGGCTTTCAGGAAGAGATCTTTGACGTTTAGGGTACTTCGAGTTAAAGTGACTCAAATGCTCTTTGTAGAGGTTATTGAGACACTGTCAGTGGGGAGGTTTTCTCATTATGTGTTCAAAATTCTCTAAGGAAGTGTCTTTTGTTTCCTATGTGATGAGATCAAAAATATCCCTTCTATTACAAAATAGTATCTTTCCCACAGTTAGTGATAACCAAACAAGTTCAAAGGCAGTAGTGCTTTAACCAGGAGCATGATACAAAAGATGGAACTAAGCACAGAGTAAAGAAATATACAAAATAGCTTAATAATTTAATAGTTTAATAAATAATAGTTTCATACTCAAAATTATGATAGAGAATTGTTATCATATGAGAAAAATATATTCAAATAGAACTAAGGTTTCTGTTTTTGCTAATCAGATTAAATCTTTCTGCCCACTGAAGAAGCATATTATGCCCAATTATAAGAATAATATTATTCCCATTTCCGTTGCTCATATATATTCTGGATAGATCTGATCAAAATATTTTGATGAAGAAGTTGTCCCTGGAAAAATATAGTGTTAGGAAATGTTTTACAGGAACTTTATTCCTTTGGATGAAATGTTTGATGGTGAAAACTAAATCCATGTTTTGATAATACTGAAATATTTCAATGGTATTGTCATAATTAATTTAGTTTGCCTTTTACTTGTATAATATTATATTATGTTAAACAATTTAGAAATAAATATTTATAGCAAAACTGATTTAAAAGTAATCAGTCATATAATATTTTGATGGACTGTAACACACATTCTTTGAAATTTGTATTTTACTGGAAATGCCAAAATTTTAACTTCTGTTTTTTGAACCAGAACAATTAATTGTCCTTCAAAAATATTAAAAAATATATAAATAAAATTTCGCAGTTCCATGTAGCTCAAATTCTGAAAGGTCTCTACTCAGTGCAATCCACAACATACACATCTGACAGACAACTTTTGTTAAAAAATATTCTTTGGTTTTGTTTCAAATACCAGACCCTGATATTATAAAATACTGCTTCTTTCACATTCTCGGAATACATGTTTTGTTGCATCACATGAGAGTCTTGCTAGTAGATGGGACATGACAGGTATAAGAGTAATTTCTTCTGTCCATGGGAGACAGTTTTCATTAGCTGTGCTCAGCATTTGATTCATTTGTGAGAAAAGTGGGTTAATTTAAATCAGGCATATTTCCTGAAGTTCAGGATACAAGATCAGATTACACTGTCATTGGGAAACACAAGAAATTCCCATGGTTTCTCTCTTTTTCTCTCTTTATCTAATATTAATCTTTGTAAAAATGTTTATGTAAAGTGTAATAATATTTTTTGCATTTCTAAGTAGATGAAAGCTGTGTGCAACTCTCCAGAGGTATTAGGATTCAGTTAAAAATTATAAAATACAACATGCAGAAATTTGCAAAAAAATGTTCTATGCTGATAAAAAAAACCCAAACAGGACTTTCTAAAAGTGGGGTTGGCCCTTTTTCTGCAAGAAAGGTGTGATACATCCCATATTCGAAGCATAAGAAAAATAAAACCAAAACCCACCCATTTGTGCTGATTTAGTGGAATCATTTAAGTGTTTATTTTCCCTCCTCCAATTGGCTGACCTGTTGATTGATGAACCCTGATTGTCTACATGGTGTTATTAAAGTAACTCTTATCTTTCTTTTCCCTTGCCTCCCCATCAGGTTTTTTTAATCAGTTGATGACTCTCCTTGTACCCTGTAGACAGCAGGCAGTCAGCAAGTATCCCTCCTTTGATGTGAAAATGCTTTCTAGCTTTCGGACTGTTTGCGGAGTGTAGTAAGTGCTACTGTTTGTCGAGGGTCAGATACCGACGCTGCATCTTGTGTCTGCCTAGTTTTAGCCCTGGTGAGGGTCAGCATCCATAGCAGATCTCTGAAGAGTAGATTTCTCTAATTTCCATCTTGCTTGCCTTGTTGATTGTGAAAGAGTAGACTTATCCTGTGGCTGACTCCTCAGTTTTACAATTTTCTGTCTGAAGAGATACTCAAAGGCTTGTTTATCTGCTGAACACAATGCCGTCTTTCTCCTGGGTGACTTGACCATCGGTCTTTAATGCACAAGCCGTTAAGCATGAACTAACCCCGCATCTCCGTGTTCTAGGTTTGCAACCAGGGAGAGGAATGCTCTCCTCCTCTACAATGGGCGTTTCAATGAGAAGCACGACTTCATTGCCTTGGAGATCATTGAGGAGCAGATCCAGCTCACCTTCTCTGCAGGTGAGGTCTTGCTTGAGTCGAGCGTTTCTGCTTGTGGTCAGGAGATCCTCTCAAGCCATTTGGAAATGCACTTCGGTGATTTTATATGGCTATTTCCTGCCTCATTAATTTACTGGCTGATATTGCACAGTGAGCAACTGATGCCAGGTGTTGTGAAGTACTCCAGATTGTAGCGGTTTGTGGTGGTTATATTTGCTGTCGTAGGCAGGAGCTTGTCAACATATCAGTTATAAAAGCCAGAGTTTATGACTACTATAAAAGATTGGCACTAGCCTGAATGTTGGCCTCCAAGCCAGTGTTTGCTTAAATGAGACTTTGTTTTATCACACTGTGATAAATGTTGTGTGTTAATGCATTTTTACACTACACCATCAATGAAATGTAGGTGCATAAATGTTATCTCAAGAATCCACGTGAGCCAAAGGAAAAGCTATCAAAGTGAAAACTGCCTGCCATTCATTAGGGATTGGTGAGGAGCACTGCTGTCGCTGGAATGCACTTCTGCACTGCAGAAACACCTCCTATTGGAAGAAGTTGTAAAAACCAACAGATTTAGGAGAACTTAGCTGCACGCTCATTGCTGTGGTGGGCTCGGAAACAAGAAATGAAGGTTTTGGCATTCACTGTGTTTATGCACTAGGACTAAGCCAGTGTCTTCCAGTATTTGTAGGAGAAGAGAGTGGAAAAGGCCAACAAGCAAAGCTTAGGGTGGCACATATCCCTGACACCATGGCCTTCTCCTGGGGTAGAGATTTCCTCCAGAAAACCAGCCCTGGCAGCAGCCAAGTTCTCCCTGATGAAAGTGTGATCAGAGCAAACCCTGACCATTCCAGCCTGAACAGAGGGTTGCTTCTCAGGTTAAAAAAGCACAAGTTTCATCCAGAACTTCATGCCCAGCTGTGCTAATTGCCATGATAAGGGATATCAGAGGCAGCTGGTAACATGCTGCTGTGCAGTGTGGTCAAAGCTCATTGAAGCCATCAGGAATCACCCCCAGGACATCAGTAGATTGAAGTGCCTCTCAGTGGACCACTTGCATTCCTGCTACAGCCCATAAGCAGATCTGTGCATTCAGTGTCCAGGCTTTGGTGACTTTACGAAAGTTCAGCAGTGCAGACAACTTCTATTTGTCACAGGTTTAGGGTATTTTTCTATTGAGACAGAAACAAATACCTGAGAAGGGCTGTTGTCCTGTAAGTCAAGTGGAGTAAGATATAGATTAAGTGAGATGTTTGTGCCTCTGTACTGGCACGTAATTCAGGAAGTAATCCTGCTATTTCCCATTAACTGTATTCAGGATAGACGTGCAGGCTCAAGTCAAGTGCTGTTTTATTTTTGTGGAAAGTGAGATACTGCAAGCAATAAAGCCATAGAAGCCGAGGAACAGTCCACAGTGGTATTTCACACTCGTCAGCAGTGTTGGCTGCTTCCCTCAGACCCCATGATAAATCCTGTGTGACCCCACTGATTTACTAGTGATGCTGAAGTGCATATTTGGGCCCTTTGGGTTGAAGGTATCCGGTTTCATTTCCCCTTTATTACTTTGGAGTTGTCCAAATTAGATTTTAAGGCAGGTTTTTGAATGGATTAGTGTAATGAAATAACATGCTGCAGTCAGAGAGAAGTGCTTTCTTCTATAGCTCTGCTCCACCTGTCTAAACTTGAATCAAATTGCTCAGAAGGTACCCTGAGGATGAATGGGGAAAAAAATAAATTCTACTTGCACTTATATGCATTTAAATGTGGAGCAACTCCTTTAAAATACATGAAACTAAATTTAGATTTGCACTGCTTCACCTGAGAACAGGTCTGGTCCTGTATGTTACAAATGGTATTTTCTTTGGAAGGAGAATGGTTTATGTTTTATAGTTTTAAGTGGCTTTTAACGAACAGTACAAGTTTTGGACACCTGATCTGACTGTTTTACCTGTTGCAACAACTTCTTCTCAGAAAGCAAAGTAAAAGGATTGCAGAACGGTGAACTTCCTTATGCAGAAACTTGACAGCTGAATAAAAAACCTGATTATTGGCACTGATTTTTTATCACTAAATGACAAAATCCATTACAGCAGGATGTCATACATGCTAAGCTGAAAATGTGTTGTTTGAATAACAGAAGTATATAGGATGGGAGTTAAAGGAGAGTGGGGGATGCAGGAGTAATACTTCACACAGGGATTTGTTGCAAATAGAGAGAAAGTAAATTTGAAGCTCAACGATACTATGAACTTTGTTAGCTTACAGGGGGGAATTACTTTTCCCATTGTTTGCTATGCAGAATGTTCTAACTGTAAAAAAAAACCCCACCAAAACAAAAAACCAACAAACAAAAAATCGCCAAAGAAAGAGAAAAAAAAAAGTCAAAAGCTAGCAATCCCTTCTCTGTGCCAGGCCTATTGTGTACTTTCAACATGAATGTTTATTTTGCTGCTACCTCGAAACAGATATGCCTGGTTACTGAGCTGGCTCTGCTGACTCAGTCCTGCCTTAAAAGCTTCAGCTTTCCAATTGCAATGGCAAAGACTTGCTTTCAGATTTAAATACTGAAAGGCCGCCAGTAATTTCATTAATCACTGGTAAAATTTTGCTGGGACTAAGGTTACTGTGGGTTTTATATTAGAGTACTTTTCGATTTCACTTTCTCAGCTCTATGAAGGAGTAGGCTTCCCTTCCTTTACAAAAGATCCCATCACAATGCTCGTCATATTAAAAAAACCTCAAAGGGGTGCTTTTGGCAGAAATGCAGAAAAATCCATGTACATTTTTTCCTCATTCCTCGTTTCCTCCTACATTTTTAATCAATAGCTGTATCTACCTAATGGATCTGCTACTGTGCTCTGCAGAAGCATGATAAAAAGTAACCTCATTCACCCAAATGTGCCAGAAGCTGGTATTTGTGCACCAGAATAACTCCGTGAAATTGGGCATGTTTAATGTCTCTCAGGATACAGCCTAGATTCGTCCGTGATGAAGCAAGGTGGCTGCATCCTGCACCCAACGAGCATCTCTCTGTGTTTCTTGCAGTGATGGTGACTTATTTTTTCCTTCTTCCTATTTTTCCAGGGGAGACAACCACTACAGTGGCACCACTCATTCCAGGAGGGGTCAGCGATGGGCAGTGGCACTCTGTTCAGGTGCAGTACTACAATAAGGTAAGACTAATTGTGTTGGTGATAACTGTATTAGTTGTAAAGTAATAGAGGCATGGGTCATCTAGCCCTAAGTTGATATATGCAGGTGACCTGAATTTTATTTATTTAACCAGGCACACTGGTACAGCTCTGCACAAATGATACTGGTCTTGCTCACTTTGCCTGAGACAAAAAGCCCCTGTGAGAGCTTTTGACCTAGTGTGTCCTTTTCAGAAATACTACCAGGGAAACCCTCAGGTACTTGGAACTATTTTAGTTTTGAGTTCTTTAAACCTTCACAAGTGTCAGTGTATCTAAAACAACTGCTTCACTGGTTTGATTTTGTTAAAGAACTGTGCTATCCAGAAGCCTTCAGAGTAGTTAACTACAAACCACTACTGTAGAATTTTCTGAAGCAAAGCAAAATTCTTCCCTATAGCTGTCCTTTCTTGAGTAAAATGAGAAGTTTAGCTTGCACTAGCTTTTCTGGTTTGGAAAATGGGGTTATATAACGGTTGACACCTTTCAGTAGTAAAGCACTGTCTTAATAAGTAATTTTTTTGTCTGCTATCTAAAAAGATACACAATAGAGATGCAAAAAGTGTTGTTGCATGCAGTCCATGGCACTCAGGGGTGGGCTCTAGGGTCTCTGGTCACTGTCAAGAGCTGGTTCAGTCTGACTGAACCAAAAGGGTTGCAGGGTCTCCGTGCAAAGCAGCCATTCCATGATGAACCAGAAAACAGGCTTTTAGGGTGTATGGTGTCACTATTTGCAGGTAGATATCAGACCTCTTCTATAATCTTTAACAAAAATTAGAGGATTCGTTTAGTGACTGAGAAGTGTTGCTTTTAAGTCTGACATGATAGCATTATGGGGGATCACATAAGGAAATAGAGGAGCATTGTTGGCTCTTAAAAAGGAAACAGGATATTGGTATAGGAAGCTGAATGGAAGATGAAGGATTAATATGATCAGCAAGTTCTTTATTTCCCAGCGCTGCATCCTTTCATCGCAGTTTGTGTGGCAGTTTGAATGGGAGGATTAAAACTTTCTTTTGACTCCTAGATAGGGTCTCCTAGCCTAAGGATATTTTATTGAGGAAATAGAAACCTCTTTGATTACTTTTTTATTTTAAAACTTACTTTATAAGTTTTGTGCTTAGTAAACTTATTATTCTCTGTACTCTCTTGAGCCCAAAGAAATAGAAGCGAAACTTGGTGTGTTACCATGCATGCATCTGTGGGCATTGTGAGGCTCTTCCTTACAATATGCAACATGCTATGTTTCCTTGTCTGTGTATTTCTCAGTGGATCACTTTAGCAGAGTGAACGGCACTTGCTGAGGCAGTGGAGGGACACTCCAGCTTTCAGGCTCCTGGGCACAGCTGCAGAGACAGCCACTGGAACAGCTCACTGAAGTGCCACTGAGCAGATAAGGGGCCCGAGCAGCCCCACGACACTCTTTAAAAGGCAAAGAGATCTGACACAGATGTTAAAAATAACCCCCTGCCTCATTTTCAGGGCTTGCTGTGGTTTAAACAGACTGGTGGGTGAGCCATGTTAGCAGCTGGTGTTTTCTCATTGTTAACACATGCTCCCTGTCACCATTTTCTTCTTCTGCCCCAGTTTTTCAAAGCGAATGGGAGGAAACTCAGGGCAGAGAGGGAGAGCAGAGGGGAAACACCAGGAAACACCTCTGACTTAGCTGCCTTTGTCACTCACATGACATGAAAGTGATGAAAAGCAGGGTCACTGTGTGGAAAGCAGCACTGTGCCCTTTGCTGTCTGTGTGAGAGACTGAGGTCATCACCTTCCTCTTAGCAGTATTTATTCCAGAATGGTTAAATTTGGGCTGGAAAGCGGAGCTCACAATATTGAGTAAATGGCACAAGATATTCTAACCAGTACATATTTGGCATGCTCTCAGGACTTCCCAGCATAGCTGAGAATTGCATATGTTGCACCAGCTTTCCAGTAGTGAAAGCAGGAGTGGGCGCCGCAGGGCAGTGGCAGCTGGAGGCGGCTCTGCAGTCCTGCCCACCGGGCTGCCCCCGCACCCTGCCCCAGGGTTAAGCCTTTGCCTAGGCTGGTATTTGTTTGTAAAGCAGTTTCTTGGCTACTTCATGTTTTAACAAAGCCGAGGTAAAGTTCTTGTGAGGAGGTTGAAAAGACAGAGATAATTTAGGGATTTGAGTTGTGCCAAGATAAACGGAATGCTGTGTCTAAACTTGATGCAGCTGAGATGTTTGAATAACAGAGTACCAAAAACTCATGAGTTTGCTTAAATTATACATGCATATTATTTTGCAGGTACTGCATCCTTCCGCTCTTTCCAAAATCCTACCACAGTGTCAGGTCATCATTCTGTCACTACTCAGCCCCTTTGCTCTGCTCAGACACTGTGCAGCCTTCCTGAGCAGGCAGAGCTCCCCTGAGTTCTCTCCCTCCTCCCTGTCTCCAGCTCGTGTTTGATCTCCACTTCCAGCCCCTTCTGGACTCTCCTCCCTCCTGTCTGCCTGTCTCAATCTCGCATGCTTTTGCAGCAGCACCCTGTCCCTGGCAGTGGGGCCACAGGGGCTACCTCCACCAGTATCCCTGTGGGGCTCCCTTATTCCATTCTGCTGTTTGCCGGGGGAGCTTCTGGTCTTTGCTCCATTTCAGACATCTCTTCCAGATGTTGTCCATGGGAGATGTATAATCAACATCCCACATACCCATAGAGATCCATTTTATTCATTTGTCTGTCTTGCACAAAAAAGCTCTTAAGGAGTTATTTATTCCTGTGCTTTCTTACCCCTCAGTTATGTTGAGTTTCATCTCTCTCCATCTGCCTTTTGCTCCATCAGCAGGTTTTATTTATTTAATAAATATGATTACCTTTGTCTATCCATTCATCAGTCCCTTCTTGTGTCACTTCTGTGTTTATTTTGCACAGCAAAAGCCATACAGACTTCTTGAACTTTTATTATTTTTCACAGTCCTATAGCTGAGTGCTGCCAGGCTGCTTCTCCTGCTACTGGGTTTATTGCAGCTGTGCTTGTCCTCTTCCTACCCACCACTGTGTCCTCGGGCAGTGACAGGTTTCTTTGAGGTGGACTCTTTCCTCCTGCTTTAGAAAGTGAGACATGTGGAAGTGCAGGTTAAAATAAAAGGCAGTGCAAAAATTTCCCGTTGTGCTCACAACAAGCGTTTGGGATCAGGTACTCCTGTAGCTTCATCCTTCTTTCTTAGTTCCTTTATTTGTAAAGCTTCTTTAAAGTATCTTATTTAAAACTAAGCTAGAAAGTTTATTTTCTTCTGTCTGCATTTGTATAGCATCTAGCAAGAAAAAAAAAGGGTTCATTTGTATAGCATCTAGCAAGAAAAAAAAAGGGTTCAGTCTTTTTTAGAGCTTTCAGATAATGTTGTAATTCACCTATGGAGTATTAGATTTCATCACAGCCCCGGTTAATTTTTCATCTTTAGTTTTTGAGGAGAATGGCTAGCAGGCTTTGATACATAATCTAAATCACTTCAGTCCAAAGCAAATTTTCGTAGATGATTTTTCACAGCTCTGAAAGCTGTTCCTGCAACCTGAGTTGATCATGGTCAGATATGAGCAACGGTTGAGTGGATTTTCGCACCTGCAACTCCATGGACCATCTAGGATTGGATGACTTGGATGCAGGGGGCAACTCTGGTGGGAAACTTCACCAGCAGCTGTTTTCTTAACGCACACAGTTCTGCAGCATCCTGGTGATGTGCAAAGTCACCCTGAGCAAATTCAGTTTGGTAATAACCATAATGAAACAAGAACTAAGTATAGAAGTGACTCCTGTAAATTATTTTCTGTACTCAGCTCAGAAGCGATGTGCTTGGTAATTTTTATCTTTAGTGTTGTTGAAAAATGCTGGTTTAGAATTAAATGCGTATCACAAAGGTCCCCTGCTGCTTAGGGACAAGCATTGGAGCCTCATCAGTAAAGGTGAGTCCAGAGCCAGCTTTGCTTCACCATGTTTGCGGAGAGGCATCAAACCAGTTCCCTGTCAGCTCAAGTATTTGATGCATTCTTACAAATCCTGGTATGTGCCAGCACTGTAAAACACTGCAGTAAGGAAACAGATTGTGGCAAAGGAGCCAGGGAAGCAATGTCATTTCATCTACAGTGTAGTGATGGAAATGGATGCTCCCTACATTGGAGGACACAAGCTGACACACTTTGTTTCACTGGAAGTTCCTAAGGGAAGCACATGGAACTTGTACTAAGTGTTGGCTCTGTTTTGAATTTCTGGAAGGGAAAATGCCAAGGGGAAAGAATTGGAAGTTACAAGAGAGCAGAAGTGAACTATGAGTGTTTTATAATCGTTCTCTAATTCATAGAATCATAGAATCAACCGAGTTGGAAAAGACCTCTGAGATCATCAAGTCCAACCCTTGATCCAACACCGCCGTGGTTACTAGACCATGGCACTAAATGCCACATCCAGTCTCAGTTTATAAACCTCCAAGGATGGTGAATCCACCACCGCCCTGGGCAGCTCGTTCCAATGTCTGATTACTCACTCTGTAAAAAATTTCTTCCTAATATCTAATCGAGACCTCCCCTGGCACAGCTTAAGGCCATGCCCTCTTGTCCTACTGCTGGTTGCCTGGGAGAAGAGACTGACACCCACCTGGCTACAACCTCCTTTTAGGTAGTTGTAGAGATCGATGAGGTCTCCCCTGAGCCTTCTCTTCTCCAGGCTAAACAACCCCAGCTCCCTCAGCCTCTCCTCATAGGACTTCAGTTATATATTAGAAGTCTGTCAGCTTCCCAGTAGCAAAGTATCAGTTTACCTGTTACTTGCCATTACAGATGTTTGCTGTCAGCATGGGGAAGACAGGAAGGAAAGCTATTCACTGACTCTGATAGCTCAAATGCATTACTTTCTGGGATCCTGATCTTGCAGCTATTAAAATCAATGGGAGGTATTGAATTAAAGGTGACCAGCGTGTGACCTCCTTTCTGAAGAGGTATATATATAGATAAAAAATTTAGGGGAAATGGCATTTTTAAAATTATTTTGGAAGGAAGCATGGGAGAAGGGCAGGATTTCAGCCTGACAAATAAAACTGATAAAAAGTGGTAGAAAGAACCTGCTGCTTGTTCACAGGATAGCTGACATGATAACAATGTGAGTTGCCCTATTTGCCTCATAAATGTACTTTCTTTCCACACAATGAGAATATAGTCAGCATCTGATGGAGTTTGGTACTCATCCTTTGGCTCTCCTGAGCCTGCCAGCATGAGTGACAGTTGGTAGGTTTAGCCATACTTGTTTGGAATAGGAGCAAAACCATGTTTGATGGTAATGACACTCAGTATCAGTGATATCACATGAACTATTTGTCATTCATTGCACATATAGGATCATGTAAGATTGTAGGCAGTGCTTGGGACAGAAGACTTTACGGAGCTCAGTAGTGAGTAGTGTTTTTAATTAAGTGAAAACTTCAAGCTATTCTCCCAAACTTCTGATAGAAATGCAATTTTGTTCAGAATTTGAGATATACCATCAAACTTATGTTAATGTTTTACCTGACTCATTACCTCAGGGTAGAATTCATCATTTGGCACAACATAAAAATGTTTTGCGTATGGACATGTTCCTTTAATTATAGAGGGCATGTACATGTATATTTACGTGCTCTGTATCTTATGTGTTACTTATACATATATGACATCAAAGTTGCTGTTCTGTAGGCAGAAGGTCCTTCTGCATCTGCTTAAGGGAGCACAGGATAATTTTACCTCAATGACAGAAAACCTGAGAAGAGCAGAGAGAAACAAGCTGTCTCTGAGTGTCTGATGTGCAGTGCAGTAATTCTGGGTGTTAGGATCAACAAAGCCTTGAATGACTCACAGAATGACTCACAAAAGTAACAACTGTAAGACCAGGCAGTATGTGTGCGTGGGATCCTCTTCCATGGTCAAGAGGTGTAAAATGATGGGTGCCTTGGACAGTATCTCTGCTGTACTGTTCTCTTGAGCCTGCAGTCTCCTAAGATGAGATATTCAGGACAAATATTACTCTTTTTCCATAACTGGAATAAGGTTTCTTCTCATATCTGGTAATCAATAGTAACCTGCTGTTCTTTTCACTCCTTTCTTGCATGTCTTCAGGCTGAAGAGCGCCATGGTTGTTGTTTCAGATACTTGACTGTCTTAGGAGTACCCCACTCTTTCAGAGTGGTTCCATCCCTGTGCACTTCCCACCCAGTAGAACCCCGACCTGCATTTAGCCTGAAGACAACTACTGGAGAAAACAGGCGAATTCTTCTGTGAGAGATAAACTTGAAAGAAATGAGGGCTGCTTAGGGTTGATCTTTGGTGTGTTGTGAATTCAAAGCACAGGAGGTGCACTGCTCTCAATTAGACTCACTTATGCATTCAAAAATCTCCTGCCTGTGGTGAGTGGTGGTTTCTGTTGAGTTAACTGGCCTTCGTCTGGGGCAAGCTGTGGCTTGAGTATCACCGAAGACTGAGCTAATACTGTAGAGATTTAGCTCTCAGCCCACTCATGCACTAGAATTTGCCAGTACCTTCCCTTCCAGGGAGTTTTATCCCTCATCCACTGGCTGAAAGCTGTTTCCAGGTGCCAAAACACCCTCTATTTCAGTGCCAAGTCCCGCACTGTAATTTATTTTCCATACCTCAGGTGCCTGCTGCAGCTCTCCCCTTGTGTTTGCTCCGCCAGCGCGTGAGTGGGTGGGAAGGCGGCTTTCTCCCTCGCCTGTGGATTCCTCGGCCAAAGCTGATCCTGAAGAGTTATTTACCCGTGCCCGTACACCTGTGCTATGGCGCCAGCAGACCTTATTTTTTGAAGTCTGCATCCACAAATCCTTCATGCTGTGGATCACTAGTAGTGCCCACAGAGTGGCTGTTGATGCCAGGGCTAGCAATATGTCTGGGCAAAACCAAAGTACTCCGTATCTGGAAGACCTCAGTGAGCCCCATTTGCTTGTGTAATCTGAGTGGTGGCTCTCCAGTACTGTTGGACAGAGCTTGTGTGCCTTGCTGTACTCCAGACAGAGCTATGGGCAGCTGAGGGTCTCGAGGATGATGTGGGTTTGGGACTGCTGCCAGTTTAAGTAGACTTAGGATGAAGCTGTTTGCAAGAGAGGAACAGATCCCATCTGCACTTGCTTGGGACTCGAGATGAAATGTAAGGAAGGGCAGGGAGGAAGAAATGGAGGAAAAGTCAGGAAATAAAAGGCAACCCCAGACCAGGTCAGGACTTCACTTGATGCTGTTTCTGTAGCTAGTCAGGCAATATGGTGGTCAGAAAGAGGAATGTCATATGGAAGCTCTGTGAATATAAATGTCCAAAGAGGCATAAATTGAGAGTATACCTGAAGATAGTATCTGTCAATGCTCTTACTGTTCAAATAAAACAAATAACATCTGCAGGTCTGTTTTGAATCACCCACCTTCAGTCCATGCACACTCTTCATGTGCAATTTTTGTCATGCCCAAGTGTACTGATTTTGGCTGGGGTGGAGTTGACTTTCTTCACAGTAGCTAGTATGGGCTATGTTTTGGATTTGTGCTGAAAGCAGTGTTGATAAGACAGGGATGTTTTCAGTACTGCTGAGAAGTGCTTGCACTGCCTGGCCTTTTCTGCTCCTCAGGCTGCCCCACCAGCAAGGAGGCTGGACATGCACAAAGAGTTGGGAGGGGACACAGCTGACTCCAGCGGACCACAGGGGTATCCCATGACTGAAGGGAAGAAGGGGGAAAGGGTGGGTGTTCACAGTGATGGCAGTCATAGGCAATGGGAGTGGTGCTGGTCTGTGTTGCAAAGGTTAATGTAGCACTTTGTTTTGAATAGGGTGGGATGAGCACAGCAACCTCTGATGGTCTGCTGCAGAGATGAGCACAAACCCTGCTGGCTACAGCACACGTGCCCCTGTACCAGGTGCCTATGGAGGTGACAGATACGTTATCTCATTTCCTTCTGAAAACACAGACCCTCTCTGATGATGGCAAGTTCATCTGTTATGGAAATATATTCTGTATTCAGGACTGACAACTGATTTTGCCACGTGGCCTTGGAAAAAAAAGGCAGATATCAACGTTGTAGTGAAACTCAGATTGTGACAACTGTGCCAAAAGACATGCATGACACTAGTTATTGCTTTCTTTCCTCTAAAGGGAACTAATTCTTGTTGGAAGTTCTGGGTTCTCACCACCCTGTTCCTCCAGGACCAACAGGCAAATAGGAGCATCATGAAGTGGCTCAGCACAGGCTTCCCTGTACCACCCCACTCCTGTGCTGCCCCTCGAGTGGAAAGCTCCCATTCCAGCACAAACACCTTGTTTGCTCAGCTCTTGGTCTCCCTGCTGAGCCTGCCAGTGCTGTGGGTGATTTATGAGGCAGGCACATGCCTGGAGCTGAATAGGGATTGCCAGCTCCTTGGAGAAGCGCCACATAGCTGCCACCAGCTAGGCATAACTTCTAGTCATAGACACTGCCTCACGTATCCAGGACACCATCCAGTATCGTTTACTTCTTAATCTGAACAGTCAGGAAAAGTGGTTGGCAATTAAATTCTTAGATGGGTATTAGGTATTACCCCTTGTGCTGGGGAGTACCTCTCACACCAGAGCAGGGTTGCCCCAGCCGAGTACTGAGTTTTGTAACTTGGTTGGAAAAGCCAGACCCCAAAAGAAGTCAAATAACTGGAAATGCAATTAGTAATAAAGGCTGGGTATGACTTGTGCAAATGTCTATCACTGGTCACATCTGAGCAGATGTAATTGCGATCTGAGGGAGAATTTATGAAGTTAATCCTCATGGTGGCTTCCAGACTAATTTGTTAAGGGATTGAGGGAGATTTTCTAAATAAACAATGCACTTGTTGAAGATTATGGTAATGCCACTGTTGATCAGATGTGGGCCCTGCCAGAGTTTGGATTTTGCTGGCTCACATTGACTTGCTGTGTTTACAGCATCTGTGCTCAACATAGACCTGCTCCAGCATTGCTTGGCATTGTGTGATAAAGAAAAACACAGAACAGTAATTGCAACTGTCAAACAGACACTGGGGGTGGGGAGGTACTGGATATACTGAAAATGTCATTGAGTTAGGACCAACCTACTTCTCTGGGTGTATTTTTCCAGGAAGAAATAGAATTTTGTGGCATTTCCAAACCTAAATTCGTAATATTTCCAAGAAATGCCAATATAGCTTTTAAAGGCTCTCTCAAGTGTGCAAGGCAGAAAGTATGTTACAATTTAGTGCTTCCTCTTAAAACAAACCACGTTTTTGTACTGAAGATTTAGCAATATTTTTTCCAATTTTATCATTTCTGTATCATCCATCTCATTGTGAATATTTAAATATTTAACAGTGGAATGTACTGCAGGGGTCTAGAGGCCAGTGGTGTTACAGCAAGGAGGAGGTTGTGGATGGTGCTAACTTCCAACAGAGCACGGATGGTAAACTTTAACAGATCATCAATTTGTGCTGGATGCCTTTCCTTCTACAGCATTTTCATGGGTTCAAAAGTTCTGCCATAGCTTAAGTACAGGAAAGCTTGCAGGACACAGGGAGCATAACCACAGTCAATTCATTAGGTCTAGTTTTGAGGACTTAGCTGTACTTATCTGTGTAAGTGCCGGGCCTCTTCTTCACGAAGAAAGTTACTGGGGTTTCCTCAGCTATACAAGGAAGAAACGCAATTCAAGGGAAAAAGTCACTTTCTTTGCTAGCCACAAATGAAATTTTAAGCAGCATCCTGAGAGACAGGCATGTTTAATTTACTTTTCAACTCAAAATGTCAAGGAATTGTGACTAAATTTTGACTTGGATTACCAAGATGGTTAGCCAGAAGGAGGTTATGGTAGTTTTTTCACAACTTTCTCACAAGAACAGAAATTCCTGTATGAGCAGAGTGTTGTGCTTTTTGGTGGGCAGGCTTGTATACTGGTGAAGCATGTGGTAGGTAGTGCTGGAGGCACATGTGCAAGATGAGGACATGAGGAATTTGTATCTACGCATTTGTATTACTTATCTATACTAGGTATTTTTGGTGCTAGTGGGCATGGACATTAAAAAAACCTAGCAATTAAAATTATGAGCAGCTAGAGGAAAGGAAATAAATTAGATTTTTCATTGCTGAATGCATATGAGCATTTTACATTTAAAGTTCAAAATGTTCTTCTAGTCAAACACATAAAATATGTTCCTTGTGTCTGAATGCAAAAGATGTCATTTCCCACATGTTCAGAACTCAATTTTTAAAATGCCATGAGAAAAGGTAATCTCAGAAAAAATAGTTCAGTTTATGAGTCATTTCCTGGCTTTCTGGCTGATGATTCAGAGACTGACATCCTTGCTGAGGTCAAATTCATCCTCTTCCATCCAAATCCAGGGGATCATCAATGAAAATCCTAGTCTAGGTAAGACCATAGAGTTTCTATATAGAAACTGAAGCTTGACAGATTCTGATAAGATACACTATATAATTATAATATATATAATATGCAGTATCATTAATAGTGAAGGTGCATCATCTTCATGATAATCTGCCCACAGTTCTGATAGTCTCGCTGTTTCTTGAAATCTTTAAATCAAGTCAGTATTTCCCTTTCTAAAGGAAAATTTTTGCTTGGATGCAAGTCATGTTATTAAGCAGGACTCACTAGGTGATGTTCTGTGGTTATATAAAGCAAAAGACTGATTAGATGAGAACATGAGTCCCTTCCATCCAGAAAATGTAGCAGAATCCTCCTCACCTCGAACTCCTGCCTGTAATATTGCAGTTGGGAAGCCCAGAGCTTAGAGCAGGAGAAGGAAATGTTGCTGCACATTTGCCCCGTTCGTAGACTCTTTCATGGCATATACCACTCCCTCGGTGGGACTTTGGTCTGGCCTCTGATGACCATTCACATTCCTAATGTCTCCTGAAAAGCACCGAAGGACTGCCTGGCTAGTATTTACTTTTTCTTGGTCTTTCTTAAATGTGGTTGCAAAGCCCTTGCAGGTGTTAGTGGGTATAAGGGGGTGGGAGGTGGGCAGCTGATCTGCCCTTGCGGAACAGGCACACGTGAGCCTGGACTTTAAAAGCCCCTCCCTGCAATTCTACCGATGTTTGTTCATGTGGATTTCAATTAGTAGTAATTGGTTTTGTTGTTTTTTGTTTGGGTTGTGTTGGGTTTTTTTCCTGGTAGAGGGTAAGTGCAAAAGTGATTGATATCTGGGAAAGGAAATCAGGATTTGGCTGTGGAGCGACATTCCATTGTCTTGACACGAAATAACAAATAACTCGACTCTAAATCTGTGTCTCGGGAAACTAAAGTGTAAAGCAGTGAAAGTCATTTGGAGGTCATTGAAATGTAAAGTGTGACCTGCTCCCCAGGCCTGAGTAGCTCAGCTCTCAGTGAGAGCTTTGAGAAATCTCTCAGGCGACTGGGGAAAAGAGAGCAAGCTCGTACCCAGTGCCTGGCTCTTTCTCTCTCCCACCTGCTTTTGGAAGTGTTGTTCTCACAGAGTTTGCAAACACCACCTGAAAACACTGGTCGTTGTGGTGGTGATTTTATATGCAAACACAAACAGTAACTTTTCAGAAACCACCCACAGGGTTTTCACTCTGCCAGTGACAGTAGGGACCATATCTTGTCAAAACCAGCCTGAGTCCCTGCTCTTTTGGAAGCCTCATCTTTGGCAAGGCTGCTCAGTACTGACTCCTCTCACTCCTGGGTTTTAAAAGGCTTAACTTGTGTAGTCATTTACAGCATTTACTGCCACTCTACATCTGTGCCCACCCCACACCTGAACTGAGCATCAGCTGTGTGATTTTCCTCCTGGTGTGGGGCTCTCGAGTCACCCTGGGGAACTTGGCAGCCAGTGGTGCTCCTTGAGCCCATGTTTGCTCAAGCCATCTGACACCTCTGCACTGCAAAAATCTGCAGACATTTAATGGCACCTCCCAAAAATGGTGATTTTCAGCACTTTCTGAAGACTGAGGAGATGCAAGGGACCTCCATGGGAGCTGGCAGACTCTGAATGACCTTTGGCTCACCTTAAGGCCCTGAGGACAGTGCTTGAAGGCTACCCTGTGCAGCCCAGCCTGGCAAGGGCTTCTGCAAAGCCAGTGGAGTCATTGAAATGGCACCTCAGGAATTTGGCGCGAGTTCTTTGAAGTGCACTCTTATCTCCATTTAATCATGCAGTAAATCTACAGTAGCTTGCTGATTTGCAGTAACTTTTCAGGTATTATGCATCTGTCTGTGCAGTGAGAGGAAGCAGCACTTTGCAATCACCTGGCCATGCAAGGCTCTGTGTGTACCAGGAGACCCTTGTATAGATCCAGCCATGGAGGCAGGGGGGAAGCCCATGGAAAAGTGTGAGATTCCTGGATTTTATAGACTGAAATGTGACTCCATTATCCACACTAAGCAGCAGTTTGCTTGGCAATCTGTCACCAGGGATGCGTCCAGGAAGGAGTTAGTTGCTGTGCATAAGTGTCATGTTGTGCTATATCTAGGTATTTCTTGGAATCTGAGAGCAACAACATTCACATCCTGGATGCAAAATTATGTTGTAAAACGTATGAGATTTATATAAAGCCAAAGATATTTGAGAATGGTGCTTTGTTAGGTAGATAGGGACAAATGGCAAAGAGAGAAGGGTTTGCTGAAGTGGGAGAGGACAGGATGTGAAGGGGAACAAGGATGTTCTTCCAGCATCCTTCACATGCTCTTCTCTCCCAGTTCTCTGAGTATGCTGGAAGAACATCCTTGTTGGTGGAAGGGAGGGAAGCAGCAAAATAAGCAGAAAAAGAGTTCAGAGGGCAGGAGAGGTCAGGGAAAAGGCACGTCAACCACAGGGGCAGATCAGAAGGGAGGAGAGGACTGCAGAGGGTGGACAAGGGCACCCCTAGCAGCAGACCATGGTTAATGGTGTCTCCCACAGGGAAAGCTGAATGTTGTCTTGAGTAGTGGGCATGGTCTCTTTACAGGCAGAACAGGTCCTTCTTGTTGTGTCACTGATTCAGCATCAAAGAGCTGAGAAGTATCTGGGAATACACATTGAAGGACAAAATTTCCATTTGCAGACAGGGAAAACTCTTTCTTCCCATCAGCACTACAGCAGCCCTTGAGAGAAGTAGTCAAATCTAAGAACATACCCTTTGCAGTAGCTGGATGATGTTTGTGAAGATCCTGGTCACAGTGTGGAGGCAAGGAGCACATCTGGACACTGTGTCTATGTGACAATGGCTTTTCACTGCATCACTCTGCCATTGACCACAGTCGGGACAGGAGGGCTGCTCCCCATCTCTGCCCTAGCCCTGAGAGAAGCAGCAGCAATTCGGGTAGTGCCATTCACTGGTGCCAGGTCTCACAGCTGTGCCTAAAGCCTTCTGCTTTGAATATCAAAGTTTAGCTTCTGGATGCAGCCCTGAAGGAGATAACAAATGAGGCCAGTAAAACTGGCTTGACTTCGTGGCCCAGCCCGGATCCTGACGATTGCTGTTGCAGGGCGTTTCTCTAGGAAAACGAACTGGTCTGGTGGCTTTTCAGGATTTGCATTTTTGACTCACTGATGGGAAGCTTTCTTTTTGGTTTTCCTTTTCACTGTCACAGGTTCTCATGTTTCTGTACAGACTTGAGCCAAGTTTGTATAAAGAAATGCCATTAAAATATTCAGTGAATAAAGGGGATACATGCATCAAAGAAGTAAAGGGGTTTATGTGAAATGATTTGTCCTGCCTTTCCCTGGTGACTAATCGGGATGTGTGAAAAATTCACTGTTCTTCACACCGCCTATTTTAAAGGTGCTCTGGAAATCTGTAGGGAAAAGTCTAAAAACCAAAGATTAACATTAGTGGTTTGTCTAATCTGACCTAATTTGGAGTTTCCCGATTGATCAGAGTGGTCTGCAAGTCCACTCTAAGCTTCTCCGGCATGTCCGGGTCTCTCCGCCGGGACTGCAAGCACGGTGCTTTCCCTGTTTATTTTTTTCCTGTTTATTTATTTATTTTCCTTGCGGGGGGGGGGGTGCCGGGCTCAGGCAGCTTGCCCAGGGAGACCGCCGCCGCCGTGGGCCCTTAATGAGCTTTTTGACCACTGAAGCAGCACAGCATCGCCTGGGAATCGGAGGGGGTTTCTCCCTTGGCCGCGTCAGATCGCAGGGCAGGGGCCGGCGGGTTAACGAAGGAGCCGGGGCGGCTGGCGGGCTGCCTAATGAGCGCCGGGGAACCGCGCAGGGGGGACCCCGGCGGCGGACGGAGCCCCGGCAACAGCCTCCAGCGGGACCCGATGCCAGTTGCTCCATTTTTTCCCTTTATTACTGTAGCTGGAAGCGTTAGAAAGCGAAGAGCCCCAAAGGGTATGATTATGAGGCATTTTCCACCCAGCACTTTTGGGGGTGGTGGGTTCTGGAACGGGCACATTAACAATGCAGAGGAGAGCTTTTTTGGTATTAAAAAAAATAACTAGGAAACAGATTCTTTTTAACCTTTAACCACTCCAAACAGCCAATAAATCATTAGCTACTGATTAACAAAAACACAAGGGTAACTTATTGTCTGGTAAGCAAACTCTTGGAATCACTGAAAGGCTGGCGCTGGCTTCAGGATTGCTTTTCTTCTTACACATTTGCACTTATTAAAAAGACAAGCCAAGCTCTGCGTATTAAGCTACGCCATGCAAAGCATTTTGCTAAAACACGAACTTTCTGAAATGGATAGATTTTTAATGTGTTTGCTGAGCTAAGCAAATGCATTATTTACATGCTGCAGCATCCTGTCTGTCCCCCAAAACCAGGTCTCCTCGTGCCAAGCATAACGAGGTGGGTTGTGTCTCATCTGCAAGCATTCCCAGTTTGTGTTCTCTAGGTCTTGGCCATACTTACAGTCTGCTGCTGAATCGTCTCCTCAGCTCCTTCAAAAGACTTAATGGGGTGACTAACGCAGGCGGAAGACCTCCTAGCCGAGATCTGGGCTGGAGAGCACAGCTTTCAATTCAGTCTGAGTTCAGGAAATATCCATGATGTTGGAACACTCTCTCCCATGGTCAACCAAAACCACTCTCCCTCTTTCCATCTGTGAGAAAAGTCAAGTGGCAATTTTTTATCTACGAATGGAAGTTGGAAAGAAGTGTTCTGGTAGAAGAAAAGTTTGTGAGACTTTTGGAAAAGACCATTATCATGCAGTTTAACTCATGGAAGGGTGAGATCTAGGAATCTGAGTGTCAGCACTGTTGCTGATTGACTAAAAAAACATTTGCATTTTGCAGTATTACTATTATAGTATCTAGTCTGGTTTAATTCAAAATAAGTCTACCAAAGATTGAACTATTTGCTTAAACCTCTCCAACAATTTTGCATCCTGACTTTTGGAAACAGTAGAATATATAATGTAAAAGTACAACAGTTAAGTATTTAAGACAAGCTTTCCATTGTCCATTAATCTCTATGTCTGTTGTATTCACTGTGCATCATTAGAACATCTGTGTCTTTAATAAGTAACTGTGTGGGCTCTCACAGTTTAAATATTTACTTTAACATAATAGAGAATCCATATGAAACTGAGATACATGAGAATATCCGTGTCTGAAGTTTTAAGTGGAATGGGAGTGGATTGGTGTAGTAGATTTGCAAACTATAAACAGATGTGTTTTGATGACCTGTTCTCCTTTTTCTGGTCTCCATTTATAAAACACAAGTTCACAGATTAAGCTTCTCAGGGTTTTTCACGCAAGAGAATCTACATGTATTTCTTGCTGTTGAAGTTGTGGAGAGAGGTCCAAACATTGTTCTGTACTTGGTTTTCATGAAAATCAGATTTGGCGTTTCTGGTAAAATACCTCCACAGTGGCGTTCTCTCGCTTCGACCTGAGAAAGCCACCACAGGTGGCCAAAGGGAGTTCCCTCTCCCTTTATAGCTTGAGGAGGTCACTCCTCCAGGTCACTGCTGAGGACAGCAGATGAGTCTCACTGTTATCTCTGTTATGGTCAGAAAGGGACCTGCAATTTTCAAAAGACATCCTGGGAGACTATCATTCCTCTAGTTGCAGTCAGCCTGTGACTCTGTCTGGGCAAGGATGAATGCCGTGGGTTAGACATGACATTGGAGATTGTCACTCATAGATCAGAACCACTAGTCTCCTTCATGAAAGTTCAGTGAGGCAAAGTTAAGGTTTACCTTTTTAGGTACTTTTTTGCCAGTTTTAGGTACTAATTGCCATAATTTCAGGAACATAAATGTGGTTCTAAAATCTTGTTTTACATATAGAGAAAAAGTAGGTGGCTTCTGCTCTCACATGTGGATCCTGAGACAGGGCTGCTTCTTTCTCTTCTCCAAGTGACTCTGTATGTGATTATAACAAGAAAACACAAGAGTCAGTATAACAAACAAAATGAATTTCAATATGGGGTCCGCAGAATGTTTGAGGAATCACTACCTGATGGTGATAAAATGCTGCAACACACGGGGCTGCTTTTTATTCCTTTTCTTTTGAGTCCAGGAATAATCCACTTCTTTCATAGTTTGTTTAAGGGAGACCAAGTTCTCCCTCTGGCACTGCTTGGTACCTCATCTTGCTACTGAGTTTTACAGCATGTGGTCTTTGAAGTTTGAATCCCAACTTCTTTCTGGACAAGCACTAACTGAAAAGGCAGCCTTTAGCGTTAGGTAGCGAAAGATAAATTTTCAGCCCCATGAGCAGGAACTCAGTTACATGAGTTGCATTACCATTAATGGGGGTCATGCTGGTAAATTCCTGTACACCACATTGCACATTTACTCATGAGTGCAGAATTGGCACAGCTAATGAAACTTGCCTTTCGTTTAGCGTGGTGTTTCAGGAGATGAGTCTGACAGGCAGAAAGGACTGCTAAGTACCCAGATGAAAGTTTGGCTTTTAACTCCTTGAACATATTTCCAGAAAATAATAGTGTGAATTAATGCTGGTTAGTGTTAGCTGTTCCTACTGTTAGGGATGAGTCTTGCTCCCATAGGACTTCATCGAGACAAAGATCATGCCTGAAATGTAAATCTGTGCTGTCACTTAGTGCTGGTAATTCACTTTCTTGTGCATTTTCCAAGTACTGCTTACTGTTACTTCTTTCCTTTCAAACATAGGCGAGTCCTCTGCTAACACCAGCTTCTATAATCATAAACAAATTGTTATTTTTTATAATTTTCATCCCTGCTACTATCCCAAAGATGATCCCTCCTATGGATGAGCATCATCTGGTGATTTCCAGTCTACATTACTCATGGGCATCTCATATCCCTTTGTTCTTTTGCTGTGTCCATTGTAGTGATAGCATCTTCTCATATCCAAAACCCTTACTCAGCCTTTACTTTACTAGACTAAACACGCCAAGTCCATTTTGCCTGTTTGATAAGGTAAGCTTTGCATTGCCCTGGCTGCTCTTCTGTGCACTTGGTGTAGTTGGAAGGTTTTTTCATTAATGAAATCAGAATTGCCCACAATGTTCTATCCTGTTCAGTGTCATGAAATTTCCTTAATATGCATCTCTGTAACAACACAGTGTTGCATTTTAATCTCACCATGATTCCTAATTGTTTTGTAATCAACTACTAGGGTTTCTTTTCTTATTTTTCATCATTTAGTGCTGATTGTCTCTGAGTCTGCAAGAGGAATTCTTTTCATTAGATCCCAAGTTTCATGTTGTGGAATTAATTCTCTTGCTTGCATGCAACTGTTCAAAATCATTCTTTTTTTAATGCATGATGCTCTAAATATTCTTTGCATCACCAGCAACCTATAATTAGTATTAATCAAAATATTAAATGAAGAAAATCCATTTAATTCTGAAGGAGCTCCTAACTTAGGCTTCCTCTGTACCACTCTTTTATTTATTTCACATTATTTCAGCTATAAAGTGTTCCTTCTGCTAGCTGTTGAGAAGATGAGTAGTGTAGTACTTGTCACATGTTTTGAGTCCTTGTCCCATTAAATCACTCAGAAACTCTCTCTTTCCTTTCCCAACGTATTCTTCCATTTTGGTAAAAAGCCTGTTCCATCAAATGAGCCTTTTATTGTGGTCAGAAAATCAGTATGTGTTTGAACTAAGTATGGCCTGAACTGCCAATACATTTCTTTTTGTTCACTGAAATATTCCCTTTCTTCTTCATCACCTTATGATTCTGTGTGGTCATCAGAGCCGAAGAGATCTGCACTGCGATGAACAGTATCTAGAGAAACACTTTGCAGTTTCTCTGTTAAATAAAAGTAGAAAAAAAAATCAATTTTCCACTGCAGCTAGTGACTGTGAAGGAGCAGCTGCAAACTGCTGAGTCTCATCAGGTTGCAATCGTGATTAACATTGGGCAGATCCCCCCTGCTGCGAGAATAAATACCCAGCCTTTGTCCAGGCTCCCATGTAAGGAACAATAGATTATTTCAGTGAAGCACAAGAACATAAATGTTAATCGAATCATTCCTTCGAATGAATAGAAGTAGCACCCAGAATGTAAACATTTTAATTTTGGAAGGAAAGGTCTGTCTGCCTGTCGGTTGGTTAATTTTCTATGTATTTTTTCATTTACTTTGAAAAGCTGCTCACTATCATTGCCATCGTTGCATACAATAATATTTTCAGCACTGCAAATACATATGCTTCCTGTCTTTCCAAGCTAGGCAGTGGCAAAGTCCAGGGAGTATCAGAAAAAATAAAATCAGCTTTAATATCACTCAAGAGAGGTCAAAACCTTTTACTGAATAATTGCCAAACTATGTGATCACATTAGTTCTTGGTAGAGGAAATGGAACATACTTTCCAACTGGAATTGACACCAGGAAATGTATTTTTAAAATGTTTTTATACATCGGGATAATTACCCTTAAAAATAAATCTATCTCTCTTTACAGATGATGGAAGTGGTTTTAAGTATTTTAACAAATTTGTGTGTGTATAAGCAAAACAAAAAGAAGTGATTTATCCCCTTACTGCTTCCTTGCTCTCTGTACAAATACGGAATTTCAGAAGGCGGTTGAGCAATACATGTTTTAAAGCGAGCGTACAGCAAACTACAGTGTGATGCCCAGACATCTTCATTTTCATATGGTTACAACTATTGTTGATCAATGCGTCATAAAAATAGGTTTTGGCTTTCAGTTGTGCTGTGTGTCTGGTGAGATCCTTCAGACTTCACTCCTGTGGAGTATCCCTTTGCCCTCAGAGGAACAGCAGCAAAGCCAGTGGAGTTCAGCTCCTTGCTTCTCCTGTACCCATAATGTCCTCAGAGATCCCGCACCAGTGGTAGATGAGGACTCCTTAGCTCTATATGAACACTGAACTTGGAAAAGGTTTTCTTATAGAATTTGCTAGTTCTTCACTGAAGCTGCTGTGCTACTTTTATATGTGCACCCTTTTTTAATAGTCATAATGCACTTCTCCACTGGACAGATCTGTCTCTTGAGTTTCTGCAAGGCAGATATCACCTGCCAGTCGTGCTGGGATACATCTTGTCAGTTACAAAATTAGTGGAGATGAAGAATGTGTTTGTGGTGGAGGCACAGAAATTTGATGGTTGGGATTGAATTCCTGGTGGTCCCATAGGCTTTCCTGTCTGTTGAGATCAGTGAATTTCCCCAGGTGTTGGTAGGTGCTGAAGTGGGGAAAACAACAATTGGCAGCAGGTGCTTGGCAGAGTGAGCCAGAAACAGTGAAGGTGTGAAGCTGAGTGTGATAATTCTGGTTTTATGGCCCATGCTCACCAGGACATGTTGTGATTGGGTGGGCAGGAGCTCCCTACTACCTGGGAGAAGCCAGAGATGAGGGAAAGCCACAGCTTTTATTGCCTCTCTAAAACACATTTTTTTCCCATCTTCTCTGCTGCACCTGCAGTGTCAGTCTGTGTGCCTGGACCAAAACGTCTGCATGAATAAGCACATTTCTATCCATTATTTTTGATTGTCCAACTCCACAGGTCACTGTCTCTATTCTCCTGTAACTAGAAACTCGGGACTTCTCAGAAGGCTCAGCAATGGGCAGTGATATTTTGTACACTCCATCCTGTAGCTGGAACAAACAGGCTTCAGCTAAGCCCCCTCCCAGTCATCAGACAACCTCTCACTACAGCCTCTCTGGAAGCCTGAACTCTGTTTCTGGTAGTCCTGACAGAGTACACCCATCAGAGAAAATTTGATTTAAGCCTTTAGCTTCACTTATAATATTACATGATTTTAGAGTTTTCATTCACTTGAGGTGAAGAGATGCAAAGTGAAGACAATTTATTAGACTTTACTATGCAGAAGTGAGAAAACACCTCTTTGGGGTTTTTCCTTGCCTAAATGTTGTAGGATGGCTTAACTTCTGCTGTTCTCTTTACGTGTTCTACTTTTTCCCTTTTGGGGGGTAGTAAGAAGTGTGTTGTTGAGCTGACTGAACCAGCGTTTAAATCCCATGTTTATGTAGCACTTTATGACATGTGCCATTTATCTTTTGAAGCCGAACATTGGCCGATTAGGAATTCCCCATGGGCCTTCTGGAGAGAAGGTGGCTGTGGTGACTGTGGACGACTGTGACACAGCAGTGGCTGTGCGCTTCGGGAGCCTCATTGGAAACTACACCTGTGCTGCCCAGGGGACTCAGACCGGCTCAAAAAAGTAAGGATTCTTCATGTTTGTGTTTTCCACTCATTCTCTTCTTCCAGTGGAGAGTCAACAGGATGCAATTAACACTAAGCACTAAGCAATTAACCAGTAAGTTGGAAAAGCAGATATGATTTAACAAGAAAAAGTAACAAGGTTTAGTTTGGGAGGTGGAATTTGTTGGAGGCTACTGCAAGGGTCAGTATACCAAATTCCTTCTAAAATTAAAAACCAAAAACAAGAAAAAAAAGACCTGAAGGTCAGTGCATCTACTTGGTGTGAAAACGTAGACAGATGGGCAAATAAAGTGTCAGACTTTATTAATGAAGGAGATGGCAGAAGAGCTTATTACTTGTATCATTTAAGTTAAAAGTCCTTTCTTAAAAGGAAATAAAGGATATACAGAGAAGGCCATTGAAAATCATTAGGTGTGAAAAGAGGTTTCCTGAGAGGAAAGACCAAAAAACATTAGTACTTTTGAGTTTAAAGAGAAGATGAACAGTAAGCAGTATAGAGGGGTTATAAAGTGATGAGTGATCGTGGGAAGACCATTGGTGCTCTAATCCCAAAAAGGGCACACCATAAAAATTGGGGATAATTCAAACTGACTAGATGATACACTTCTCACACAGTGTGGAGTCATTTTAGAACCTTCATCCACTAAATGTAATTAAGACTAAGATTTTCAGAGGCTTTTAAGAGGGTTGGCACTATATAACAATTAAGTCATTATATAAAAATGTACAGCATCTCAACCTTTGTGCTGAGCAGCATAAGCCAGTCCCTGCTTGACTGGGATCAGAAACAAGCATCCTATGGCTGCACATTTTTCTATAATTTTCACTTTCTTCTTCGTATTGGCCACTATTAGGGACAGGTCCCTTGATTCTCTGCCTGTAACTGCTTCTAAGTTTTGAGTTAGTGTTTCTGGAAGTGCTCATGTCGCAGAGGGAAGTGCATGGCAACATGGGTACACTAAACAGCTCAAATGTGCTTATGGAAGCAGTAAGATAAAGAACAAAAAAATAAACTATTTGCAAGAAATTATGAGCAATTGTTTTTTTCTTCAGATCTTTGGACTTAACTGGTCCTCTTCTCCTTGGCGGTGTCCCAAACTTGCCTGAAGATTTCCCGGTGCACAACAGGCAGTTTATTGGCTGCATGAGGAACCTCTCCATCGACAGCAAGCCCATCGACATGGCCAGTTTCATCGCCAATAATGGCACTCTGCCAGGTATGAGCAACTAGCACCCCAAAAATCAACACGAGAAAGGTCTCTGCCACAGCTGGGTGTGCAGCCAGGCTTACAGTGTTGAAGGGGCCAGCACTGGGAGGAACCCCAGGAAGGGGCAGGAGACAGAGGGGCCTGAAATTATGCCTGTCCCCCTGTTAGCACTGCTGAGGGTGAAGCAGCCATGTGGCTGGACATTGTGCTGCCACCGTGTCACTGGCGTGGTTGCATCCAGACCTCCTTTGTTTGAGCAGGGTGCAGTCCTTGCCTGTGCCAGAGAGGCACACAATAGCCTGTGGCACAGGGCACACTTCCAGGATTAGGCAGCACACAGGAATGGACTGGGCTTGTTTAGACCTTCTGCATTGCTAGGAGTTTCACCCAGGAATTTACTCCTAAATGAACTTTTCTTCTGTTTTTTAGATACCTTTTAAATGTCATCTTGCTCTGAAAGCCAGTGGGATTAGTTCATGAAAAAAAGACAGCACTTTTAATGACTTTTTAATAAATTTGCTTTGTTCTGTAAATAAAATTCTGCAATCCCCCAAATCTGAAACCTGCGTCATGAGGCAACCTGTTGGAGGTTCTGATTTGGTTTGCAGTCTTGGATCCCTGATCAGGATTAGTTCCGGTGATTAGGTGTACAGAATGTTGTCATCATCCTGAAAGTGGCTCTTACGCACAAAAATGGCAAGTCCCTTCTGTCCATGCTGCTGAAGGTCTGTGTAAGAGCTAAATTGCAGTTCTGAACTGTGTTGATCATGGATTAAGAAGGGAGTTGTAGCATACACTTTTGATAGATACCTTTGTCTTCACACATGATCAGCGCGCATGAACTTTGCCATCCACATTTCACTTCACTGACTTCACTTCTTCAAGAAAAGAAAGCAAAAAACCCAAACCTATTTCATGTCTTTACATAAAAACTCAAATACAGTCATTCAGAGCCTTTTTCTTGCAAAGTAACGGTTTTCCTGAATTTCAGGCTGTGCAGCGCAGAGGAACTATTGTGAAACCAACTGGTGCCAGAACGGAGGCACGTGCATCAACAAGTGGAACACGTACATCTGCGAGTGCCCCGTGCGCTACGGAGGGAAAAACTGTGAGCAAGGTAGGATGCAAAGACCTCCTCATAGATTGTCAGGTGTGCACTTTTCATTTCCTGTCATTAACATCTCACAGCATGTATGTCCAACTGTCGTGCTTAAGGGTAGCAGAAGATTGCAGCTGAGACTAAAAGTCACCCATTATCTATTTGAAACAATTTTAGAGATCACTTACGTAGTAGATGACATCCTATCACGGATAACAGCAGCTTTCATTGATTTACTTACATAAGCAAAGTCATTCCAAAGAACTTGGCAGTATTTAGTGATTTGTTTATAGTAAAAATGCCCGATCCTAAGCCCCTTTAAATCAGTGGAAAGAATCCTGCTGACTTTATTGAGCTTTGACTCAACCCGGGGATCAGTGTGCAGTTTTAATCACCACTTTCTTGGCAGGAAGGCATTCTCTGCTACGTATGAGCACTTTCAGTTTTACTGGGTTTTTCTTTAATTGAACACAATGTGCGTATATGTGTAAAACCTCATTAATAAAGGATAAGGAAGGAGCAGGTGGTGAGTTTTATAGGGTGTGAATGACTTGCAGTCAGTTTCTTCCCTAAAAGCGGGGGGTTGTCTGTGTGGGGAGTCCCATGGCGTTGGTTCTGTAAGGTGGCTGTTCCTTTGGAGTGTTCCTGGAGGCTTCCAGGATAGAAAACCTGCTTATACTAGGCATGGCTTTCCTAGAAACAGAAGGCCAAATTCTGGCCCCTGATGCAGATGTGGTAGGTCTTTGCTTCCCTTATCCCCTGTGACACTTAACCCAGAATACTTTGCATTGTGATCCAGGATTTTGTTCTTTTGATGTAGCTATCTCTAACCAGATATTCTGGATTGCTCTCAGCAGAATGTGGACCCTGGAATGGCAGGTCTCCAAGCTGAGCTGCGCACACCACAGGGATTTGCAAACCAGCACAATATGCCCAGCCTGGGCCAGATCTAGGTGTTGGTAGCTGCTCTTCCCTTATTTGAGAAGCAGCAGCTCAGGAGGAGAGGACACCTGGTTAAGTTTCTGTCTTGGAAATAAGGGTTTGCAGAGTAAGGAACAGGGAACAGGAATGATGGGATGGAGACCTCTTCCTATGTTCTACCTCATGCAGAGCCCAGAGCTGCTATTACTGACCCTGGCGAGGTACCTGCTTTGTGTTGCAGCTCCTCAAGTATTTTGAGCTTCACAGATTTGTATGAAGATCTGATTTTCCCTCGTGTCTCATGCCCAGTATCTTTGCTGGTGAAGTTCTGGTGTTTTTGTCATGACCGGCTGGTCTCTGTGGTACGAAGCCATGCTAATATATCCTTTGGGAGTGCCAGGGCCCAGCTCTGCTATGACCTGTGCTGGTGTAAATGGGGAGTAGTGCTATCACATGCAAAGACTATCCTTCCCTCTGTCTTTATCTTAGTTTTGAAGTGGAAATTCAGAATTTGATGAAACGTGTGTTTTATTTATCATTTTCTTATCCTAAATTCAAGACCAAACCATAGAGTTTGGAATTTAGAAAATCACCTCAGAACTGCCCTGTAGACATCACTGGAAACTCATTATAAGTTCAGGTAATAGAGATGATGACAGTCACATCAGCACTGCCTCCCTCGTGCCAGCAGTCACCTCTGCCTCCAGCACTGTGCATTCCTGCATGTCCCCTTTGACACTCTAAAACCCCAGGTTCTTGCTGATGCCTCAATTTGTGGGGTTTTTCTGAAGTTTGAGGGCAGCAGGCTGCTTGCTTCTTTGATGATATTTGTGGGCCAGAGTGTCCTTATGGAAAAATCGCCAGCCAAGAAATAAATTAATTTTTCTGGAATGTGACAAAAGATTTCAGGAGCCTGAAGTTCAAGTCAGGAGGAATCACAGATATGCAATATTCCTGGCTTTCAGGTTGCTCATTTGAATACTCAGCTATGATCCTAGCAGCACTAGCTTTTATTAGGCAGTTATTTTTAAAAAGGTCTTAGGTAGAATATTTGCATTCTTGTGTAGGAGTGACTGGCTGCTGCATTTCTTCAATCCCTTTGGCAGTGCAGGATCTGCTTCAGGCTCATAGAGGACAAAGATTTTGGCAGGTTGCCAGTCCACCTTTTCTGATTTCCTGCTTTTCAAAAATTCTGGGATCTGGTTTGCACTAGAGAGTCTGGGGTGTTTTAACTTCACCACCCTCCTAGGACCTGCTAACTCACCTTCTGGCAGCTCCCATCTCCATATGCTGACATATAGAAGGGAGATAAAATTAAGGAAAAATTAGTTTCGCCTTGTTGTAATTTAATTCTTTTAAAATATTAGGTATTGCAATGCTGTGAAGAAGATCTAGCAGCTGTGTCTGACTCTTGGATGGCCTGTCATTGCACTAGCCTTGGGCTGACCACATCAGGTCTGCATGTAAACATAAGCTTTCACATGTCCTACACCCAAACTGCAGGTGACATCCCATGGGATGTTGGCAGCGTGTTTCCCCAGGCCCTCTGTCTCCACAGGGCATGGCCCTCGTGCCTTTCTGGTAGCCTGTTAAATGTAGGAGTCTTTTAAAATGCACGTAGATACAGAGGCAGTGCTTCAAAGTGACAAACCCTGAGAACACAATTAGTTTGCATCACTGCATTGCTGGTGGCAGGGAGATGCTGTGCTGGGAAGCGTGTGTGCTCGCCTCTGTGGTGACAGGGGTGGTCAGGTCACATGTTGGTACACTGGATGTGGCCACCAGCCCCTGCATGGTCCCAGGCTTGGTCCCAGGCATGAGGAAGGGCTGGGGGAAAGAGGGAGGTCAGAGGGGGCTGACAGATGGATTTCTATTTTAACAGCAGGGGAAGGTGCACCCTGGCCCCAGGGAAGGGAGGAGAGCTGGGAGGAGGTGTGGGAAGGGAATGGTATTTGCAAGTACAGAAAGTCGCCACCGGTGAGAAAAGAAAGGAGGTGGCTAATTGCCATGCCAGTCCAGTTCTCCCAGGAGCAAAGCCAAAACACTTCCAAACAGCATTCCCAGCCTCCAGCAGGTGGGAAGCCCACAAGGTTTGCATCCTGGCTCTGCTCTCCAGAGGCAGATGGACTTAAAAGTCTAAGCAACTGTCTAGAAAACCAGCAGCAAAGTTGGAAGTTGAGGTCATTGTGAAGGTCAGCAGGGTAGAGGAGGAAGGAGAAGGCTGACTTTTGCACAGGTGGAGCAGGAGGAGGAAATAGTCTTCTCAACACCGTTGTCCTGGTTACTTTACATTGATGTGTTGCAGCGTGGGCTCATGAATTGTGCCCTCGCCCAGACGGCCAGAAATTAAGCACTGCGTTCAAGCTTTAAGCAAGCTGGGGACATCTGTATCTGGTGACAAACTTCTTTAAATTTCTGTCTGGTTTTCAAGAGCAGGCTACATTGCTGCAGTTGTTCCACCACATGCCCTCACTGGCATTCATGGAGGACTGAGTATGAATGCAAAAGGGAGATCACAGCCTGGAGCAGGAGGGAGAAGGACTGTCCTTTGGGGCTGCCTGCACTTAGCCTGGTGTGGGGTGGTTGGGTAACCACCTCTTAGAGAAAGGCAAGTCAGGTGACACCTGGCTTGGCTAGTGATAGCCCATTAGTCCCTGACATCTTGTTTCTCACAAAAAGGAAGATAAAGGCCTTGCACTTTTCCTCTGACCCCTGCACTCCACTCCCCACCCCAGCCTTTCCCTTTATAAACACCAGCAAGGCAGACATATCAGAATTTGGGGTTTGGGCTTATTTCTCAAAAAAATGAACCTTCACATCAACTTTATTCCATTTTCTTCTGCTATGGTGTCATCCCTCCACCTTTTTCTAAGGACTTGGCATTTCATAGTAGCACGTATGCATTTGTATAGACATGATCTGTCCTAGTACAAAAAAAAGGTGTCAGTGGTGTCAGTAGATTATGGTGGTGTGGAGCAGAAGGGGAAAGACTGTTAAGCCCTGTCATCTCACTGACCATCTACATGGACTCAGCACATGACAAAATAAAAGACTGGGGGCTAATCTAGGGGTTGTACCCAGTTTCTGAGGTCTGCTTCCATTGGCAGAAAGTGCCATGAATGTCACCAACAAGCCCACAAATAAGGATGTCAGGCAGGGGCTGACTGCAGATCCCTCTACAAGGTGCCATGCGTGGTGGAGGTGTCATATGAGGTGCTGCAAATAGCACAGAGCTCCTATGGCTTAATTTGTGCTTCTAATCAGTGGGATCAACTAATCCATGGTACTGTAGCTCCTGTTACCTAAGGTAACAACTTTAAAAGTCCAGTGGGTGGGTGTTACCCTATTTTCCATCAGCAAACTACTTTCAATTGAAAGCTGTCATCTGTGTCTCCCTTTAAGAGCTGTGTTCATACAAGGTTAGAGAGGAGGGCAACTCTTCAGCTGTCACCTCGAGATATTTAAGGCCGATGATTTAGGCAATTCCACACAAGCTTCTCCCTGTGAAAGGGCTATGTAGCAGGGACAGCTAAATAATCTGGCCCTGGAGTATTCATAATTAATTCCTATTTCCTGTTGCATCTCAGCCTTTTCCTGTCTTTAATCTGTTAATTAGAAGGTAATCAAGGGTATGTTGAAAACATCTGCGGCAACTCTTGCCTTCATACTTCCTGCTCTGTCCACCCACTCACCAGCAGAATTGTATCAGCAGAGATCTTGAGTTTACCTTTCTAGGAACAGCTCTCACCTGGGTAATGCCACAGCACTGTGGAGGTGCTGCTTTTCAGCACAGGCAAGATGCAACACAGCAAGGGTAGGTTGTGAATTTCCAGTATTATCAACTGCTTCACAGTAACTTCCCTAATGGCTCTTAATCCACAGCAGATTAAATATAGCTCAGTGGAAGAGGGACCAGCTGCCTTGTGTTATCACTGCAACATAGAATCATTTTTCCTCTTAACCTTTGTCCTGAAGGATATCAACTGTTTCTCTTCTGTATTTTGATTTACAGCAATGCCTTCTCCTCAGCGTTTCAGTGGTGAAAGCATTATCATTTGGAGTGACCTTGACATCACCATCTCTGTGCCGTGGTACATTGGGCTGATGTTCAGAACCCGGAAAGTCAATGGCATGCTAATGCAAGCCAATGCTGGGGCTGCATCCAAGATCAACATTCAGGTAAAAATGTGGCTGCCTTTGGTTAGAAAAGAATTCATTCTCCCCCGTCAGTGGATGTGACCAAGTGAACTACATAGCTTCATCCACACAGCTAAATGCACATCAATAAAAACGTATTATTACTTTAGCATTTTACAAAGATGAAAAGATGAATGATCAAAATATCACAAAAATCATATTCATTGGTTTAAGATTATTTTTTAGTCAGAGGTAGGTAGTATGCATTAATATAGATGCGAAAAAATTATCTGTTGTTTTGGTTTTTTTTTTCCATGAGGTAAGTTGGGGTCTGAATGTCCATGGTTACACAAGGAGTTCTTGCAAGCATCTGTCTTGTCCTTACTCTCTGGGCTTTTTTAATTTTTTAGGTTGTCTTAGGAAATGTTATTATCTTTCCCTCTCCTTCCAAAGCATCCAATATAAATAAAAAAGGCTTTTTTTTTTTTTTCAACAGATACTGAACAACTATGTGCAGTTTGAAGTGTACAGTGGCCTGAGCCAGGTTGCTAGTTTGACGATGAGCCAGTCACGAGTCAGTGATGGGGAATGGCATCACTTGTTAATAGAGCTGAAGAGTGCTAAAGATGGTAAAGATCTCAAGTACCTCGCTGTCATGTCCTTGGACTATGGGATGTACCAGGTAAGGCAGCATCATAACTCAGCACTGCAGAAATGTTTTTAGGAGAAAGTAGGATAACGGACTGTGGACAAATACTTGTTCTGTGAGATACTTTCTGTGGTTATTTATTCCTAATGAATTATATTAATTTATTAAGCCTAATGATATCTTGTGAAGAAGTCCTGAAAAAGATATATTCCAATGCCTGGCTCCTTACTGCCTTTTTTTTTTTTCTGTGATCTACTGTCAGCTACGGTTTGACTCCATAACTATAGAAAGCAGGCTGGCTGTGTCACAGAGAGTGATAGTGCTTCTTATTGGCTGTCCTTTTCCTCAACAGAGCACTGTGCAGATTGGAAATCAGCTACCTGGACTGAAAATGAAAAGCATCATTGTGGGAGGTGTATCTGGAGACCAAGTCCCTGCTCAGCAGGGATTTCATGGATGTATGCAGGTATGAAATGAAGACTGTAGCAATAGATTTTGAACTTGTGAAAAAATACTCAGGTGAAAATGTGGGGGTTTCTTTTTCATCCATCCTCAAACATTTCTGTTTCCTGCTTAATCAAAGAATCAAAAATACTAAAGTCTACCCACTTTCCCAGGTACAAATCTGACTGCACAAGGGAACAACATTTGAAAAAAAAATGTGGGTTTGACTCATCAGACGATGTTTCTTTGAATGTACCCTCATGAATTAATGGAAGTAATGAAACACATAGTACTGTACTCTGAATGAAGACTCTAATTTAAAAATAATTGTCTTTTGTCACCAGGGAGTAAGAATGGGAGAGACATCTACAAATATAGCGACACTCAACATGAAACAGGCTACCAAGATCAACGTGAAGGAGGGTTGCGAAGTGGATAACCCTTGTGATTCCAACCCGTGTCCCCAGCACAGCTACTGCAGTGATGACTGGGACAGCTACTCCTGTGTCTGTGACCCAGGTAAGCTGCTGACCATCCCGTGCACTCATCCAGGAGATGGATCACACCTTCATGCACTCATCAGAAGCAGTGCAGCAGCAGAAGCATGCATGCAAAGTGTTCATCTTCTGATTCTTCCTTTTCCAGTCAGTATTCTCTTTCTCTCTCTTACCCATAGCACTGTGAAACTGCAGTCATGGGCTAGGGATCTAGGCAACGTATCCACCAAACAGAAAGACAGTCTCTGGTCCAAAGGACTCCTGTGCACCTCCCCTTTTCTTTTCTGTTTTTTTTTTTTTGGTTTTTGGTTGGGTTTTTTGTTTTGTTTTGTTTTTTTACTTTTTATTTTCTTTCCCAGCCTTTTCTGCTGTTGAATTTCAGTCTCTCACTTTGCATCCTAATCAAGATACTTTGAATGTTTTCTCTGTTTTGGTGCATGGAACCAGCACACGCTGTCAGTACCCAGCACAGTCACCTCCCATACACTCAGCTAAAGAACACAAAACAATTTGTAGCACATGCCCTGAATATGAAACTGGGAACCAAAGGCACAAGGGTGCCTCCAGCATGGTAACAGTCTGTCAGAAAGAACGGCCCAGTATCGTTTTGGCTGTGATATTTTCCCATTTTGAGAAGGAAAAGAGGACCTCATTTTTGACAGTATCTTAGGGGGAATCTGCTGATTATTGTAGGTGTGTTATTAGTGTATAAGCTTAAGACAGACAGTCTTTTGGAGACATGCAAATCGTAAATTACAATGGTTGCTCTAATTTTATGACCTTGTCTCCCCAGGGTACTTTGGGAGAGACTGTGTTGATGTATGTAACTTGAACCCATGTGAGCATGTCTCCACATGCGTGCACAAGCCCAGCTCATCCCATGGCTACACCTGTGAATGTGGACAAAGCTACTATGGACAGTACTGTGAAAGCAAGTAAGAGAATTATTTTGTTCTTGGTTTCTCGATCCTTCCAGGTAGCTCTTCTTCTAAGGCATCAGTCCTCTCACTTCATTTTCCGCTTGGGTTAACTTTCCTGTTACCATTTGAGTGGTGGTAGTGGATGGTATTTGCTTCCTGCCTTTTGGCATTCCTGAGCTCTTCCCAGAAACCAGACAAACTTCCGTATTACTCAGGAGCCACTTTTCTTCATCAGCAGCTCAGGGGCTCAACCACTTGTGTTGTGTTACACAGCACTGCATCTTACCTGTACCTTGACGTGGACCTGGCCCGGGTTTGTTTTGAATCTCTCCTCCAGCTCCCCCAACACACAGAGCAACCAGTTTGGGGGCTCACAGCCAGATAAAATCGCTTTGCAGTTTGGGTCCAGTCCCTGGACTGGCAAACACTATCTCCTCTGGACAGTCTGGGAGCCTATGTCTGTTGCTTTGTGGGAGAAACGTGCTGATTCCCTCGTCAGCAGCTTCCTGGCCTCAGATAAGCATTCAGCAACCAGCCTTATCCCAGAGGCGGCACTTTGATTTACTGTAATATGGGCCTTTCATGATGTGCAAATGAAGTGCATTTGTCTGCCCATTTAGGAATAGCTCATGTGATGTTTCCTTTGCTTTGAAAACTGCAAGCTTCTTCCTCTGCCTTTTGTTGTGTGGGCTTGCAAATATTGGCTGTGTGGTTGCCAGATTTGTCTTTCATTCCTCTGGATTAGGGACACAGAGACATTGTCCCCTGTCATTATCTGTTGACATCATGTCAAGTGCAGCAGTGTGGTTTTCATATTCTAAAGCATAGAAGTACAAACCTGGCAATTACTGTAAACAAAATTGGTAGTGGTCTTCAAAACAGATGGGAAATAGCTTTTCTTTCCTAAAATGAGCAGGAAGGGGATTTCTTGTGCATTACACTGATCACAGTCTCAGCAGTGTTGTCATTTAGGCTATTGGTTGACAAAGACTCCCAGCTATTAGAGACCCAGGTCTCTGGCTCTGGCCCTTCACAGAGGTCTCCTTGCCAGCACTAGTGCTGGGGCATCTGTGAGATAACCAGCTCAGAAGCTCACACAGAATAAACTGTACCAGTGAAAATTAGGGTTATCCTTCGGCAGGGGTAGCTTTTGGCTTGCTGCATAGCTTTCACTGAGCTGTGCTGTTACACTCATAGTCTGAATCACAGGCTTTGATTCATAGTCTGCATGAAAGCTGTCACCCTTCCCTCTTCCATGTCCCCAACCACATGTATCCTCTGCCTCCCCTGTGGCAGACCAGGGCTTTTCAGACCCTGCAGTGAGCTGTCTGAGAAAGCCTGGGTGGCTGAAAGTAGTGGCTTTTCTTTGTAAGGTGAACTTGCAGACAGCTTAGCACCTGAACTGGTGTCTCTGTAGGCTGGACAAGAAGCCCTGCCACCCACACCAGGGCTGGGGCAGGAATCTGTAGGGATGGGGAGTGGGATATAAAGTGTTGGGGAGCTGTATCTGAAGGCAGGTTGTGGTGGTAGGTAAACCATACACCTAGTATGTGTGCCACCTACACTTGTAAATATTTAGAGAAGCGTTCTATTTAGGGTTTGATAGCACTGATATTCTAAATTTTCTTGTATTACAGTGTATATGTATTTATATGTGTGTCGATTGTTGGCTGAGTTACATTAGTTTCCATAAGCTGATGAAATTGAGTGCAGATGTGGCCCTAAGCTCTTTTTTTCACACGTTTTAAAAGGAAACTTCTTTCAATTTGTTTTTATTTTATAGGATTGACCTGCCTTGTCCCAGAGGTTGGTGGGGAAATCCCATATGTGGCCCATGTAATTGTGAGACCAGTAAAGGGTTTGATTCTGATTGCAATAAGACCAATGGAGAATGCCACTGCAAGGTAAGCAGAGAAACCAGACTTGAGTCAAAATTTCTTTAGTTTAAAAAGGTAACTGTACCGCTAATAACTAAGGGTGAGTATGTGAGACAAAGTACACACAGTTGTGCTTTGTATCATATATATGTGTGTGTGTGTGTGTGTGTGTGTGTGCGCACTGTGGAGTTAATCATTACCCAAAACATTTTGCTGGCACCACCCTTCTCAAAAGCATAGTGTGCAGCTCTTATCTTGTTTGTGTTTGGAAAACCGAACTGAGAGGATGAAAGCCTGGCTCTGATCTCTGAAGTGCAGCCCTGTTTATCGGGTGAGATCAGACAGGGGTGCAGAGGAGTGCCAGTGGTATTTTGTGTATCACAAGTGAGTAATAGTCATGAAACAGCTCAGGCCAGCTGGGTGAAGCTCCCCTCTGTGCAATGGCCAGTAAAAGGTCTAGCAGCTAAATGCTTTCCTCAGTGCCATCTCTGACAAGTTTAAGAGGGAATTTCCATGGACAGGCAGGGACAGATGGGGCACATGGGAGTGGAGGCGCCTTGTAGTGAAGGTTTTACAAAGGACTTCTCACAATAGGTTTTACAATAGGCTTGAATGACATCAGAGGAGCTGGGCCTGTGCAGACTAGCGGCTGTGAATCTAGCCCCCTGCTCCTTTCCAAAATGCCAGCAGGATACACAGCAACTGTTGCATTAAATGGAGTCAGTGGGGTGCCAGCTCCATGCTCTTGTGCAATCACGTAATGCCTCAGATCAAAAGCATGTACAGATGGAATTTGAATATGTGATCGTTGCTTTCTATACACCTTCTACGTGAAACACAAATGGACAGTGCAAGGACTTTCCTTTTTGGCTTGTTCATGCCATATAGGAGTGGAATTCCAAAACAGAGAAAACTGTAAATCTTTTAAGAATATGTTTAGTGGGCATTGGCAGCAAGTGCTCAAGAAATAACGTGGGCCCTCTGCCCCCACTGCAAGTGGCAGTGCAAACGCTGGGTCTCTCTGACACAGGGCAGCCCCAGCACTCAGCTCTGCCTCTCTGGCTTACCTGGGCTAACATTTTTTGATAGTAGCAATGTCATTTTTATCTGTGCTTTGCAAAATTAGTCCTTTCATGATGCACGTGCTGGTAGAGTAGGATTTTGGAAATGTTGATAATTTGGAATGTAAGTCAAATACCTTGTGCCTACCATTTTGTTTTTTCTAGGCAAATTACTACAGGCCCCAGAACAGTGACACCTGCTACCCCTGCGACTGCTTCCCATCTGGCTCCCACACGCGCGCCTGTGACATGGAGACGGGACAGTGTCCCTGCAAACCTGGTGTCATAGGGCGTCAGTGTAACCGCTGCGACAACCCCTTTGCAGAAGTCACTGTGAGGGGCTGTGAAGGTACCTCCTGTCCAGCATGGGCTGCTGATTAGCTGGGCTGCAGCTGCAGGATCAGAGCCTCTGGCAGTGGGCAGGTGGGGGGACACGGCGGTGGCTGGGCAGCTGTGTCCTGGGGCGCATGTGAACCCAGCAGGATGGCTCCAAGCAGAGGCAATGGGAGCTGCAGCAGCCAAAGCATACACCCCTCCTCTTAATTCTGTGCCAGTATGTCTCATGGGGACTGGGGAAAAACAAAAAAACGCTTTATCTTTTTAATTTTCTTCAAATGGAAACACAGCAAGCTGGGGCAGAGCAGAGCGGGGAGTAAAACATGTGGAGAGCAAAACACTAATACCAATTTTTCTTTAAACCTGAGTTCATCTGCGGGTGCAGTGTTGTATTGCTGAGCTGCAGATGAACAGGTGGGTGAGAGCCCTTGCACTTCTGCCCACAGAGTGTGTGCCGTGCACCTCGTGCGCTCTGCCTTTCTTCCCTGTCTTGCCCGTCCTGCCTTTCCTCTCACCCACCCCCCCC
>VXAY01001427.1:205325-261006 GCA_013399855.1 Oxyruncus cristatus | reverse complement strand
GCGTGTGGGTGAAATGAAGGAGAAATGTTTTCCCACAATAAAGGAGAAAGCAGAGATAGAGCCAAAATCCAGAGCCCCATAATCATGCTGAGCTCTCCTCTCCCTGTACGTGTCTGCCCGTTCTGCTGGATAAGGTGCAGCTGATAGGTTACAGCTTGGAAGGCACTGCAGAGGACAGGAATTACACTGCAGAACTTAGGAATTACAGGAAGGTCCTTTAGATAAGTTGAAATATCTTCTCGTGATTTTTGTCTTATTAGAAAAATTGCATCATTTCTTTTTCTGCTTTCAGTAATTTATAATGGCTGTCCCAAAGCTTTCGAGGCTAGTATTTGGTGGCCACAGACCAAGTTTGGCCAGCCAGCAGCTGTGCCATGTCCTAAAGGATCAGTGGGTAAGTTCCCTGGGTAAATTATTAACTACTTTATCTACGTGCCTGTTTAAAGGGGGTGGGGGGTGGTGGCGAAGAGAAAAAATGTGTACATGAGGAATGGCATTAATTCCTTGGGTCTAGGGACTGCAGCATAGATCATGCATATCATGAGCAGAAAAGTTTAGCTAGTTGAAACCAAAGAACTGTTAAAATACATTTGGAATAGTAGCAATAAATCAATACAAAAGTGCAGCAAATAAACACATACAAAGAACAGAAAATCTCTATTTTCCAAAAGGCACAGTCCAGTGTTCTATTTTCCATTTCTCAAGCAATTCTTGCACATGTAACTTTTAGTTTCTAGTGACTTGTAAATGTTCTTTTGCGATACAGCTCCTCTGGGCAAAGATAAAATGAGGAGAATCATATACGTGATGACTGCTTTACCAGCGTTGCAGGCTACTAAAACTAAGAGTTACAACAGAACTCATGTTTTTCCACCCAGCGTCTTTTCTCTAACCCATAAGTGAGATGCTGAAAAACAACCTTTTATAAAGCATGTGAGGTGTGTTGTTTTGTACAACGGGCAAATGACAACCTGCTTTTTTTATACGTGTTCCTGAACACATGTATCAGATTTTTGAAAACAGAGTTTTCAGTCTTTTCCAAAGGCTGTTCTGTGGAAAATGAAACCTCTGTCTTGCTTCTGAGCCTGGTAACTCTCTGCTGTGAGTGCTTCTTAAGCTTAGTGAGTTATAAATAGTTATATGACTGCCACAAATATTACTGGGGGGAGGCCACTGCCTGTAGGTGTGCAGAAGATTTGTGGTCATCCAAGCTCACGTTCTGAAGATTTTAGGAGATAGAATTGATTTTTTTTTTTTTGAGGTGAAGAATATTTGCATTATTAAACACTATGAAGTTGAATTTAAACAAGCTTTCTGTACTGTTCTTGTGGTTGACCCTCGTGTCTCTTCTAGAAAATAGGCTAGCAGGCAAGACTGTGGGAATTTATAGGAGTTGCACATTTTAAATAAATTTTATAGAACATTCAAAAAGAGTAAGCTTTATAATAATGAGTATTCGGACAAAGAACCTGAGGCTTAATTGTATTCCCCTAATCATGGAATAGAAATAATATAATTAGATACAGTAAAATTAATTATAATTCATATTTAGACATCAGTAATTAAATGCCTTAGACATATGCAGTATGTTATGTGCAAATTAACTAGCACAAATGTAAATTTTGAATCTGTAACTTGCAATTCACAATGAAGGATCCACAGCCAAGAATCACATTTTAAAATTATTTGACGAACAGTACAAAGTATAATAGGCTACATTAAACAGTATGCTGCTCACAGTCCATTTACAAGTGGCAAAAAGGCAACTGTGCCTGTTGGCTGAAGTGTTTAGCACATGCAGCATGTAGAGGTGCTGGCATGTGTTGACATGAGGACAGCATTTATCCAGGAGGTCTTCCTATACAGGCTATTGCACAGAAATCTGAGCAGGGATTGGTTTTCAGGAGTACTTAGGAAGTGCGGAGTCTTTCTCATATTTGGTATAAATAAATGAATTAATTTGAGAACATTAGGGCAGTGAGGCTGAGAGCTCAGTTGGCAGAGCTTGAAGCTTGCCTGACTTTTCTCTGAAGCCTGGGGAAAGTGTTTCTTGAAGATTAGTAGTCTTTAACTTTTCTCTGACAGGAATCTCCAGTTTGGAAATTGAAATGCATATGTAGCTCTAAGAAACTTGAAAATATAGGAAATCTGAAAGCTTAGGATAGTTGAAATCTGTGAATATGTACCCAGCACAATTCAGAACATTATTTGCCATTGACGCTTTGTTTTCTTCAGGAAACGCTGTTCGCCATTGTAACATTGAGAAGGGCTGGTTGCCTCCTGAGCTTTTCAACTGCACCACCAACACTTTTGTGGATCTAAAAATCATGGTAAGCTGTGTCGTTTTTCCCTTTATTTTGTAAAAGATCATCAGTTTGGACTCATCACTGCAGTCAGTCTTTTGACTGAGTCTTTGAATCCCCTCATTTTCCATCAGGATGCTTGCACTTTTCTGGCTTTCATTTACATTTGCACTTGAGTTTTGTTGCCAAGCCTTTCTCAAGACAAAAAAAATTTTGACATAACAACTCCCATGTGTCAAAAATCCCTAAATTTTGATTGTCTTTGTAACTGGAATAAAAAAAAAAAAAAAAGATACATCATTTGGTTTGTTCATCCTTCCTATCTTTGATTCTTTGATTCAGAATGAGAAGTTACACCACAATGAGACGAAGTTGGATGGGGACAAAACCATACGGATCGTGAGAGCGCTGCACAATGCCACCAAATACACACACAGCTTGTATGGCAACGACGTGAGGACAGCTTACCAGATGATGATCAGAGTCCTCCAGTATGAGACCCAGCAGCAAGGGTTTGACTTGGCAGCCACAAGAGATGTAGAGTTCAATGAGGTAAGAGAGATGCTGTATACTGTGCTGAGCCCTTACAGTTTGTCTTAAAAGATAAATGGCAATGGGTAATTAAATTTGACTTTCACCAAGGTGCAGCAAATATCATGTAATAGCTTAATCACAGATAAGCCAATCTTCTCAATTTAGAATGGAAGGTTGGTTATTCATGTGTGTATGCACGTGTATGTGTGTGTCATACAAATATAATGGAAAGTGCTCCTCTAATAAACATGATCATAGTAACAACCAAAAGCAAAATTCCCCATATGAAAAAACCCATCAAGTTAATGTGCTATTCCTGGCTAAAACGGTTTTGTGTACTATATTTGGTTTTGTTATAAAGCATGCCTAATGTGATCATGTTCGTTTAAATGTGCAGTGAACTAAGTCTGAGCCAGTTACTGACTCTGAAGGTTTCGTCTAACTCAGTTTGAGAAGACTTGGGGTCATAAGTTGGTACGTTGAAAGACATTCCATGTCATATTGATATTTTATGGCACGTACTAAAATCTGTGCCAGTGAGCTTTTGCTGGCCAGAGCATTCACGAAAGGCCATTTATTACCAAAGACCTGGTAAATACTAGTGACCAGTTCACTGTTCACAGCACTCCGTGAGGAACAACCAGGTCAGGCAGACATTGGGGTGAACTTGGAGACCCTGTGGAAGGCCAAGCTGCACCAGGAGAGGATGTCACTGGGGAGGTAGGAGCAGGAGGAAATGTGGCTGAGAGAATTCCTCAGTGTCATGGGCTGTACAGTATACAGAGAGTGGAGAACTTCTGAGATGTTCAACATTTGAGATGCACCAGATTTTGAAAGATTCAGTTTTTCCTTTTTTTGTGGGCTGGGAAGCGGATGAATTCCCCTGTTCAGATCTTGAGAAGGAACTTCATTTTCAGCATATTTTGTTAAGTAAAAATAAGAACAATAAGCAAAAAAGAAATGGTTTGGAAACCTCGGTTTAATTTATTGTTCTCTGCATTTGGCACTGAAATTCGTACAGATGATGTTTTCAAGAACTCCCTAAATATTTTAGGATAGGTCAGGAATTTGAAAACTAATGGATACAGCTTATGAGAAAAAGGAGGTAACAGGCTAGGCTGAAGGAGCACAGGGGGAAGAGGAATTTTTTTTTTTCTTTTTATAGTCTCAGGTAGAAACCTGAAAAATAGATAATAAAAAAACATAAATAATATTCACAAACATGGTGGAGGCCTGGTACCAAGTACCGCATGTGTCTCCTGCATTCCTGCAAACCATGTCATGCTTCTCGCCCTAGGTTAAGGTGTCATACTGCCAGTCTCTTTGAGCTATGTTCTTGCAGCCTCTGACAATACTTAGAGGATATAGCTCCTTCTAAATGAAGCCTAAATATTTGCCTAGGCTATTTTAGAGCTTGAGGTGATCAATTTCTACCATCACTTACGCAAGTTTTACCTTAGTTAGGAATTAGGTTTTGTTACAACAACATAGTTCATAGGTACACCAAGATTAAAAACTTCTTAGCACCTCTCCCATTTAAGGCATTTAACACTCTCTTTTGGGGTCAATCTTCTTCCATTCAGCCTGAGGGTCTCTTTGCATATTCTTCTAAGAAGGGGCAGAAGGGGGAGGTCCTCAGATAGAAATTCCTTTTTGATACCATTTGTAAGCAACATAGAAATGGGGAGACAGTAACACGATTTAAGTTTTCCTATGTATTTTCAAGTTTGTCTGTGCAAGTTAATACTCACTTTTGTAATTTTTCATCATATAAGTTGTCTTTGTTATCCAGGAAACAACAAAGTAAAAGAAAAAAATAAAATATAAGAGAAAGTGATATTATCTGTGGCTTTCTTTCGGTTTTCAGCAAAAAACGTTATTTTGATTTCTCTGGGGGAGTTCTTCAGTGTACCTACTAAAAGCTGTGCTTTTTGTGTGTCTTATCTGAGACAAAATAAAAATGGTTAGGTTTTCCTTCTGCATTTTCTTGCTAGATTTCTTGTCATTAAGGGGAAAGTAGGCAGTTTTCTTACAGCCTCCAGTTTTGGCTTACATTGCTCATAAAAAGTTTGCAAGGACTTGCTTTATGTAACAAAAAAACCTCAGGGTGAGTAACTGGTGTGCATATTTTCATATGGCTGCAGTAGAACATGCTTGCATTAAAATATTTCACTATACGCTCACCTAAGGCAGTAATGCCAATCAGCTTCAATATTCCTCACTTGAAACCCAGCACTTTGTTTGCTTCATAATTTAGGCTTGTACTTTATTTCTCAGAATATTATCAAAGTGGGCAGTGCTTTACTGGACCGCAGCAACAAGGAGCACTGGGAGCAAATTCAGCGAACGGAGGGTGGCACCGCTCACCTGCTCAGGCACTATGAGGAATACTTCAACAACGTGGCCCAGAACATGAAGAAAACCTACCTGAGACCTTTTGTAATTGTTGCCACTAATATGAGTGAGTATCTGTGCTGAAAACTGCCATTTTTGTATTAGTTTTAGTTATTTATTTTAGTGGTACCCACTGAGAAAAATCATTGCTTTCATTTCAAGTCCATGGAGCCTTGATCCATATCTCTCAGTTGCTGTGGGGCCCTCCTGGGAGATGTCTGATATATTTTCCCTCTGTGCCATATTCCCTCCATGCTCCATGTGGTGTTTTGTTGCAGTCACAGTAGTGTAGAGATAGTAGGAAGGACTAAGTTTGTATGTAAAGGTAATGCCTTATGGGATCAAATGTAGTAAATCAAGTTTTTGAAAGAATCACACTACCGCCCCCTGAAGAATTACTGGAGGACAAAATAAGCAACCCAACTTTTGATCACATTGCATATTACTGATGTGATTAGCATAGGAATGGACTGCACAGGGAGGTGGTGGAGTCACTATCCTTGGAGGTGCTCAAGAAATGGCTGGACATGGCACTTAGTGCTGTGGTCTAGTTGACAGTGTGATGATCAGTCAAAGGTTGGACTCGATGATCTTCGAGGTCGTTTCCAACCTAAATGATTCTCTGATTTTCACGTGCCTTCCTAGCCTGGAAAATATCCAAAAAGCCATCTTCTGTAGAAATTCCTATGCTGAAAGGTATTTTCTCGGAATCACCCATCCAGGCATTCAGCCACCCTCCCAGTCTTGCGAAACCCGTAATCAGAGCAAAAATCCTTGAGATCCAAAGTATCCAGAATGTGTCTAAACTGAGAAGGAAACATCAGGCATACCAAGACACCTTTGGCACCTGTCACAGAGAATGTCGTCTCTGAGAAGCAAATAGCAGTTCCTCCACTTGTAGAACTGTGATGTATTCCATAGATTTCCCTGCTGTACATGTGTGAGTGAAGCACAACAACCACAGCCTGGTCAGCCTCCTTCCTCATTTTCTCCTCTGCCCCCTCTATTTCATTTTCTTCCTGGGTACCAACAGTCTGAGCTGATCAGGTGCTGGTGATAGTCCTGCTTTGAGCAGGAGGTGAGATAGAGCTGGGTGACCTTCAGGGGTCCCTCCCAAGCAGCATTGCTCTATGGTGTTTCTTTCAGAGGTGCTCTAAGCTATTATCAGCCTGAACTCATATTTAGCTTTTCAAGCTGTTGCTTTTATTTCAGACCTGAAGAAGGGCTTATGTGCCCAAAAGTTTGTCTTATTTTCCTAGCTACACCCATTGCCTACAAACCTTGTCCTGAGGATGCTTCACGTTCCTCAGTCACAGCGGCATAAAACCAAAGGCAAGAGACAGTCAAGCTACAAAGGTTGTAATGTCCTGCATCAACTTTGGGGGGAGGGACAGACTATTGCTGAACTAAGCCAAACTGAAACATTTTGATCTAAAATACATTTTGATTCAGGACTATGAGAATCAAAATATTTTCACACTCAGGGAAAAAAAAAGTATGTTCAGCATTTTAATGCATCTGAACTGAGATGAAAACAAACCCCAGAATTTCTTGCAGGCTGTAAATCATGATTTTTTATTGACCAGTTCTCTCTGTGTAAAAAGGTGTGAGCTTGGGAGGGGTGAGGCAACTCTGGCCTGAAAGGGGTCCTGTTTTCTTTTGAACAGTTTTTCCAGGTGAACATGGTGTTAATAGAGTTTCCTAACGTCTCATCTGGGAGTCATTTAGAGACTGGTAAAGGAATGGGAATTTGCAGATCTTAACTTGGATATTTCTTCATACAGAAACTTGCAGTGGATCACAGCTTTCGGTGTAGGGTTACCCCCGGGACTTCCAGCTTTTCACTTTTATTAGAACATGTAAATTGGCACTCGATGACTTCTCTTAAATGGGAAAGTTAAAGCCAACTCAGCTGCTTTTAAATATTTTGGCAGTTAGACAACAGGCAGAGATGATGAGGTGAGCTAGGGAGAAACTGCTGGTGTGAAGGAAGGAGAACTGGAGGACTAAGGAGTAGTCCCAGGTAAAATCCAGGTTACTTTCTTTGCTTAGCTGACTTTACAATATAACAGATGTAAAAGAAGTATGTTTGGAAGCAGAAGATTTAGTCTTCCCATTAAGAAGCAAGTCTAAAATTGGAACATGCAGCACACTCTGGAGCAAGCCAACAGCACACGGAGAAGCTTTGTGAAGCAGGAGCATGCACTGAACAGCAGCCAGGGAAAGGCCTTTGTGAAACCACAGAGTCAGCTGCTGCTGGAGAAGTACCGCCTAAGTGATCTACCTAGAGATGAATATTAGGAAAAATTTCTTCACTGAAAGGGTGATCAGGCATTGAAACAGGCTGCCCAGAGAATTCACCATCCCTGGAGGTATTTAAAAGACATGTAGATGTGGCCCTTAGGGACATGGTTTAGTGCTGGACTTGGCAGTGCTGGATTAACAGCTGGACTCCATGATCTTAGACATCTTTTCCAACCTAAACAGTTCTGTGATTCTTTATTTCCAATACTTGCAGTAGTGTTTTTCTAGTATGAGATATTGTCTTGTGAATTCCTTTCCACTGCAAAATACATGTATAATTTGATAAATGTAACATAGTGCTGACACATAAGCTTTTAGTTGTCATATAAGGTATTAATTGAAAGAAATTAAATTTTACTTTGTATTTTGGGGGTTAAATTTCTTATCTGCATTGTGCAGATATTTTAACCTTTCAATAATGTTTCCTTATGTTGCAATATCATATTTGAAGGCATTGAAGTTAATTTTATGGGAAACTTTTTTCCCCCCACAGTTATTGCTGTTGACATCTTTAACAAGTCTAATTTCACGGGAGCTAGAATACCACGATTTCATGAGATTAAAGAAGATTACCCGAAAGATCTGGAGTCATCTGTTGTCTTCCCTGATACTTTGTTCAGACCTTCAGACAGGAAAGGTAAAACTCTTCTGCTGCCGTTAGAGAGCAATTATGACTAGTTCCCAAGGAGCATGATTGATCCTCACAAAGCAGAGTGGTACTGGGGTGAGAGCAGGGTGACCGTCTGCACAAGCAAACATTATTTAGGGATGGAGCAGCTGTGCATACTTGTGAGGCATTTTGCTTGCCGGCAGCAATGGGAGCATGGGGGGCTGTGTAACTGGCTGTACCTGTCTGTCAGGTCTCGCTTGCAGCCCCTCCGACAGCCCTGTCAATGCGGGAGAAATGCTCTGCCTCTGTTCCCACCAGGATAGGATGGGACGGCTGCCCAGAGCCTGCAGTCCCACAGCTGCCTTCCTCCAGCCACTGCAGAGGTGGAGGGAGGTGGTGTGAGAGATGGAGAATCCAAATCTGGGAGCACAGATATGTTATCAGAAATAGACAGCAAAGAAAAAGTCTTAAGCTGAGTGATTAGGGAAAATACATGGGGAAGTACCTGCTTCCCAGTCTCCTAAGTACCTGATATTGCTGAGAAGCACCACAAGTTTCCTTGGGCAAGGGAAGAGAGAGAGAGTAACTCAAAGTGCAATACACATACTGTATCTGAATATCCTCTGAGTGGGGAAATAGTAACACCTGTGAAAATAATACATAATAAACTCATGCAGCTTTATGATTTTTTGCTCAAAAACAGGGCATCTGTTTGTATGACTTGTATCTTTTCTGTAAGAAAAAAGGGAATGTGACTTCTAAAAGATACCATCAAAACTTAAAGCTCATTATACGTCAGAATTAGCAGGGAGAAATTGTTTGTGACTAGTTGGTGTATTCATAACACTGGTTCTGCCATATATAAAGGTACATGCAATTTAATAGCATGCATATTGTTTTAATGTTCTCCTTAAGTTATGCATGGGGTATTTATACACTTATGGATCTTTTAGCTTAGAAATTGCTTATTTTCTAGCTAGACTAAATGGTTTTTCATGGTTCATTGGTTGATTATCAGCTATATAACTATGAAATGTGCTAAAATTTTATTAAAAATGTCAAATATAACATTAAGAGTGTGCTCAGCCTAGAGTTATAACAACAGTAACATCTCTATCTTTGCAAAGCAAAATTACCAGTTTAAATGGTAGCTCTGAAGCTGTGTGAAAAGAATTTAATATTTATGTTGATTCCATAGCAGTACCTACAATGAAACCTTCAAATCAAAAAATATCCTCTAAGTTGAGCAGTGGTGCATTCAGCCCTGAAAGTGCTTTTGCAAAGAGGAAGAAGCGACACCCAGAGGACTCAACACATCATACTGTCGCCATGGTCATTATATACCGATCCCTGGGACACCTCCTGCCTGAAAACTATGATCCTGACCGAAGGAGCTTGAGGTAGACTTCAAATTGTTTCTGAATTGTGCAGATCCCTTCTTCTACTTCCTCTGAGTGTGTGGGGGAGACAGAGCTGCTTTTATACTGACCGTCATGTCGGTATAATGTCATCAGTGCTGCAGTTGTCACCACAGTGCTGTCTCTTCTCCTCTTCTGACACAACCATGTCAGAAGTGCCAGCAGCTTTTGGTCTGTGTGGAAGGCTGATGGTGCATCTACTTTGCTTTCTGAGTGGAAGTGAACTGGAACTCTTTTATTTGGAGAACCTAGCAAGTCAGTGCTTCACATTTTCATGTTTCGATCACCGTGCAATTTTTCTCCCTGTGCAGATTGCCAAATCGCCCAATTATTAACACACCTGTGGTGAGCACAGCCATTCACAGTGACGGGGAGTTTCCTCCCAATCTGGTGGAAAAGCCCATTATAGTGGAGTACACCATGCTGGAAACGGAGGAGAGAACGAAGCCTGTCTGTGTCTTCTGGAATCATTCCATCACGTATGTCTGCTGCTTGCTTTAGGGCTATGAGTGACAACTGTCTCAGTAGCAGAGAAGCCCTGCCTAGGAAGATGATTCTGGAGGAAAACTCTTTCTGGTCTGTTTATTTAACTGGCAATTGTTTTCTGGTGAAATAGAGCCATATATTTCCCACCAACTGGAGAAAAATGAAAATAATTATCCTCAAACAAAGGATTAGCCATGTAGTTTCTAACAAACACAATGCTGTCATGACTTTCTGCAGGGTTCAGTTTCACCCAGCAATAATAAATCTCGCAATTTCCTTGTATTTGCTCATGCTTTTTGCTCACAGGTGTGTATGTGGACAGGCATAGGCTGACTCCACTGTTTGCATTCGTGGCTTGTCTGAGGTCTTTAAGTCAGGATCTTCAGGAGATGCTTCAGCTCTTACATGGACTGATTCTTCTCCTGTTACATTCCAGTGACTATGGACAGAGTATATGGCAAACAGGCACCCATCCTTGATGCCTCAGCCAGGGCCAGTGCAAAAAATTTCAAAACTAAATCTTGTTGGTAAAAAGGAGGACTGAGGTTTTGCAAATGAGTCAGTTGTATGAGTAAAGATTATAAATTTCTGAATCTCAAATTTTTGTATCAAAAGGCTGTTGCACTGCTAAGAAGCAACTTACTTGTCATTTCATTAGCTATTGTGGATTTGCTTTCATTTGTTTTAGTGAAAAAATTGGTGGGAGAGGAAATACCTTCTTTGGGACCTCAGACCTGTTGTAATACATAAGCAGAATATAAGGAGAGAGTATTTGACTCTCTAGGAGGCAAGTGTTAGGAAGAAGATAAAATACTCTGAAAATGGCTCATTTAGGTCTTTTGTATTGAGTGAAGTTCAAGATAAAGACATATTTTTCTTGAAAATGAGAAAAATTATATTAACTATAGCAGTGTATGCTGATGTTTTGTTGGGTTTATGGCATTGTGAAAACAGCACAGTCCTGTTGGAGATATTTCAAAAGTATGGATAAAACCAAAGGAAACATTTTGAGAGGTAACCACATAATCTGCATGTTATGCTTTCACAATATTGTTACTATTATATATTGCAATTTCCAACTACAAACTCGGGTATATCGCGAGAGGATGACATGGTCTGCCCAGGGTTGGGGGAATACCTGTTACTTGTTTCCTAGTAACCCAAAAACGATGGAAAAATCCATTATAAGGCAATATCCTGTGCTGGAAATAAAAAAGCAAACTAACCTAGGAAATGTGTGCCTCCTGGCCTCAAAGGCTTCAGGAGATTATGTCATTGAAAGGATTGAAGAGGCAACACAAATCTCTCATGTTTGCAATAATAAACTACTCCGTTTGCCTGCCTACGAAGTAGGCAAATGTATTTGCTTGTATACACAGATGATTCTGTCGATTGTGAGGGAATGGCAAGTCCTCTTTCATAAATTTTTAAACATTGTATGGGCTTGAATAACTCATTAGCTCTGAAGTGATTCATCTGTTAGCTATTTGCTGGCAACATCAATGGCATTGTTGTCTGTGTTACGTCTTCCTACAGCCACAGCTGAAAAGCAGCTCTTACACTGCATGTAATGAAAGAGATTTTAGAAAGCGAGTACTTTCCAAGAGAAAGTGATATTAAAATTGTGTAGCAAATACTTTATTGCTGAATGAAAAAGAGATCCTGTCTTATCTAATTAAAAGCTTTTTCAGTAATTACAAGACTATTTTTATTACTCATTAACTTCAAAATAGAATAATTAATATTGATACAAAATAATTTACAAAGTCACTGTAGTAAACCAAAACTGCACAGGGAAGAATTGTTAATACAAGAGAGCTCTTGATATGAAGTATTATTTATTAGAAAAGGTTTTAACTTTTTCTTGTGGGCTTTTCAGAAGAACATTATAACAGTAGCATATTACTGCTGAAACATATTTCACATAAGAGCTCTCTACAGGCAGTATTTAGATCTGGGAAGTAGAGATGGCTCAAAAACATGTATCTCTCCATGGTTTTTGTATTTCTACCTTTGTTACAGGCATTTTTTTCTGTGCAATCTCTTCTCCATATTGCTGTGTGGTCACTGATCCAAAAGCGAATTTTTACAATTTTTTTCCTTTTAAAGTCAAACCAGGTTGTTCTAAAACCACAAAATTTGGCCATGAATGCTGGCTGTCTTATCAGAAACCACTTCAGCTGAAGGTTTTTTAAGTTGATTTTACTCTTTCAGGCAGGTGACAGCTATAAATATTTCTGTCTTGGTGCTTACAGTCCTGTCTGTTTGCATAGCTCAAGCTCACAAAGAGAGCAGTAGCAGCAGGATGCAAGGGGAGATCAGATAGCTCTCAGAAATACCTTCTTTCCCCACAGGATTGGCGGGACAGGTGCCTGGTCCTCCAGAGGATGTGAGCTGTTTTCCAGAAACCAGAGCCATATCGCTTGCCAGTGCAACCATATAACCAGCTTTGCTGTCCTGATGGACATTTCAAAACGAGAGGTGGGTGACATCAGACTCAAGATTTTTGAGGGTTTTGGTTTCCAAGGGATTTCATTCAGAGCTTGAGCTTTGAGTGTGACTCAGACCATTGTCAGCAGATCCATCCCAAGCTGCAGTGTGTCAGGAGTGTGTTTGCCTGTCCCTGACAGCACCTGCCATTGGGTCTGCTGAAAGGAGCTTCCCACCTGATCAGTGTATCCTCTGGGTGCTGCCCATACACACTCAACATATTGAGTGACTAAAGAGGTGGCATCATCCACTCCTGTTCGTCCTAAAGTAAATCTGTACGTTGGCTCAGTAGTAATGAAAACACTGACATTCCAAGTAGTAGATTTGATTGGAGGAAAAGGAAGGAAAAACTCCAAGAGAGCCTGTCAATCTGTCTTTCTACAGAATGGAGAAGTGCTTCCTCTGAAGATTGTCACTTACACAACCGTATCCATCTCGCTGGCGGCTTTGCTGATCACTTTCATTCTGCTGGTCCTGATCCGCACACTACGTTCCAACTTGCACAGTATCCACAAAAACCTGGTGGCTGCCCTTTTCTTCTCCGAGCTTGTCTTTCTTATTGGTATCAACCAGACTGAGAACCCGGTAAGAGTTACTCTGTGCTTGTTGTTAGAGTTGTTGTCAAGTTTTAAATTGCAACTTTTACCTGCTCCCATCTGTTTCACTTTCTTTTCTTTTTCACTCTGTGTAGCTTCAAAAGTAAATTGAAAAAAATTAGATTTTTAATCTATTCATGTGTGGTTTACATGATTAATAGCAATGGCAGGCGATAGGACTGTATCCTATTTTCAGAGAATATATGACAGCAGCCCTGTTGAAGGCTTATCCCAGGAACTGAACCCTGAATACTGATTTCTTCCTTCCTTTCCATCAGTCTGTTTCCTGTCTTGCTTTATCTGTTCAGTAGGAAGCTCTCCAGTTTCTCCTGCTGCAGGTACCTCACAAGCCCAAATGGCTTTTGGTGTTGACTGGTAGGTTGACAACTATGTGTTGCTGGGCAGGTGCCAGTATGCATGTTGCACATCCAATGGCCGTTCTGGAGAAGCCACTTGCCAGGCATGGGAGAGCTTGCTGCATCCAAGATTCAGTAGGAACCTGTCGCTTCGCTTTGTGCCTTCCAGCCACAGTCGTTATTGGCTTCAACCCATCGTATCTGTTGACAGAGCTTAGTGCAGGCACCTCCAGCTTTGTGCATGTCAAGAAAGACAAGATATGAATGAACTGAGATATATACACTACACATGAAGTGTGTATTTTCTGTACTTAGGACCTCATTGCTATCTCAACCATGTGGCATATTCCATGGTATTGCTGCTAATTCTCAGTAACTCTGCTGCTTTTTTTTCTGGGCTTCTTCTACTACTTTAGCTTTTGAAAAATTGTGAATGCCAAACTGGATGAAGCTTTCCAGCTGGTTGTGTCACTTCCAGTCCCATATTCCAATATTCCCCTGTACCAGGAGCTCAGGTCCCTTATCGGCTGCTAGGGGGAGATCTGCAGTGACCTGCCCTCTGGGATATGGTCTTATATCATGTGTGAACTCATGTTGTCTTTGTTTCAATATATGCGAGTTTGCTTATTAAAATAACTTTGCTCAAAGGAGCTCACCTTGACGATTGATCCACAGCACTTCATGTAACTTGACCTTTCCCATGCCTTGCTGAGCACACCACTCATTTTTCACTGCATTTCACTGGCAAGGAGGTTATACTCTTTCAGTTCTTTGACGTGAATACCAAGGAATCAGGGACCAAACCCATCCCTATAGAATTTTGCCAGAAATTATGCAGTAAATGATGCCTCCTCATTTCCAGATTTGTTTCTTAGTATCGTGAAACACCAAAGGTTTATAAAAGTCGTAAAACTGTTCATTACATCAATACCATAAATCCTAATGGCTGTACTTGGTGAGATTCTTCTCTTTTGCTCCTTCTCATTTTCTTGCTTTGGGGCTCATGATGGGATCATGTCCTGTACTGTTACCAGGACTCAGTGAAACACCCCAAACTTTTAACCCACTTACAAAGATCTTCAAGTTACAGTAGAAAGCTGCTCCTTACAGCCTCCCCAGTCAATTTGGGAAGGTAGGAGGGCTGTAAGCCATGTCTACTTGAGACAATTATTCATCTGTCTGCATGGAATGAGAGTTGTCTAACGAGTCATGCTCTGATGAACACAAAGAGGTAAAGAATGCTGGAGCACAAATAATGCCGTACTGCTTGGCACTCAGCCTGGTTTTTATGGGTTTCTGTAAATTAACAGTCACATTTCTGGGCGAGGTTTTAATCTTTCCCTGGACTATTGATAGAAAGTGATTTATTTTCTTTCTTTTTTTTTTTACCTGGAAAAGGTAATGTTCAGGGCAGCACTCTACTAATGTGCATGTGAGAGTAGGAACAAAAAAAGCACTGCTTACACAGAGGGAAGAATGATCGTTTATTTGGTGAGCTACATTTTCAATAACACTTCATGTTATAATAAAGCTGATGCGTTAAGTGAATCCAGAAAATTGGCGGTCTTTGTATGATTCTTTTGCTCAGCAAAGTTAAACAGGGAAATGTACATTTCTGACCATTATACCATGAAAAACCACTAAAAAGTCATGTCAAAGTGTGAAAGCAGGTTCAGTGCTGCACGGGAACAAAAGGTTCCAAAACACAATGTAAAATGTTTTAAACAAAAATTGAATGGTTGCATAGAGTGCTCTTAATTCAAGCTTATCAACAGATTCTTGGCAATATCCTTTGCTTTGCTGCTGAAAGGAGAAAGTTAATTGCAAGATTTCAATTCAGGTGTTGTATGCTTGTGGTCATTCCTGTTTTCACCCATCAAACTGTTAAGTTGGGAGAGAAAACTGGTTAGCAGATATTACAGAAATGCAAGTCTTTGAAGGTCAGAGGTTTCAAGGTGGCTCTTTGATCACAAAGATGAGTTCAGCTACCAGTTTACCCCTTGTAGCTGTTACTCCTAGTCACGCTGAGGACTGGTCTCTTTGGTTTCAGCAGGTCCTTTATTTTTGCTGTTCTCAGCCTGGAAGATCTTAGTGGTGCACTTAGTGCTACTGATGTAGGATAAAAAAACAAGACCAAACCCAGGACTGGAAGCTCCAGGTCCCTTTGTTCCTAGTGAAAATACGAACTACCCAGCCAGCACTACCCTGCTTTCTCTTTGTCCTCATGGCTTCTGCACCTGACTGCAAGTAGCACAGCCTCAAAAGGAGGGTAGAGCCTAGCATTTCTGGACCCAGATTATCCTACAGCCTGGTGATTAGGGTGGTTTTCTGTGGTGAATGAGAAGAGGGTTAACTCCCCTGCTCAAGCCAGGTAGAGCCTAGAAGCCACTCTCCCACTTTGTAGTCAAATACTCTGATTTTGACATTAGGTGAAAGATTGGTCTGCAAGATAGGTGGTGATCTACTTCTGGCTGCATCTTCTAGTCTGGTGATAATGGCCAGGCATCCTCCGTGACTTGTTGAAGTATAGATGTGCAAGGTCTGCAGGGTTCATCAGTGAAGGGTGGAGCTGCAAGGACAAAAGAGATGGTCACTGCCTTACCCCATGGATGCATCCATGCTTTTGCTTCTCAATATTTTTTTTTAAAAAGAATCCCAGAAGAGGAGTTGTAGATGGAAGAGATTTTTTCAGACCTGTGACAGAGACACAGAGGGCAGAACAGTCTGCTGATCTTATGCTGGATTATAAAATCTTATCAAATTTTGTCTATTTGTGGCATTTCATTTCAATGATAAGAAGTTTCCTCAAAGAAAGGATGGATTTCTTCTATGGGTCATCCATTGCTCATGTTCAGCACATTCACTTTTCCTTGCCTGAAGCTTCATGGATTTCTGTCCCCAGAACTAAAGTTTTCCTGAGAAAGAAGGACTTTCTCAGGGTCCTAAACTGAAGACCTAACATCTTCTCATACCTCCTCTCCACCTCTGCCAAATAAAAGAAGACTTGCTTTGTACTTTTTGATCTACTAATAAAACAAAAAACATAGTCTACTTTAAAACAAAACAAAACTGTGCCAAAATAGCCTACTTCCTTGGACAGAGATCTTTCTCTCTGGAAAGAATGTAGTATGAGAAAAACCCATAGAACGTCCCTTGATATGGCAATGGGAGACACTGAGTCAGTGCAGGGCTGAGGGTGGCTGTTCTCAGGAGTAATTTATTGATTCAGCAGTGAGATCGGTTTAGCTGATGCAGTTAAACATGCTGTGGTTGAATTTGCTGTAGTGGCATTGTGCAGGTGAGACTCATACACCTGGCAAGGCAGAGGGTCTGCAGCCTCCAGGGGAGCATCCTCACCTCCTGCTCTGCACCAGAAGAAAGAGCCAGGAGCTCTTCCAGCTCTGCCCCTCCTGCGAGCAGAAGGAATCCTGTCAGAATGGCTCAAATCCTTTGCAGCAAATATGCACAGTGAAATTAGCCACAGAACATGGAGAGCAAGGGCAGTAACTGAAAGTGTGTTGGATTGATAGGGTGAAGCTGAACCAGTCTCAGGTGACGTGGTTAATTTACTTTAAAAAAAAAAAAGCTTTCACAGTATGAGTAGCTTTTCTTAAACTCTGAAGAACATAATTAATGGCAGTATATTTGTTCTGCCAGAATCTTTTTATTACACTTGCCATTAGCTGCACAGGGGAACCGGTGACTCACCAGGTTGTGATTCAGAAGAGCAACTCTAATTTCCCTGCCCTTTCCCTTCTGCAGTTCGTGTGTACCGTGATTGCCATCCTCCTGCACTATTTCTACATGAGCACCTTCGCGTGGATGTTTGTGGAGCAGCTCCACATCTACCGGATGCTGACTGAAGTGAGGAACATCAACTTCGGGCACATGCGGTTCTACTACGTTGTTGGTTGGGGCATTCCTGCCATCATAACAGGTACCCTCAACCCCCCCAAAACAGCTTCGTTTCCCTGCCATCTTTACTGGCTAAATCCAGGGAAGTTACCCCATCCAAGACAGCTATGGGTGTTTGCCTGAATCAGGGCAACAACAAGTCACATCTAGCAGTAGTAAGCCTGAGTTTGGCTTACCAAATGTCTGTCTACCAAATGTCTTTTACCCCAGTTGGAATGATACTGATGGTTATGCAGTAACATAAAACATGTATGCACCCTGAGTAAATCAGGACTTGATAACATTGCTTGGAAATGGCAGTATTTTTATTTTAACAACTTCGCCAGTAGCTTTCAGCAGTTTTTCTTCCCTGTGCTGGTAATTTACAGATATGGACACGTGGTCTCTCAGGGAGGTAGCGGAAGTGGCTTCAGAAGCAGTGCTGTCCACAGGACATTACTGCCTGTCACAGGACGTTCCCACTGCCTACCCTCAAACAGCAGTAAATGCTCCCTGAAGGGATTTCAGCGGTTCCGTTTTATTTGGCATAAAAACAAGCTGGGAACACTCAAGCAGCCTTTTACATCATTTCAGTCACAAAGGCTATAACTTCCATTTGAGAAAAAGTAATGAAGAGGTGGAGGCAGTAATCTTTTAAACTGATCCAGGGTGATCCACAGGAGCACATCCATCTCCGCCCTCACCATGCCTATTTTTGCCATCAGACATTTCCAGTGCTACCCCGAGCACACGGTGTTGTGTTAATTCAGGCAGGCAGCTCCTCAGGAAGTGTGCTTCACAGAACAGTTGGAGTAGGTTTTTTTGGTTCAACTATTTCATTATGTATCTGTTGCCATATGGGAAATCGGATCATAGGCAGACAGTCAACTTTTATCCAATTACTTTTATTTTTACAGATAATAACATACTGTCAGCAATGGCAGAGGTTTAGATGTCTTTGAGATCAAACAAATAGCTATCAGTCATATACACTTGCAAAAATATTATGGAACAAGTCAGGCTTAAAAATACATATTTGGGGTTTTTTTTCTGTCTGATTTAAGAAAGTGTAATACCAAAACACAGCATAGGCTGGTACAGGTTAATTCTCTCTCCAGAGAGCTGATAAGTTTTTCCATCTCTTCTTATGCCTAAATAATTTCTACTTTTATCAATTTATCCAAAACACAGTAGAAAGCACATCCCAGAAGGCTTCACCACTCTAGACGTGTCCCGGACATTTTAAATAGGAATTGTCCTTGAACTTCTGAAACATTTCAGACCTATGTGACTTTTATCAGTACATACAGGACTACTGCAGTATATTCAGGAACACTGAAGTGTAATCAGATATTTGGCAGCATCATTTCTGGTGGAAAAGAAGAATCATTAAGTAACAAAAACTATTTGCATTTCAGAACGTATAACCCTTTAGAAAAATTTTGTCAGAAGGACTTTCTATTTCAGATTTGGTTTCTCTCCTGAAATTTAAATTAATGCAGAACTTCTCAACAACAGTATTATGCAATCTAAATATCACAAGCATACCATTTTTCCACTTAGATATTGCTCTCTGTGATATGGAACTATTTTGCACTTTTAAAAATATGAATTATGATTCCAGGTTGTATCCTGTAATTTAATCTCCTGAATCTACTGAATTTGCAGTTCCATTTAAATGACAAGTCAGATCTCTGTTACTGAGGAAGTCAGAGGATTTTGTGAAATGAAGGATAAAGAAAACTAAGCCTTTAGTTAGCCCTTCCAGGCTTATAAATCATCTGAAGAAAAAATTATTTCGTCATAAATAGCACAATGTGGGATTTCTTGCCTCTGGATAACTTTGTTACTGTACCTATTTTAAATAAGCTTCTTTATAAATTTTTGTTTCTCAACAGTTAAAAGGTTCCAGCTTCATAACATGAATATTAAACATGATTTAAATTGCTTTATGAGAAAAGGATTGTGTATTTTCCTTAATAGTGGAATAGTCTAGATATGTGAAGGAATTTTAGTCTTTGGACATGCAGAGGACTTTTTTGCTTTCTCTGAAAGATAAATACCATTTCATCTTTATCATAAGTATACTGAGTTTAAAAAAAAACAAACCTGCAGTAGCAGTGGCTTTTTGTATATTTTCGTATCTGTTTTGTTTATTTATTTTTTTCTATTTTTTATGCTCAAACTGACATTCATTTTGAGCTGGGACATAATGGTCCTATGCCATCTATGATGGGATCAGGCTCCTTGCAGCAGGGAACTTTGACCTTTACAGGAGGGTAAAACTTAGTAAAATCTTTACATAGGGAACACTCCAACAGGGAAGAACCACATTTAATCACAGCATTGAAATGCAAATAGTCATGAACAAAAGTAGAATAGAAGCTGGGAAAAAGCTTACAGCCATCAAGAGAGTGTGGATCTGGAATATTCCTCCATGGGGAGCAATACTGGAACATTTTAAATTTGTTTTAAGTTTGCTCATTTTAAAGTGTAGTTTGATCCATCTAGGAGAGAGATTTTATGACTTCCTTGCCTCGGGAGCAAAGGGCTGTATTTGGCACCCAGCAAGACCCCCCAGGTTCTGCCCATCTTCATGGCAGCACAGTAACTGGTTGACATATCTGTGCAGTAACTGCTTTGCCAGGGAAACTGCAGTGCTCGTATTAAAACAGGTTCTTACTTAGCCCTAAGACCAATATTCCTCTGAAACTGGCACTTTTCAAATCCTAAGTAAAGCAGTGAGTCAGGAGAGAGGTGAGGCTGACCCACAGTTGCCTGAGTCACCCATGGCTGCTAAGCCCACAGGAGCTCAGAAGGATTGAAACGTGCCCCCTCTGGCAGCACCTCCCCACAGGACGGGTGCTGGTCCCCAGAGGACTCTTGGTCATAGGAGACCTACCCCTGTTGCTGCAAACATCAGCAAGGTATCTGTCTGCTAAGGACAACCAGGCAGCGGCATTTAATTGATGTACCAAAATGTTTCACTGTATTACATTGCATTGGCTTAATTCTGCCTTTGAATAAAGTGTTATTTCACATGTTGTTGACTGCAGAAAATTTGAACCATGTACCTAAAGACTGCAATTTGCCCCATTTGTTAGGGAACTTTAGGGTAGGATTTTGAGAGTGAAAAGTTTTGCTGTCTGCCAATTACTCTTAGAGCCAGAGTCGAACTGTAGTTTAAAGTCACATTAATGAGGAAATCCAGTCCTGGGAAACAGACTGTATCCATAGAATTACATCTGTATAAAATACTTTATGGTCCCTTAATCATTTATGGCTAATTCTTTCTGGATGGCAACTGCTGAAGGGGGTGGTGGAAGGGCCAATGAGAGCAGGGAGGGAGACTGGTCCTATCTCATTCCACATTTCAGTGAAAACAGATCCAATATCCACTGCTTTGCCAAGTAGCCAGTTTAGTTTTCATAGACCGTAGGCCTGTACCAGATGTGAATATTGGCTGTGGGCCAGATATAAGCAGCAAGAGTGAAATGCAGCCACTTCTCCCTTTTTCAGTGTCTTTTTATCAAAGCACACAGGCTTCAGTTCAAAAAAAAAGACCATTATTAATGCACGTGAATCCTCCTTGTGGAGAACAGCACTGCCCTCAGCCCTGGCCGCCTCTTGAGTCAGGACATACGCTCAGCACAGTGGGTGCCCCCAGTGCCCAGACAACACTCTGCAGCCACTTGCCATATGTCATTGGCCACAGGCCTCACAGGGATCAGTTTCTGTGTCTTGAAGACCTCTGCAGACAGGGTACACCTGTCTCGAAAGGGGAAAAGGGTCTTTGCACAGGAGCTAGTAGGGCTCACTAAAAGAGATTTAAACTAGATTTGAAGGGAGAAAGGGATAAAACCAGGCTCACTAGAGGTGAGCCTGAGGGCAGCACGCCAGTGTTTGAGGGCTGGTGTGCTAGTGAGGCCCTTTTGTCTGCCAACTTAATGCAGGTAGGGGATGGAGATCCATGTGGTAGCAAAGACACAAGTGTTATTGATGTGTTAGAAACCACGGGAACAATCACGTATGTTAGGAGGTGTTTTGACTGTCTAGAGCTTGTTGTTGATGACAAAAGAGTTGAGTGTTTATGGGTCAGAATCAATGGGAAGGACAACAAGGCAAATATCATGGTGTGAATCTGTTATAGACCATCCAGCCAGGATGAGGAGGCAGCAGAAATATTCTATAAGCAGCTGGAAGAAGTCTCACCATCACTAGTCCTTGTTCTTGTGGGGGGCTTCAACTTAAGAGATGTCTGCTGGAAATACAATGCAGCAGAGAAAAGAGTCCAGGAGGTTGCTGAAGTGTGTGGAAGAGAACTTCCTGATGCAGCTAATGAGCAAGCCAACCAGGGGAGAATCCCTGCTGGACCTGTTCTTTGTGAACATAGAAGGACTGGTGGGTGATGTGATGGTTGGAGTCCTTCCTGGCCACAGTGATCACAAAATGATAGAGTTTTCAATTCTCATAGAAGTAAGGGTGGGATTCAGCTGAACTTCCACCTTGCACTTCCAGAGGGCTGACTTTGGCTTGTTTAGGGGCCTGACTCACAGAGTCCCTTGGGAAGCAGTCATGAAGGGCAGAGGAGTCCAGGAAGGCTGGAGATCCTCAAGCAGGAAATCTTAAAGGCGCAGGAGCCAGGCCATCCTCATGTGTCAAAAGACAAGCCGGTGAGGAACGCCAGCCTGGCTGAACAGGGAGCTTTTGCTGGGACTTGGGGGAAAAAAGAAAGAAGGGGCAGGCAACTGAGGAGCACTACAAGGATGTTGTGATCATTCCCCTGTACTTGGCACTGCTGAGGCCACACCTCAAATCCTCTGGGCCCCTCACTCCAAGAAAGACATTGAAGTGCTGGAGCAAGTCCAGGGAAGGACAATGGAGGTGGTGAGCAGTCTGGAGCACAACTCATATGAAGAGCAGCTGAGGGAACTGGGGTTGTTTAGGCTGGGGAAAAGAAGGCTCGGGGCCGACCTTATCTTAAAGGTCTTTTCCAATCTAAATGATTCTATAATTGTATGATTTTGGAGGTCAAAGGCAGCAATCCCATTTCATCACCGTATGGGCAAGGTGTAGGTCGCCAAATCAGGCAGCACTGTAAATCAGCAGGTGAAGGCTGGACTTGGAGAACCCCTTGGAATTGTCCTGGTTTTGAAAAATAAAACAATAAAAGGTGTAGTTTTAACTCAGTTGCCTTGGGATGTTAGCAAACTCCATTTCAAACAGTGCTGAAAGCAAGGTGAATTACCTGGAATGGCAGTTCAAAATGAATCCCACCTGAGCTCAAGCAGTTAACTCCTTCATGTTCCCAGGTTCCTTTGTCTCTGGTGTTATTTTAGTGACAGCAAACTCACAGCAGTTAAGAATGCACTTTTTTTTTCATAACATAGACATCTACTCAGTTATGATTCATGTCATTCTGCTGCACGGGCTTATTGAAATTCCTCAACATGTCATTCACCCTCAAGGCTCATACTGTGTGAGTATGGCTATAAAACTGTGCTGAAACAGAATTAATTTGGGACTTGCATTTGTTGTCGTTTTTATGCAGCTGAACTTTGTTATAGTAGGCAAAACTCATAGTATCATTTGATATGGAGTGAGCAGCATAAAAGTTTAATATTTAATTAATTAATTTTAATATTTGCCTTGATTTTGCCTTCCCAGACTGTCCTATTGAATAAATTTTGCCACAATAATTTTGTTTCTTTGAAAATATGCCTGTTTTTGCCATGATCATTTTGTTTATTTGAAAATACTCTTGGTTATAAACACCACCTTTCTGATATACTTTTTCCCCCCATTTTGTGACCCAGGACTTGCTGTTGGTCTGGACCCACAAGGCTATGGGAACCCTGATTTCTGCTGGTTGTCTGTTCACGACACCCTTATCTGGAGTTTCGCTGGGCCCATCATAATGGTTGTCATTGTAAGTAGGGTGGAGGTGGCATCCAGAGCTGTCTCTTTTTTACCGCTTCCTTTTCTTTTATGTTTTGTCAAACAGTAGTCATAATGCAAAGCAGCTGTGTTCTTTACTGAAGCAGATGTACTGGAGCTTGTGTCTTTTGCTTAAACAGATAAGACATGAGCTAAGCTCCTGGAAATCAGAGGGCTGCCTGCCAGTACAAAGATTGCTTGTGGAGCAATGGCTGTATGGCCAGAAACCTGTTTATTTTTTTCCCATTTGCTTTGTTCCATGTTAGAAGGGTTTGACTGTGAGCTTATAAAACAAATCAACAAAATGAGCTGTAACAAGTCACTTCAACCAGAACTCCTAAAGGAATATTAAATATTTTCAATTTTAGGAATTTAAAAGAATGGGCTGGTGTTTAACTTCTCCCTTAAAACTTCTCCCTTAAAGTAACACCAGAAGATAAATATTTGTGGTTTGACTTTTCTCTTGAATGCCAAATGCAGTTCTGGTCTCCTCATCTCAAAAAATGTGAAGTAGACCTGGAAGCAGTGTAGGTTAGGATCCCAACTCATCAGAGACATGGGACAGCCTAAGTGGACTGGAAGCCTTAAGCCTAGAAAAGAGAAGGCTGCAGAGAAGGGGAGAAGAAAGAGCCTGTAACAGTGTATTGGTCTGGAGAAAATGACTATGGACCCAACCATTCAGAGTCTTTTCCAACACCAGCAGTAGCAGGAGGCGGCAGATTCAGAATAAACAGGACAAGCTGCATCATTTCTCCACAGAGCGTTAGTAGGAAACTCTTGGAAACAGGACAGTGGTGGTGGTAAAGCTCTGCACAGTTTTGGAAAGTGAATGATGGGACAGATTCTCAGCATTGATACTCACTACGAGTAAATAAGTACATCCCAGCTGTGGAAATCAGTGGAGGCTGGAAGATTTTTCAGGGGAATTACCACTGTACATTTTTTCTCTTAGAAAATATTCTTAAAGTCTGGTTTGACCCGACTGTAATAAGATGCTGGGCTGATTGGACTCTGGTCTGGACAAGGACAGCATTTCTTGAGTTTTTGTCTTTCACTCAAGCATCTTTGCAGAGGGCAAAATATAGTCTTACTAAATTTCATCCAGATCAAGTCCTAGATTGTCCTTGACTATGGTGCTTTGAAACAAGGAGAATCTTGTAATTTAGAGAATTTAAGCTGAAGGGAAAATATTCTTGGCACCACCAACCATTTTAGGATAAAAACTGCATTGTTTTTGAAAATAGAGATCTAACAAATGTACAGAAAGAATTCATGCTGTTATTTCAATTTTCCTTTCAGATAAACACTGTCATCTTTATACTAGCAATGAAAGCATCGTGCAGACGAAGACAACGTTCATTTGAAAAAACTGGAGTTGTGTAAGTTTGAGTTCAAAAACCTGTAGAAAAAGTTCTATCCAGAAATAATAAAGGGACAGAATTGCATAAAAGCAAGTTTTGGAGTGGGAAATAAAAAAAGGGTTTTGGTGGAGATGGTGTTGGTAGAGGCAGTTGGAGCTGCTTCACCAGCACCTACTCCTGGGATTCCCTTGAAGGTCCTGTAAAATCTCCACCGTGGTGCTCTGCACCACCAAGTGTGGGCAGAAGAAGGAAGAGAAGGGAAAGATCTGGTGTCCAGATGGTATCATTACAGCCCTTCCATGTCTTTCATCATACTCCCTACTACACTGTCACTTCACCTCTGCCCGTGGCATGCTTGGGTAGACATAATTCTGGGTCTCCCTGTGCTTACCCATGGCTCAGAAAGGTCTCCCCTGTCATGTGTCTGGGTTACCAGCTGTGTCATGGCAGAGACCCACTGAAGTTCCTGTGCTGAGGGCCAGCCTCCCTGCATCCCACTCCCTGTGGGGTGAGCAGAAAGCCTCACAAGCTGCATCCTGCTGCCTTCCTGAGCTCCTATGACAGCCTGTTCCCATTAACGTCTGTTTTGCCCAAAGCTCAGAATTTACCTGTGAACTCAAATGTGATTAGTGGCAAGACAGCCCCCCCCCCTTTTTTTTTTCCGAATAGAGTGTGAGATTTCAAAAGACTGCTTCTAGTTCTTTTTTCAGCCCTGGTTGTAAGGTGCTGTGTACACATTGGCATGCCTTTTTCAGCCCTAATGTCCCTCAAGCTGTAGGCTTTGTGGTTCTCTGAACTATAACTCTAACACTAAACATGAACACTAGATTCTGAGAGTGTTAAAGGAGCAGTGTTGGTGCAGTGCCATGCTCTCCTTGGCATGCCTGTTCTGGTCCCAATGTGCCTAGAGCTGTAGGCTTTGTGGTTCTCTGAACTTTAACCCTAATAGCGACTTGGGGCTGAGGATGAGGTCCGAATCTCCCTAAACCAATGGAGTATAATTACCACTTAAATGCAGAGAGTTTACTCATAATATAAAACTTTTGCCACTAGAATTGTGTCTGTCTTTCGAAAGTGTCTGTGAGAATTATGTTTCTAAGAAAACAAACACTCACCTGAGTGCCCTTGATCCAAAACCTTGGGCAGTAATGTGGAGAAGGTATGTGAGAGTGAACTTGACAAAGAGAAATGAGACGGAAATGGCCATTTACTGCCCACATCTCTTCCTTGAAGTCAACAAGGCTAAACAGCATGGGCTTTGCAAACAATCTGGTTTGTTTGAAGAAAATCTTGGAAAGGAACTTGGAAAGAAATCACCCTTTTTTACCTGAATATGCTAATTCATAGACTAGTGCCATTAGAGAGCTGGGAACTGGGAGCTGGTGAACACTGCCCTAATTTTCCCAAAGGGCCTTTCCAGTTGCCAAGTCGTTGGACATGTAGCACCGTCCCTGGGGAGAAGTTGGGCTGTTCTCTTGTTTCCCAACACACTGCAAGTGTCCATCTGTGCTTGCTTTACAGCTCTGTGCTGCGAACAGCATTCCTGCTCCTGCTGCTTATCAGTGCCACGTGGCTGCTGGGGCTGATGGCGGTCAACAGCGACGTCATGACATTTCACTATCTCTTTGCCATTTTCAGCTGCCTGCAGGTAAGTTGGATGGCATCTTGTTTGCGGCACACCTTCATGAGTGCATTGCTGCACCCAAGCCTCCAAAAACCTGCTCAACATGAGCCAACTTAAGAAAAACAGAAAGCTCGAGTACATTTTGTGCTCTCTTTTCACAAAGAGAGGGTTCTTTTCACCAAAGTAATTGCATCTCTCACATTTAGTCATTCTAAAGGTAAGTGCACTACTATAATAGCCTGTGACAGATAAATAACAGTAGGCAATTATACCTCTGTCTTTCTAGAGAAAAAGTCTTTGTTACTGTCTTCTGCTTATTGTTAACAGTTGTTCTGTTGCTACCGCAAACGAGTCTGTTTTATTTCACCTAGTGTGGATGATTCCAAGTTCAAAGCTTTCACAAATTAGGTTACTGTTAAAAGAAATGAGTCAAATAATGATTTTCAAGTCCAGCTCCTTGTATTAGGGTTTTACTGGGTTGCCTGTCCTAGTTTATTGCACACTTGTTGATTAAAGATGCAGATAATAGTTATTCGTAGGAGACCTGACATGGAAATAGTCATGAAGCTTCGTGTTGGTCACAATTTGAATGTGACCAAGGATGACAGTAGCTGTCCTAGCAAGTGCCTGCAGTATTCAAACAGCTACTGCTAGCAGGACACTCTTGTCAGCTGCAGCACAGCAGCCACAAACTGCAGTCAAAGAGAAAAAGAAATCAGATGGGTCTCCTTTGGAGATGACTGTCAATGCCCTGGAAGCACAGCAGGTAGGCCAGTCTGGAGCAAGGTTATTTTGCCACTGCAACTGCTGTGCTCTGAAACAAATGCACCTACTCAGGCTGTGAAACTAGGCTTCTACAAGTCTAAAATAAAATTAAGTATAAACCTCATGAGAGGGAGGAAAGTCAGCAGCTGGAATTCTCCAAACTCACCCAGAGAAGCACAGTGGTATGTGGCATTTCACAAAATTGTCTTGTATCTTTAAAGAGACATTTATGTGAATTTTATTAATGAATAATCCCTAAGTGCTAGTGCCAGCTAAGATCACAGTTGATTGAATGTTTAGAAAGTGAGCTTGAAGTTTAAAGTTACTCTAAGTCAATTGCTTTGGCTGAAATCATGAAATTCAGGCTTCTTGTGATGTTGGTACAGCTGCAACTTCATGAGTGATTGGCTTTTCTATCCTGTATCTCCAACCAAAGTTGATAACAATTTGGCAGCTGCATTAATTCCCTCAGAGGAAATATATCTGAAGGCACACACGTGCTTGCCCGCTGCTCCCAGTGAAAGCTGTTAATGTGTGTTCCTGGGAGCCAACAACTGCCCAGCCCTGGGGATTTTAGTGGTTTTTCCACTGGGAGGTGTTGCTTAACCAAGGAACTTAGGCAGCAGAAGTTGGGGCCTTTCTGCTGCCGGTATCTCTTCACATCTCACAAGGCTTTCTGAAGTTCTCTTAGCCAACAGTATTAAGGACACCTTTCACAGAAGTTCCATATTTCCCGAGGTTTTCACTAAAGGCTGTGATCTTTTTCATGTGCTGCTATTGATTTTGTCTCATCATCTGTGTAAAATCTCCAGAATCTCAAGTCCAAACTCTCTGCAATGTCTTCCAGTGACACCGAGGTTCCCACTGGATATTTTGAGAAGAAAGTTTCTTCCCAAATCAAGTTGTGCTCTGTAAATCCTGAAGAGACACATCTTTGTGTAATTTTAGCAGGCCCTTTATGCACATTTGGACTTGGAAGCAAATTATGAAGGATTCCTGGGAGATCAATCAATGCTATTTCAGTCAAAAAATAGTTACTGCTTTTAAAATACAGAATCATGGACTATGAACTAGAATTCAGGGGTTATTTCAAAACAGCTGTTCTCTAATATCCATATTTGCAGTTTGGTAGTAGTGAATCATTTACATTTATTCTTTATCTCTCTACAATATCCAGGGGCTGTTCATTTTCTTCTTCCACTGTGTATTTAACAAAGAAGTCAGAAAGCACTTGAAGAACACTTTAACTGGAAAGAAACCTCTTCCAGATGATTCCACTGCAACAAGAGCTACACTATTAACTGTAAGAAAAAAGCACTGGGAAAAAAACCATCCTCTTGCTGGTAGAAGTTACCTAAAATAAACTTAGAGGTGGCTTGTCTGTAATAAGGTGAACCGTATGATTGCTTTCAGTGACTTGTACAGAGATTACTGATGGCCTCTCTCGAAAGTTTTTACTATTTTAATTAAAACTTTCGAAAGAAAATAATTCATTTCCTCAGCATCAAAAACCATTTGGTTCCTTTGAAACTTCATACGTTTGTGGGTAACATGAGCTTCTGGAGGGATCATTCACTATTGCCTTATGTCTTCTTTTTTTTCCTTCAGCGATCTCTGAACTGTAACAACACGTACATAGAAGAGCCAAATATGTATCGCACAACTCTTGGGGAATCCACTGTCTCCCTAGAAAGCACCGTCAGGTCAGCCAAGAGCCACAATAGCTACCTTGCTTATATTCTCAGGTAATCAGGTGGCAGGTGCATGGCTTCCAGGTGCTTGCCTTTCCCTTTTCATTGCTTTTGTGGAAACCAGAAATGTGGTTCAAATGCTACTTGGTTTATGTCTTCACAGTTCTGTTTTGTGTGACTGTCATTTTCTTTTGTGCATTTCCTGTTGCATCTTCGGTGCAGAGTCCCAACAGTGCAGTGGTTAACATAATAGTTATGTTAACCGTGTGGGCCGTGCTGCTTGCCTGTTAAAATTAAGACATGTCTCAAGGAGTGCAGTTTAGCTCATGAAGTTCAGCTTTTTCAGAGTATGATTCATGTGGCCGAAGGCAGACAGCTGCGTTAGGATAACCTCTGTCTTGCTGCGAGGTGACCACGTGGGCAGTCAGGCACAGGCTGGCATCCACTGCAGCTGTCTGCGTTTGACCGGGACGAATCTCATCTGCATGTCTGCCTTGTTGTTAAGAACAGTAAAGTGACCAAGAAACTTGTCCTCTGTTTTTCTTCTCAAAGGGATGAGGCTGCTCATAAACTCAGTGGATCCTCAAGTCAAGCAAGGGCTGGTCAGACTGAAGCAGATTCCTCCATTTTTCATAGGAATCCATCAAAATCCAATGGTAAGAATTATTTCTTAATGCTTTGACCCATTTGTGTACCTTCTCCTTCTCAGCATTTTCTTCCAAGTCTTCTGTAACAAGAACAATAGTTAGTCTGACTTGGATGTGTCTCATTCTCATTACGATCTTTGCATAACAAGATGTGCAATGGCTGCCTTGCAAGGAATTCTGGAATGGAAATATCATACATCTGCTTCTTGTGATGGTTTACTTTTCATCTGATAGCTGTCACAGCTGTTGACAGTTCATGGCATCCCCTTTCTTTCTCACAAATTAGATGCCATTGCTCTTGATTTTTAGTTGGAGAACTTTTAACGTTTGAGACCTTGAGGCAATATCCTGCTCCACTGCTCTGTGGTTTGTACAAGAAAATGAGAAATGCCTCTTGTTTGATTTCATTTTGGTCTTGCCATCAAATTTTGTTGGGCCATTTTTAAATTAAGTGCATTTTAGATTCTTGATATTTCTAAGTACTTTTGTTTGCCTGTGTGTCATGTTGATAGATCCTATAGAGTTACTATTTTGCATATTGAATAGGGAAAAATGTGTCCCCACTCTGCTCTGAACCTCCTGTACACATAAAAAGTCCTGCCCACTAGCTGAGCTGAGTGGTTGTGGTTCCCATGATTACTTAGGTGGATGCTGCAGTCCTTCTGAATTAATCCTATTTATACTTACGGATGTAAGAGCTCATCCCTGGCCTGAAACAAATGCCTGTCTTTTCTTTCTCCTTGTGCGTTTGTCAGATAGATTTGTTCAACTCCTGTTCCCACTTTCATCACTGTGTTCCCCCTTTCTGCATTTGTAGACCACGATTCAGACTCTGACAGTGAACTGTCCCTCGATGAACACAGCAGCTCTTATGCCTCCTCCCATTCATCAGACAGCGAGGAAGATGGACTTGAGACAGAGAAAAAGTGGAACACATCTACTTCCAAAAATAATGAACGTGGCCCACTCCACAGCACACCCAAAGGTACTCCCAGTGTGAGGGGAAAGCAGCAATGCTATAAAATAGCTTTAAATTAGACAGGACGTATATGGCAGACTACCATAAAACTGAAACAGTATCCCTACCTCTGTGCCTTGCTTCAGCAGAGATCTTTGTTTTTTCCATCTTGGAGACCTTTCTTCTTCCCAAAGGCTTGTTTACAGGGATGACTGAGTACTGAATGCTGAGTGCCCTCAGGCAGAGTGGGCTTTGCAGACAGGTCTCCACAGCCCTTGGACGTAACACTATCAAGTCAGCAAAATCTCATATGAAGAAAAGGAGAAAAAAGCTCCTTGTTTTGAGGGCAGGGGTAGGAAATACCTGCTTCTCATGCAATACAGGCATGTGTATCCAGTGGTGTTGGGGAGGTCCTGGACCTAAAGAGTTGGAGATCATGTGGCAGGATTCAGGCATTTCTAAGCATAGTCAATTCTGTCCTAATGAAAGGTGGCTTTGAGTGACAAATATCCAGGTTGTGTGCTGAGGCTGTGCATAGATATAGCACAAGGTGCCTTGGGTGCCCCCAGCCTTAAGAAACCAACTTTCCCAAGGAGGGATCTCTAACTCTGGAGAGCTGAGAGGGCGAGTTTGCCTCACGCTTCTCCATAATGGAGCAAGCAACCTTGCTCTGGGAAGGGTTTGGACACCCTGCCATCCTACCAGGTGTATTTTTAGAGGTTTAATGCACCCTGAGGGCAGTGCAGTCCAGCAAGGACCATCTGAAGGATTGCTCTTGTTTGACACACAGCTCCTCTCCTGCTGCAGGGAATGGGACTGGTCAGAAAGCAGTTGAGAGAACATATCAAAAGTGTTTTTCGAGCTAGTGTTTTTTTGCATTGCAGTTGATACCCTCCCCAATCATGTGAAACCCTATTGGCCCACAGAGTGTGTAACAGCCAGCGATGCCGAGGACCCCGGCGGGAAGCCAAAACTCAAAGTAGAGACCAAGGTCAACGTAGAGCTTCACAGGGAAAACCAGGTGAACCATAACAACGAAGCACCACAGGACAAGGAGAACGAAGGGCAGCAGAAGGAGAACAGACCTCTGTCCCACCAGAATAACCAGCAGCCTGAGCAGAGGAAAGGTAGCACGGCCAACCTAGCCTCACAGTCGGACTGGGAGACTGGGGGGTTAATGAGCATTAATTAGTTCATTAGGTATCTCTGTCAGGGAAGAACTTTCCAAATGGCTCCACCCTGTGTAACCAGATACGCCATGGGAAGCTAGTAAGTAGTTGCTGAAGTCTAATCTTCTGGGTTTGAATTAAAGTGATGAATTAGGAGTCTTAGTAAGAAATATAAAATGTTATTTCTTGGTTGTGCTCAGCTTGATAAATGAAATTACTGATACATTTAAAAATTTTCATTATTCCCTCTTTTCTGTAACAGGCATCTTGAAAAATAAAGTTACCTACCCTCCCCCACTGGTGGATAAGAATATGAAGAATCGTTTGCGGGAAAAGCTGTCAGATTACAATCAGACCACGATCTCATCCAGGACTACTTCCCTGGGGACAAATGATGGGGTCCGCTCTCCTTCAGACTCGGGGGTGACAGTAAAAAATGCTCGGAGGGAGCAGTCTCGAGACCAGCTCAATGGTATGGCCATGAACCTCCACGTGGGAACAGGACATGCTGACACCTCAGACTCAGAGTAAGTGCCACAGGATGCCCTGGCCATGACTGGTTTCTCCCCTTGCCTTCCTACCCCAGACTCCTACATGAGCAAAAATTTCATCTGGTGATTGGACCAGAGTCCTTCATCGTAACTGTCTTGATGGTTTGTCCATACCATGCCCCCAGGCTGTGGCATTTCACTGATGAGAAGGCTAAAACAGGTATCCCAGGCAAGGTGCTGTGACAGACGTGTGCTGCTGGTCACCCTGTCATGCTCTGAGTTGGCAAGATGATGTGTTACTGATGTGTTACACTGTGGACAAGAGCAGACTAGCTCTGCCTTGTTACCTTGCCACGAGAGTTTGGCAAGAGTTAGGTGCCCATCTGGGCAGAGGGAAGCCATTGCTGGGGCAGGAGATCCCAAGGCTGGAGAGAAAGTCAAGCTACTGATCCTAAATTACCAGGTGTGTGATTCCCACCTGCTGCATGGCAATTAGTGTGTGAATTTGACATTGTAAACTAAATCAAATATTAACAAAAGGCTGAGCAAGCTCTCAGCCAAAGGGAATTCTCAGAAACCTCATTACTCATCATAATTCTTGCATTTATAATTAAAACAATGGCCATATGTAAAGTCTGTGCAAGCATTTTATGCGTATAGTTTCATTTTTTATTAACACAAATAATAGTCTCATCCTTTCATCAAACCAAGAGAATATTTCTCACTCAGCTTTAACTCTGGCACTGTCCCACCATGCTTTAGACACCCATGTTGTCTGGGTACACAGACCATTCCCAGCTCACTATAAAAGCAGATCTCTGGATTGCCAGGAACTGGCTGATGGAATAGATCCTGGTTATCTGGGAAACAAAGATGTCTTTATCAAGCCATAACTACTTGCTGGTACCAGGTACTACAGTCATTACTGAAGAATAATCAGCCAACTTATACTAAGCAACTGTATCATCTCCTCACCTTTTGCATAATGGAAAACTCTGCTGCTGGCAGCAGATCGCATGAATCTGTCTGAAACACCAAGTTTGTAACAGCTTGTAAGATTTGTATGTGAATCTTCACTGTTAGCCAAACACAGAACTTCCTCTAAAGCCTATTTCTCTTGTGTACTCCTGGAACTGTTTCTCCCAGCTGGTCTTCCCCTGCAGGGCAGCATCCCACTTGCAAGCACTGGATTGGCAAGGCATGGTAACTTCTCGGAGCATGAGCCCTTACTAAAAAGGATTAGGTGGTTTTGGGTGGGGTGGTTTGCCTGTGCCTGTCTAACCCTGAGCCTGCATGATTACTTCTTCTCACTAACAGAGGCAGTAATGAAACTTCAATTTGAACCATCAGGAAACTGTGATCACCTCTGCGTGGCTCTGGACTCCTCGCTGCAGGGTCGCCGCCTGCCCGCCTGGGATTTCATCAGAGTGGCCAACGTGGTGAGGAGGGTGAGGTGGGCACTGATGCCCACACGGGTTCACGTGATGGCACACTCCTGACTGCTCACAGTGGGGACACAGTGCCCGGATGCACTTGCAGTAAGGTTGCTGCGTGTTACGCTCCTCACGGCACAAACCCGTGCCGAAAACACATGGAAAGGGCCACAGGGATGCACTGTGATGGACGGACACCTGTTCGCAGTGCAGACAGTGCTGCAAGGGTTGCCTGTTACAGGGGAGAACCAAGGAAAAATGTGTTATTATCATAGTGGACCTACAATAAGTTAATCCATCAGCCTGAAGACACGCACTAGATGTCTCTGGTGGAGTTTTGATGGCTGCAGTGTGAACCCTTCAGCTTGCTGGGCTCTAGGGAGGAATATCCCAACAAGTGTCCTTTGGTTTCTATGCCAGCATCTCTGTCCACCCCCCTATGGACACATCGTCTTAAGAAAAAAAATCTTTTATATATATATATAAAAAGTGTAGATACTTTTATATATTTTGTATGGTGTTGCTAAAGAAAAAGTTCCTTTGTATATTTTACATTTATACTGATCTTCTTAATTTGATATAAGAAATCAATTAAAAAGAGGGTTTGATATTTTTTGTATGAACATTGCACAATTTTACTTGAATTTGGCATTTGGTAAAGTAACTGAGGTTTGCATGGAAGCCACCTTCAGACACAATGCAGTTTTCAAAGTAATACAGTAAAGATTACATCAAAATCTATGACTGTAATTTATAAGTTTTGTTGACAGATTTTGGAACACTTGAAGGGCACAGTATGTTTCTTTCATAACCTCTTCTAAAACCCACAGAATTTTGTTTTTCCATTTTTTGGTGTTTTTACCCCTTCTCTAAAGTGCAGTAAAATGTTCAGGAACTGAACTTCAGGACTAAAAAGAAGTCATAATTGTGTGTAAGATTTCAACGCAGCCCTGTCCGGAAGAAGTCAAATCAGTATTTCCCTTACCAAGAACAAGAAAATAAGTTGTGTGATTGTATGAGAGGTTTTGACTTTGGTCTGGCTCTGAAACAAACCAGCACTCTGCATGTCCTAAGAAGAGGGCCCTCCTCCCAAGGGGAAAGTTCTGCCTCAGGTGCAGTATTTTATTTTATTGTATTTTAATTTTTTTTCCCACTGGATTCAGCACATTGGTAATCAAAGCAGAAATACACGTCTTTAAAGATGTCCAGGTTTCACTGCGCAGCTCTTTGACAAAGCCCTGGCCGTGTTGGTGTTTCAAAAAGCACATGGAGGGCTTAAGATTTCATATTTCCCACAAAAATGTGCTGGTTTCAAAAGTATAGGAAAGTTAAGTGTGACCTATCTGCAGTCTTCACCTTCCTGCAATGTGTACAAGTAAAGGAAAAACAAGAGGTAAAAAGGTTTGCATCCAGCTGGGGCAGAGCTCAGCCAGTGGCTCCCCGTGGTGGGAATATGTGACTCCAAGGACGGCAATGGTGTGACTGTGACATGCTCTCTGACACCAAGGCTTTCAGGAGCTCCTTGCTTGCCATAGCAGCCCTTTTGGGAAAATAGTGGCTATTTGTGCAAATGTGTGTGAAAGGGAAGAAAAACAGAAAATCAAGCTAAATAAAATGCAAGAGTTGAGGGAAAGATGAAAAACTATATGCTGTAATCTTGATTTCATTATATTCCTATGCATTTTCAAAAGTGTCAAGGAGGCCTTTGGAAGGGGAGAGGGAGGAAGGATGCTGTTCCTTTAAAAATTATGCAACATATTGTGTGACATTTTCTGACAGAAAAAAAAAAATTTGAATGTTTTAAAGGTCTGGCACTTGGCTGTGTGCTCAGGCATTGTGTATAACCCATGCTAGTTGTTTTTACATCTGTGTATGTATATTTTGTCCCAGTGAGATGTAGGTAGTTTTTATTTTGATCAGAATTGTTGCAGTAAATGAGGGTCAGTTGTATTAATGACAAAAAAATTAAAACCTATTTTTATGACTTTTTAAAAGCTTTATGGCAGATTAGACACTGGAGGTTGGTTTTTTTGTGTTTTTTTTTTTTAACAAATGTATATTTATTAATGTGCAGAACACTGGAATTGCAGCACAGATGAAAGGAGAATTTACAATAAATTAAGAATTTTTTTGAACTTGTATTCATCCTCTGGTTGTTTATTTTAAGTGCAGTGCATATGCTGAGGGTCCAAATGGCATTTCCTGGGGTTTAGAAAGTAACGGGAGCGGGTAACATATGGGTACCCCTCGCTCTCACTGAGGAAGCAGAGGCTGTAAAGCATCAACGAGCCAACACACACAGCTCTCCCACCCTTCCAGCCCAGTGGTTTGTGCCCTGTGCTGGCACAGGGTACCACTGCATGCATTGCATTCCAGTCCAAACCTGTGGCATTTTTCAGACATGGGAAATGGTCTGTTGAAGAGAAATACCCTCTGCTAACCCAGAGCAAAGCAGATCACCAGGAAAGCACCAGATTTAGAAAAGGAGGTTGGAGAGCAGCTAGAGGGGGTGAGGCAGGCAGCCAGCCCAGCCCAATGACAGCCTGCAGTGACAAGGGCCATTCTTGGACTTCCTTGGCTACATTCTTGGCTCTTCTAAGCCAACTGAGGCCAAGCCGTGGTCTTGCTCAGTCAATACTTTTCAGGCTGTTGTGAAAGTCTTCGTTCATGCATCTCCCAGGGCACAGCAGTGACCTGCACATGTCTGCCAGGTTTCTGGAAATAAAAGTATTAGTATCAACTGGCCACTGTGAAGTCAGGTGGAGGGCGCCTGGCTACTGTCATGATTTAGGGGCAAAATCAAAGACAGGATCTTCAGTTTGCAAGCAGCTCTGCTAAAACTTGCCCCTAAACAAACTCAAGTAATTAGCCCAAAGAGAAACTGTTTTAAATTTTACTGTACAAGTGCGTTTTTTGGCAGAACACTAATACTTGAGTTTTTTCTCAAGTATTAGTTCACTTTCCAGTGGAAAAGCAGAAATGAGCCTCAGGCTTTCACATAAGCAGGATAGTTAAGGGACAGACCAGCCTGTGATCCTGTCTCCAGTAGCGACCCACAGCAGGTGTTTAGGAAAAGAGGATTATCAGCCACGCGTTACATGGCAAGTTGGCCCCAGCAGGGTCCACAGACCCCAGCACGCTGCAGCTCAGGGCTCCCCAGAGGGAGGAGTTGTGCTTGTCTGCAGCAACACATGTTTTTCCCTCCTATGTCTGTGTTGCATTTTGGACCCATGTAAACTTATAGTGCACGGTGGGTTGTCTGATTCAGTCACAAGCAGCAAGAAGAAGTTCTTCCTCATCTTCAGCTTCATTCCTGTCCCCTACAATGGACACCTTTACTCCTTGCAGCAGGAGAGGCAGTGAGCAATCATTTCTGTCACCTTCTCCAGGGCAACGAGGGAGAAAGGCTCTGTTCTAGAGCACTTGGGTTGTCTCTTTCCACCTGAACAACTTAGAGCTCTGTCATTGCTCCTTGTGCAAAAGCCTTCCTTCTTGCCCTTCTTCAACCCATCACCAGGTCTAATGTGACTTTTTGGCAGTGGCAGAGAGAGAGAAGAGACTGGAACAGCCCACAAAATGCAAGCAGTAGGCCTACCAACACCCCAAAAAAAGAGAAAATAATTAAAAAGATTCTCTATTTCATTAACTTTTCCTGTCCTAATCTTTACAGTGACATTTGGCCTAAGCAAATTGTAAGAAAAAAAACTCCAGAAGATATGGACCAGTGGCAGCAGCATGGCATGGTAAGAGTGCAATAACATGAGCAGTCACGTAGCCCAGCCCCTCCAACAACTCGAGTTCAAATATACTCAGGGATTTGTCTAAAACAGTCTTAAAAATCCTAAATGATAATTCCAGTGCATCCCCCAATAGCCTGTAATAGCACTTCCTAGGACGATGAGTTAGTTTGCCCATGTCCTTGTCATGCTTAGCCAAACAGCTTGCTCAGCTGCAGAGGATGCTCCTGCCAAAGTCTAGGAGGATCACAAAAAGGAGATCCCCAGCAGATCCCCAGCAGCCCTGGTGAGATGTTATCACTGTCCACACTAACACCACCTCTAGCACCAGGACCAGTCTGGGATGCATTTGTGCCCCACAGCCTCTTCTGCAGAGGTTTTGCCTTGCCTTTACGCTCTTGTTTGCACATATACAACTCACTTTTCCTCCCTAAAAGAAGCTATTTGTGCTAGACTCATTTTCTATTTTAGTCTCTTGATTTTTGGATCCATCCTCCACTTTCTCATAATCATTTTGAATTTTAGCTCTGTCCATGAGGAAGCCTGGAGGCAGCATCAGCAGCCTTTACAAGCTACCTTTCGTTTCATCATTCAAACCATGAATGAAAACACCAAATGAAACTAAGCCCAAGAGGACTTTTGTAACACTTCCCTTCTTGCCAAGCAAGATTTGCACCTACCTCGTATCGATTAATGTCAGCCCACACTGACTGCATTTTGCATATGAGAACAGAGTGTGGGGCAGTATCAAACCATTTACTGAAGACCTGTCTCAGCTGCTCTTAGTACTCCTTTATCCACCATGCCAGGCACTGTATTCAAGAAAATTAGATTAATTGGAAGTGTGTGTGGCAAAGAGACCGTGTTAATTTACTATTGTCTTCTAAATACTTCAAAGCATTTGTAAGTGCCCCCGGAGCCCCCTGGAGCTCTGAACTGGGCTTGGTCAGACATCTGCTGCTGCCATCCCTTTGCTCAAAGACCTCTGTGAATAGAGTATCTGCTCCTTCAAACTCAAATTTTACATACCCTGAGCATATTGTCTTTATTTGAAAGAAGACACTGACTGATTTCTCTCTGGGCCCTGCTTCTTGAAGGTGCTGTGAGACCCCAGCCTCTGCACGGGGTCAGGAGACACCACAGAGGTGGAGCAGAGCTGAGACATACCTTAGGGTGAGAGGTGCTCTGTCTCTCTGACAGCTGCTGTGTGTCCCAGGGCCATCCTTGGCCAAAATGTGGGACTGCCTGTGCCCAGCAAGGTCTAAGGCTTCCAGAGCCCATTCTCATGTCCACAAACCTGTCATTTTACATCAGATCCACCCGCAAAATAGACATGAACCCTGAGCTCCAGCTTTCCAGGTGCTGCCATTCTCTTTCATTAAAATAGTTGCAGTGTGTCCACTTGGGTGCTTTCCAGTGTTAGTTTCTTACGGGTTGGGGTCCCCGTTCCCACCCCCCCCCCAAAAAAAAAACAGTTTGAAAAAATACCAACCCCTTGGGCTTATGTGTAGGAAAACTTCTTGCTTCATTTCTATAGGTATTACTATATCAATAAATATTAATAGTACATAAAGTGACCTTCAGTTTAAAAGCCACAACTAAAACCTTTCAAACTTGTAATAGATTAATCACACAGTTTTACTGTATATAGCCAATTTGCTAACAGCCATGAAGCTGGTTGGTGTGACAGGACCTATGGAGTCCTTCATGTACTCTTAGAGAGGAGGGAGAAATAAAAATATGCGAACAGTAGGAAAACCCAACCTTAAGTAACTGGATTAAAATTAAAACTACCTTTAATCCACCACCAGTCTGAAATCCACCAGATGCCACATGACTAGTTATCTATCTATACCAGAGTTTTTTATGTTTATAATGCATCCTTCCTTGATGTTTATAGTTTCACATAAAGCCTTATTCAGTGTAACAAGGCTGTACCAGACCTGCTGAGTTTGCTTTGCCAAAAGGCAGGAGCTGCAGCAGGGCTGGGGATGCAGCCTTTGAGATTAACAGATTGCCAAAGAGAGCCGTGCTACTACTCACCCTTTTTTTAGATGCAAATTTCACTGAAGTCCTTGAAATAAAAGAAGAAATGTTACATCATTGGTTCTCAGTCTCTCCTCCAATGTTGTGGTGGGCACTGCCCAGGATTTTCCTGCTGTGCTTGTGTTCATCGGCCCTGGAGGACACAGCAGACTGGGAGACAGAAGGAATCTCTACATGGGAGAGGAGCACATGGGGCATCTTCCCTCCTCCCAAGGCCATGGGTGAACCCTTCTGTGTTCTGACCAAATTTCATTGAAAACAAAAGAGAACTGGATGTACAGAGGGATGAAACAGCTGGCTCCCATGAAGTCAATGCTGCGTACCTCTGAGTGTCTTTCCTACTTGGGGACTTCTTAGAGAAAAGGAAGAATTCACCATTGGTCTAGGAGTCCAACTTGAAGGTTTTTGAGACAACCAGCCAGAACTGCTGGGTAAGATCTGTGACCAACTCTGCTTGCAGACTGCATCCACCTCACAGCAGCCCCAGAGACACAAACACAGGAGCCCTGCAGGAATACAAAGCACCAGAGGAATTTCTGTCATGAGCCCCCACAGCACTTCTGGAGAAATCCAGGACAGAGTAGTCAGGTCACTTTTAATGAATCTTCTTAGTGGAAGTAGGTCTTCTGTTGCTTTTCCCTACAGGGACTAATGTGCTGTAATTACAAGACTGCTGTTTTTCTGGGAGCATCCTCAAAAAATGGTGCTATTTAATGGGAACAGTGCCACTGAACTATCAAAGTCTGGCAGCCCCTTGGAAAAACGTCATTTCTCCAGGTAGGGTCTGTTTAGGGGATATCTCTCCACATATTTCATTGCTTCTAGGACCTTAAAACTTGCAGAGTGAGTTGGAAGCCTTTCATATTGAAGAAATTACTCTATATGCTGGAAAACTGCATAGAATTAGGAGTCCATTATCTTTTCGCATTCTCAACTCTTTCTAGCTATAGCTGTAGGAATATGCAAGACATCTTAGAAAGGAAAAATATCCCAGAGATTCAGCAAACCAAACCCAAAAGTTAGTGTTCATCAGAACCCTCACACGTTCAAATAAGTGTAAGAATCTGGTGCTAGTTCTCCAAAGAAAAAATAAAAAAATCTCCCTTTTGCCTCCAGCCATTCCAGAGCCAGAGGAAGTTTAAGAGTGACCAGGAAAGCTAATGACCAGCACAGCCCAGTGCAGGAGAGGGAGGACAGGCGGGACATGAACTGTGTCAGTGTAAAAAGTGTGTGTTTTCCCTGCTGCTGGGGCTGTCACTTGCCTGACCAGTACCACGGTTGCTGACCAGCCCCAATGGGAGTTTGGCTCTTAAGAGGCGCTGCTCTTCAGCTGGCTCATCAGTGTGCTGAAATGACTGAGCGGCTTTATCCCTGCCGTGAGCAAACCCACCAAGGGGCAATTCTTCCAAGGCAATGACTCAGCAAGAGTCTAAAAAAAACCAGGAAAAAGTCACAATTATGGATGTGTTAATTGCCCTTGCTATGGTCACCATCTCCCAGCAATGTTGTCCACAGCTGGGAGGGATGAATGTGATGTCCTGGTGCCTCCTGGTGCTGAATCTGGAAATGGCACCTCACTTCCCTGCATCATCAGTGCGTGCCACATTTGTGTGATTATTGCATTTATCATAGATAATTTCATTTTGTTCAATTATTTAAAGCATGTAAATACATATAAATGCAGAGGAAGCATTTTTAAAATTCTATTCATAACCTATGCATGGCTGCCAATATGTTCCTCATCAGTTGGACATCCTCTTCACCAACTGTCACCACTGTCTCCCAACTGTGCATGCTACAGCGATGCTCATAACACACCCATTTTCCAGTCCAGAAGGCCAGGAACTACTCACTCACTCATTTTTCCCCTTTTTGTGCATGGAATATGGAAGAATTTGCTTTGCCATTTGCTTACCTGTTCAGTTTTGGGGGTTTTTTTGGCCTTGCTAGTAGTCAGGGCTATTGGCCTTTCTTTGCTTGAGAAATTAAACAATCAGGATTTGTTTAAAGAACCAGCATCTAAGGCATTCCAAGAAATATTCAGTTGCAACCTGACTTTCTCTGATCCGTGCTTATCCTTACTGGCAGATCAGTTGGCTCCAGCTCCTCAGCCCACACAAAATGTTTTCACTGTAGCCTCACTCCACATGAGCTGATCCCTTGAACAGCCTTCAGAAACTTCTTCCTGGCTTCCAGCTCTCCAGACCTCCAGAGGTGCTCTTTAGTATCAGGACCAGCAGGCAGGAGATGGAAGGGCTTCATCTTCCTAGAAAAAAAAAAAATCACTGAAAGAATGATTAGGCATTGGAATAAGTTGCCTAGGGAGGTGGCAGAGTCGTCATCTCTTCAAGTGTTTCAGAGGCATCTGGATGTGGCACTTGGGGATATGGTTTAGGGGAAATAATGGTGGTGCAGGGTTGACAGTGGGACTAGATGATCTTGAAGGTCTCTTCCAACCTTGATGATTCTGTGATTCTGTGATCCCTGGTGGCAGTTCCCACTGAAACTGGCTCGCAGCTGTGGCAACACCTCAGCCTTTTCTTTTCTTTGGACAGTACCAGAAATGTGACTGATAACAGAGTCACGTGCTTATGGAGAGCAGCCAGGAAACTCACTTTGCTGTGCACTCTCCATATCATGTGCTCCATCTTCTGAAGGGGATCCAGCTGGCAGAAGGCGTGGCTGCACAGCAGATGGTGTTGCATGCTCCCATGGCCTTGCCCTGGGGCTGTTGGTGGCACTGAGATCCCCCTGAAGATCATTCCACTCTCCCTGGCTGCAGAACCTGACACTGTTCCACGCAAAGAAGGGGCAGCAGAGGCCCTTGCTGGACCTTCCTGTACTGAAGTCTCCAAGCTGAAAGGGTTCTGTTAAAGAAAGAGAAATTTGAAAATTGTGGTTTGGGAACAAAAGTGGAAGGGGAAGTGGTATCCTAAACTCTGAAACATCATGACCCTGATGTTCCACTCCAAGCAGTGAAAGCTTCGCTGAGAATCTTCACTCCAGTCCCATCTCGTTGCCTGCAGGAGCAGTCTGCACAGGAGACTGCATGCAGTCATCTCCCAGCTTCTAGGGCGAGATCAGCCTTGACCATAGGGATGAATTGTTAAGAGCCAATGCTTTTACTGCTGGACTGTAAATACTGTGCTGCCGTAGTATGAATGAGGCCCTTCACCATGCCTGTGCAACATCTCAACGCTCCAAAGGTCCTATTCAGGTGAAAACAGAACAGAGGACAGGCCTGCTCTCCTTGCATGGGCACAGCCCTGTCCTCCAGCTCTGCAGCAACAGCTGGGGCAGGAATACTGCCAAGAAGAAGCAAAGCTAGGAATGCAATTAAGTTTTACACAAGCACTTCTGGAATAAAACTGCACTTGGAGTGCAATTTTTCAGCCATTATACATTCAGCAACACAGGTTTCAAACATATTCACAGGGCACAACAGAGATTTCAGTTCAGTCCCAGATTTAGCTCACACAAGTCGTGGTGTTTCAGTTACATGATCCTAATCTTGTTATCACGTTCTCTGCTTTGGAAGGGAAAAATCCTTTTCTAAGTAGTTTTTCATGTGAGTCTTTGAAACCAAATATTTCAAGACCTGAAGAGCTTAACGACAACTTGAAAGTGAAATCACCTTCTTGCAATTTGTTGCCCAAAGTGGCAGAAAAATGACAAAAAAGGTGAAAAGCCAATGAATTTTTTAAAGCATGTTGATGCTTATCTTCTGTAATAGATAAAAAAAAAGAAAGTTCACCTGCCAGTCAGACTGCTCTTACCCAGTTCAAACCTAAGCTTGGCCAAAGTCCAGCCTTGGCAAAGGCTGTGTGAGCGATGGTGTCAGTGACAGTCCCCTGTAGGAACCATGGTTGCCTGACCCCAGCACCAACCTCTGCTCTCACCTCATTCTTTTTACTTCCCTGTTTCCAAGTAGTTATAGCCATGCCCTGGTGCATTTTCACAGCCATTTTGGGCCAGGCCAGGGCAGGCTGCTAGGCCTGGGGCAGGCTGGAGCATGGGATTCAGGCACTGCTCTCAGCACTACTGCACACTGGTTGTGAGATGACTGGTGTTACAGAGACAACACACTTGTTACAGTCACGGTCAGAAATGGTGATGGTGCTGCTCACCTTGCAGGTAACAGCCAGCTCCATCAGTAGAAATGTGCCTCTATAGGCTGCTCTGCCATATGTCCCTGAGAAACTGTGTATCCCATGCAGGAGCAGAACGAAATTCCCCTGACCAAAGACCCTACATATGAGATCTCATGCGGGAGGTCAGTAGTTGAGACCCTTATCCAGGAGAAGCACATGGGATGGAAAGAGAAATGTATCAACCCCTCTGAACAGTACAAGCTATTTGGAAATGCTGGTTTAAATATGCAAGTGATGTGATGCCAGATGTGTGCAACCTGTTGTGAAACATCCCATGCAAGCAGCTATTTGCAATTTGAGTTTCACAAATGCCCACTAATTCCTAGCTCCCAGCAGTATGGCGAGGTTCACTGGGAGCAACAGCAGCAACCGCTTCATGATGTCAAAGGTCTTTGCTTATCACCACAGCAAGAGGCTGTGCTGCACAGAAGCTGAGAAGCAGCCTCCACCCTTCTCAGACAGAGTCTGTGCGGACTAAACGCTGCCCATGCTCACCTCTACCTCAGATGAGGATTCTCCAGCAGAACTGTGACATTCAGCTCTGATGATACAAATCTAAGTCCTTGAGTTTTAAAAGTGAATGGATACTATTGCTAGAGAGGTTTCCACTGAAGAGCAGAATGTTAACTTACGAATTTCCGGATTAGCCACCCTGGATTGCTCCTGTATCCAGTGGAAAGGATACTTAAGCAAAAAGAGGGAAACAGAGCATATATAAAAAGCCTCTGTCCTGCAGGAGCTGTAGCAGATGTTCATTGCATCCCATGCCAGCTATGCTACAAGAAGGGCATAGTTACCCTTTCCTGCTATGAGACACTGGTTCAGTGGCCCTCAGCAAACCTGGCATCTTGTTGCCAGAACTCCTAAATTCACCATAACAGTGTTAAAAGGACTTAAAATTACTGCACCGACTGTGCCTGAGGCCAAGCGAGTGCCCTGAATCCACCGGGCCCGGGATGCACCAGGCATTGTACCAGCAATTCATCAGCAAAGCCATCCCAGGGACATACCAGGAAAATTTGTCCTCAAAATGGGATTTATAAAAAGAGAGCCCATCTGATAGAGATATAAAGAAAATAGGAAAAAAAGAGCTGAGGAATGGTGACAAAAGTCTTTTTCTCTCAAATGTTATCCAGGCTGCAGGGAACACGTTCTCCTGCATAAAAGAACCATCCTTGGAGTGAGGTGCTTTCTCAGTGTCCTCATAGCGAGCAGCTCTTCACCCAGGCAGTACAGCAGAGCTCAAACCACTCAGCAGCTCCACCCATCACTGAAGCAGTGCTCAAACCCAGAAAACCACAAGTAACTACTGAGCCTATAGGGCAGGATGAACATTTTCTTGAAAAAAATAGCAAATTTATCAAAATTACTGTGTGATTTTGTTGTTGTTCTAAAAGCATTTGCAAAACCTATCCAAATCCAACAAGTAGGTTTTCTTGCCTAGAAAACATTTTCAGACCAGGTTCAGAAGACCGTTTGAAAGCAATTTAAAGTTTAACCCCAGGGTGATGGGAACCAGTTGTATGGATCTTGGTTCCTTCAATCTGAGCTCCAGGCGGAGTTCAGTAACACAACGTCCCCAGGCTGACATGTTTCAGTAGGTTTGGGCAGGCCCAGAAGCAGACAGTTTTAGGCAGCTCTCAGAACTAATCTTGTAGACACCTTAATAAATCCAAGAGTCACAGGTGGCTATGTCCTTTTTCATGTCCTCACAGTTGAACCTATCTCTACCAGAGCAGATTGAGATGACATAGTAATATAAACCACACTAGTATAACACAAAACATTTTTTAAGATTTTAGTTGGGACATTTGCAGCAAAACTCAGATGAGGGCAATACGGAGCATTAACTCCTTAAGTAATTAATTCTACATTTTGCAATGTAACTGCATAAAACCACATGAAAGTCGTGACCAGGACCCATAAAGACTAACCTAATACAAATCAGGAGTTCACATGAAGCATGAATCATCCTTCCTGTTAACCTGTGCATGGATGGACAGTAGGTCTAAAGACAGACTTTTAATTGATTTTGGCACCAGTGAAAAAGAATGGTTTTCCCCTCTCAAGCAGATCTACTGTAATGCCAAGTAAGATTTTAAGTCTAGGGTTTTTCCATAGGGCTCCCTGAACTGTGTTTAACTTTGCCAGACCAGAAGGTAGACACTGAAAAGTCTTCTCCCCCTTTTACTTTTCTTAGCAGAGGAAACAAAAGGAATTCTTAGAAGATACCAAGACAACAGAAAACTATGTACGTGTAATCCAAGCCTTCAGATCTGCTGAAAAGATCTATTCATGCTACAGCTTTCCTACTGCCCAGAGTGGAGGTAAAACTCAAAATTCTACACCCACTTGGAAAGTCCTGCTCGTGCAGAGCTGTACTTTGGAGACAGTTACCATGTTAAAAGACAGGAATTCATTTTTGTTGACTTGCTGTAATAAAGTTTTATTATAAGCTTAGAGTGTCCTCAGTAAGCACCCAATCCTTACAAACATAGATAATTTGGTGGGGTATTCAGCTCTTCCTAATACCACTCCATTTTGAGATATGGCAAGATCCAATTATTATCAGGTCTGTATTAAGCAAGAAACACAGTAAGGAAATACCTTTGAATTTTCATTTTTCTCAAGCACAACAATGCACTCTTTTCTCCAGGGGACAAACCAAACAGCCTCAGCCCTCAGCAGTTAACAGTCAGTTGTGTGAAAACATTTAACATTCCACACTGTTTTTAAGTCCCTAAGATTTGTAATTCCGATTTATGTAAACATCTGAAACCACTACTTAATACAGTTCAAGAATAGTCAGCATTTTTTATAAAACTATATAAAATGAAAGATAAATATCTCTTGCTTGGGGTTAATTCAAAATGCTGAATTTGAACACCTTTCACTCCTTTTTCTCAGTTCAAAGCACAAATATACATTTAGTGTAAAACAACATAATGTACTTTACTAGAGACAGGTACCTTTAAATAAGGGGAAAAAAAGGCATTTTATTTCCGCAAAACAGATATCTATGATTTCAGACATGATTTTTATCTTAAAATTCTTGCATGTGTAGCTACTATTACAGTTAAAAATTTAAGACACCCCTTGATATGTATTAACATAAATAGCACCACACAGTCCAGCAAAATTGCACTGCAATGGCTTTAGTTTTAAACTCATTCAGCGCTAACAGTCAAGAGCTGGGACTCTACAGTCAACTGGCCTTAAGAACATAGAGATCAACAGAAGCCACATGTATTAGAGTTTTTATTATTCTCAGGCAGCAAATTCTCCAAAGTCCTTTGATAAACAATGCCATGTGTTACGTTGCTGGCTCTATTTTGTCAATCTCTTCCTTCTTTGGATTCTCCCCTCGGTTTTTGCCCTGTTGCATGGTATACACGGATGGGCCCATCCTCAGGATCTTCCCACTGCCCAGGCACTCGTCACCCTTGTAGAACACGGCAAACTAGGAGACAAACACAGGGAGAGTCTTTCTAGCAGCTGCAAACAGCATGGTGACCAACTCAAGGCTCTGCAAGACCTGCTGGACAGTGAGCACATTCATTTATTCTGACTAAATCTTAAAAAAAATCAAAACACATAAACCAATAATTTAAATTATAAATTAATTACCCCAGTTAACAAAAAAGCTACTCTATTTTAGTAGCCAGATCAGCTAACTAAAACACAAAAAAGGACAGAAAACTACTTCTAATAACTTACCTGTCCAGGCGTGATAGCTCTTGCTGGCTTCACTAGTGTTACCCACACACTCCCATCTTGGTTTAGAGTCAGGACACAGGGCACTAGGCAGAAAATGACCAAACACCTGACAGTTAATCCTTATGTTCACATTAAAAAATCTTCATAACTAGGCTAAACAGATCTAAAAGTCAAGACACTACAGAAAGACAAGTCAAAACATTTCAACAATTTCTGCAAAACTACATTACCACACTACCAGAGTTTAACAAGCCAAGCAAAACAAAAAGTAAAACAAGGTTTGATTACCCAGTGCCATCTGGTGCCGAAACCTGAAATGACATTCCATCATTTTCTCTCTAACAAGCTCTGCTGGAGGTTCCTCTGCTATCCAGTGCACTCTGTTTGTCCGCAGTAGGTCTCTGTACAGAGCAGGGTGGTCTCTTGATGGTGCCTTAAAACATGTTTATTTAATGCTGATGTTTTTGCCAGAGCGTATAACTTGTAAAGCATGAAATACATAGGAAGCATCAAGCCATATCAAAATGAAGGCAAAATGAGCAAGAAAGCAAGCATTCATTAGCACTTAAAGTAGGCTAAAGTAAGCCTGAATTATTTGTCAGTCTTCTGCATCTCAAAGTCATGTTTTACTTCTTGTATTCTTTTCCCTCCCATTATATTTCTGCCTTCTTCAGGCTGTGTTCAGAAGTCTACTGTACTCCTTTCTCCTATCTCAACAAGATGCTACCTCTCTCTTCTCCAATTTCCCAAATGAACACATCCCCAAGAACAGTGTAGCAAACACACAACCTTACTGTAGGGCAAATTCTCATTTGTTTATGGTCTCCTACTACCACTGGCACATCAACAAGTAGCAGAACACCTTCATTATAATCATATCAGTACCAAATAAGAATATTAACTGCATGAACAGCAAGAAACACAACAATACTAGCAAGCCGCAGAACTCCAAGTCATCTCATATGATTAGCCATTAACACACCAATTATTTGCAGTATTATATATATTCTGCCTCAGTTTTCAAAATGATAAAACTGTATTACTGGCTACTAATTCTTTTACTAGAAAAACAAAGCAGCAATACATCATAAACAAAGATATTACACCTTTTATAAACCCTATAAAACTTTTATAAAAGTTATTATCATACTAACTACAACAAAACCCTCATGCTTTAGAGTAGAAAATGAGAGCTCAGTAGACTGGCTGATTCTTTTCAGTATTTGCCCTTTGGAAAAGTTCTATGCCAAAATCTAAACCAACTTGCTACTCAAGAAAAGCCCCTCTGCATAAGATGTTTCACGTCAGCTGATGCTATACTAGTTGGTTCTTGTTTCCTCCAAGAGAAAAGCCAAGAATTCTGCCCAGCTTAGGATCACATTCCATACAGCAGCAGACACAAAATTGCTTGCATTAGTCATTTGCAACACCAGTGTTTTAACTCACCACATAGACATCTCTAGTGCTGACATCTTTGTCTACAACAAACCAAGCTTCCTGGAGGCCTGCCAGTCGAGCCCTCTGGCCTATTGTGTAGAGGAACCAACCTAAGGAAAGAGGAAAAACGAAAGCTGCTAGCAACTTTTGATTTTTTACTTTCAGAAAAATACACTAAAATCATTTTCCCAAAATTTTACCACTAAACAAAGAATAACAAACCAAGTTGTCTTAGAGAAGTGAGCCAATTACAAACTAAACTAACATCTACTCAAAAGTTTTCATCCGCACCTGAATCACATGATTTCACAGTACTCCATTTCAACTGTGGTATTCTTAGGTTTTATGAAAGAAAAACATTTATTTCAGCTTCAATTTGTGGGCTTGCTACCATTCAGCCTTGTCAGTTTTCCTTACTTTTATGTATCAGTGCAACATCCTACTACCATAAACTACTTGGCAGAGGAGCTCAGTTGTGGCAGCTCAAACGGAGAACAGCAAAGGAAGGACACACAGGAGAAAAGGAAAGTTAAGCTGCCCACGTTTGGTGATGTCCTGCTGAGCATCACTGAGGTGCATGGTGCATTTTTTCTGCAAAGTTTAGGTACTAAAGAACCTGGAACTGAATCACAGGCATTTTGAAAGTATTAAGTGAACAGTGGTCTCTTGGTATTAAAAGAACAATCAGTATCAACAGTGTAACCCTAATAATTATCATTTACTTTCTTGCAACATGGAACAATCAATCAATAATCAGTTGCAGTTCAAGGCTCTACCATTGTATAAAGCAAGTTTTCCACAATTTAACAAACTATGTAAAGCAAGTTTTCCACAATTTTTTTAGACTTCTCTGGAATTTCACAAAATTCGTGTCTCTAAATATAAGTAGTATTGTTCCACTTATCTAAAAGCAAGCTATTAAGGGGTAGGTAGGTTAGCCAATTACCTCTGTGTGTTCCCATCACCTTCTTATCTTCAATGGAAACAAAGTTACCTGGTTGAGGTTCCAAATACTACCAAAAAGGAAGAGATAAGTCACAAGATGGCCCAAGAAAACCTCACATTGTAGTTCAGATATTTCAGATATTCAGTATATTTCAGATTCCATCACTACATTCTCTTGAAGCTGAAAAATACCTTTTCAAGTAGCAAACTCTGCCCAAGCAGCTTACAGACTTTTCCTTCATGCTGCTCTAGAGAGAAAAGCAGGAAGAGCAATCCCTTTCAGAAATAATTCTAGGCTTCACTCCCCCATTCTCACACATGCCAGGGGACAGCAGGATTCAGCCATCTGCCCCACTCACATCCCAGCCATTTGTCAGAGCCTGGCGCACTAAGAAGTGCATGTTCACTCCTTTTGCTACAGAAAGTGAGTGACTGTTTGCTGGTGGAGAGGCAAGATACTTCCTAAGGCTGTTGGTGTGAGCTTCTGCCTAGGCCTGGCACTTCAAAGGGAGATGGGACATTGCTACTCACTGTGGGCCACAAACTGCTGGGGATTTAATATAAAAACTGAACACCAGAACAAAACAAAAATTGTCATAGATTTAGTGCTGCTCACCTCAAGAAGGAAATTTTCAAAGTTTCTTTCACCAATGAAACAGACTCCCATACTCTGAAAAGGAAAGGTGAAATTGAATCCATAAAAGCAGAGAAAAACATCTGAAATAATACCTACTAATAATCTGTCCAAGATGGGTTTTTTTCCCCTCCATGTATCCCAAACTATCCTAGGCATCTCATAAACAAAACCACATCTGCTCCAACATAGGTAAACTAATTCTATACAGTATCACTTAGAGCTGTAAGCTCTCAGAAAATAAGAGAAATAATAGGAAATAGAACACATGTTCAATAAATAAATGCATTAACCTTGGTGATTGTATTGTGTGTATATTAAAAACAGAAGTCTCTTTCATATTAAAGCACAAAAATAACAAAATGATACAGTAATGGTCTGTCTCTTGAAAAAAAACTTTCAAAACCAAATAGGTTTTCCTTTTCCATTCAGTTACTGCCTACATTCTTGAAATACCCATTTACAGAGGATGAATAAAAACATGAAAAGCAATCAAGACAGCATTAGCAATAAAACTACTGCCTCCACTACATTTTTTAAGATCAACTCATGAAATGTTATTTCTCAGAGAATAACTCTTTTTGTTAAAAGTGGAAAAACAGTATGATCCCATTTCTAAAGACATACTGAAAAACAATTATAGTGAGGAAGCCTTTAAATGATATGGAGAGTAAAGACCAAAGACTTCTCCACTGCTGTGACAGAGGATGCTTTCCTTCAGGGTCACAGCATCCTACACATTCACTTTCATCTTAGTTCTCCTGAGATACAATAGCAGACAAAATACCTGCAACTAACCACAAACTCATGAAAGTACTTTTAAGGAAGTAGACAGCAATGAAAAATGCTTCCCAACCTATTCTATTATGGTGCTCAGAAACAGACAAGTTGTCACAGATTAAAGTTCAAAAAGTTCTGGAAAGTCTGATTTAGAGAGAAATACAAATCAAAAGACTTTAAGTGTTACCATGCCTCTTTTTTCTTTAGCACATGATGAAGGTCATGTTCTGCTGCTATCTTCTTCACAAAACTTTTTGTTAAATCCCCTAAAGGGAAAATTGTTTTCCTCAAAGCGTCCTGTGAGATCTGACTTAGAAAGAAGGTCTGGTCCTTAAAGAGGTCAGCCCCTTGAAGGAGTTTCACAGCTGCAAAGTGAAACACATAAAGCATCTCAAAATAATAACCATTAATAGTTCAACTTCCTTTAGTATTTTGACAATCAACATTTTAGTTTATTATTTCCAAATATGTGTTAAAGATAGTATTTTATAAGTTTTTCAAAATTGAACTGAAAATGTTTGAGTATTTTCTCACCACTAAAAAGATCTAGAAATATTCAGATTTTGTACTGTGCAGAATCTTACAATTTTGTACTGTGCAGAATCTTAGTCTCATCTATTGCAACAGTGCATGTGTCACTGGAAAGGACATCAACCACACAAAGACATGAAAACAATTTTCACATTTTATGTGAAAGAGAGAATGAAGATTAAAATACCTTAGAGTATACTGTTCCTCAAAAAGACACTGTTTTGCCCTGAAATCTCCCTGCTATAAATCAATGATTTGAACAATCAGTGGAGTTATTCCCAATGCTCAGAGATGAGAGCTTGATTTTTTTCTTTAAAACAGATGCAATCTTCTGATTGTCCTGATCAAATAAAATTAAGAGTTTTTCAGTCATGTTCTGTCCACTCCCTCTAGAATTGAATAGCTCTGCTGTTGTACAAACACTTCTGTGCTTCTTGGTTCGAACGAACACAAACTACAGGCCAATAGTTCAGTCACAACTAGTAATACAAAATCTCAGTAACAAGGCAAAGAAGACTGTTTAGAACATCAAAAAATACTACAACTGTGAATCATAGTCTGTCACATGTATAGCTGGTTCACATGTATAGATGTAGATGTTGGTTCTGCTGGGGCCATTTCAACTTTCCAGAAAAAAATTAAAACAAAGAAACAAATAAACCCCTTTAAGTCCAGAACAAAGAAATGAAAGTAGGGAACCTGTAACGCAAAAACATCACCACGGCAGCTCTGCATGGTGATAGTTTGCAAGCTTCTTTCCCTTTGGGTATGGCATGCTTCTTGCTAGACATCAGACATTCATCTGGCTCTTAAAACAGAAAATGTAATACTTGACAAGTCAGGGTCATTTTCAGTAATGTAAATACCCTGTTTTGCACAACCAACTTCTACAAAGGCTGGGGTTTAACCGGTAATCATTTTGTGTAAGGTAACAAACATCCCAGACTCTGTGACATCGAATACAGTTTAAATTTCTTATTTGTATCTAGGATGAAACATGAAATGAAGACACCACTTACTATTTCTAACTTCAAAACGGTTTCTGAAAAGCCTCTGTGGTCTTCTAACAAGTTTCTGTTGAAACACTTCCTCATCCTCTAAGGAGGTCCTAGCATAATGCCCAGTAGCAATTGCATCTGCTCCTATCAAGGAAAAAAAAAGCCAAACAAAAAACAAAGGCATGTACTTGAAATTCACAGTTCAAAACAGGATTGCAAACATCCAGTAAGAAAGGCAGAAAGCAATGAAAGAAAACCTATAGAGGAGTCTTACATTGACAGTAGTTGTACTCCTGCTATTTAAATAATGTAAACTATTCACCAGCATGCCAGTACTTGTGCTTTTGTGCTTTAAGGACCACCTAAGAATGTAAAACTTAATGGTCAGGTCAATGCATGTCCCTGAATTAAATCTGTTCCTACACATGAGCAACCTAATCCAGTGAAAGATGTCCCTGCCCAGGGCAGGGGGACTGGACTAGATGACCTTTAAAGGTCCCTTCCAACCTGAACCATTCTATGATTCTATTTGTAAAAGCAAACTTAAACCCAATTACTTTGCAATTACTGAAATACTGCCACAGAGATATGTGAGTTAGGCTTGCACACAAACTCACGTTTTTCCCCACCTTTTAAAGAGTTTGTATCCTTTAAGAATTTCCAGGGCACACAGTCTGTACTGACACACTTCAAAATTCCTTACCAAGGTTATCCACAGCATAATGCAGAAAGTAGTTGAATTTGATGTGCTTGTTACACACAATATCAGGATTAGGTGTCCTTCCCAATTCGTACTCTTTTAAGAGATCACTGTAAAATAAAGATTCAAATGTCTATCAACATCATTAACAAGCATAATACTATCTGAGACTGGACGATCTGTTAAAACATGAGAAGCTGAGTCCCAGTCATACCAAGCATTTTATGTCAGAAATAAAATACCCATTAGATTTTAACCTGCAAAAAAACAATGCTTGGAAGATTTTCTCCAAAGTGCACTGAGAACAGGGTCAAATGATCACTTATAATCTTGTGATTTTTTATTACTGCTTTATTAAATTAATACTCCCTCAGGACAGACGTTAAACCAGCATACAGCAATGCCCTATCAAAACGTCTAACCATTGCATTATTTTGCTTGTTCTCAGGAGCCACTGAAGTCAAGAGGAAATGAGGGCACAGACTGGATTTAAAAGAACAACAGCAATTCTAGCATTCGGTTTTACTTTTCACCATCTGGAACAGAATCAACTGCTTCTTCCTTACCGTGTTATACATTACATCAATAAACAGGAAATAAAGCAACGTGTCCTTTATTTTGTCTAATTCCTTTTTTAGAAGTTCTGAATTTGACAACTCATACTAATAATTAAATCACCTCAGTCTACCCAGAGCTGCCTCCCTCTTGTTGGCTCAGCACCGCACTCCTACGGTACACTGGGAGTTTTATAAAGGGCTCAACATAACGCCAGGCTCACATTAGTTCAGAGCTTCTAGTAAAGCACAGAACTGGAGAAAGGGCAATGGAGAATGCTTACTGGATCTCTCTCTGATATAAGTATCTGGAAAAGGCTTTGCACAAACGATGGAAAAGACAAGACTTGGAATAGTTCTCTTGATAAAAGATGTTTTATGATGAACAACCCTTTAAAGAGAGATCCAGAGGAGTAAATTTAAGGTCATTGATGACAGTAAAGAAAAAAAGATTCTGAAACAAAGAAAGACACTTGTAACAGAATGTTTGGAAACACTGTATTAAGAAAATGGTGAGAAGCAGAAGCAAAGCTGAACTTCTGTGAACTTTGGCTCATTTATGGACACCCCACAAACCTCAAGAAGTGTGATAACACTTATTCATTCTCTCACACCAAAAGGCAAAAATGGAGTGAACTTTCTCAGAACAGAGCTGTCCTGCTATTTTCTTCAGACTGCCCAAAGGTTTGGTGCTCAGCTTGATGACATTTCAATATGCAGCAGAAGTACCAGGTTATTCCTCAGTAATATCAGCACTACTTAAAGGCGAATGATGAAGATCAGGGAACAACTTCTATGTTGTTATGTACAGTGCATAAAGATCAATCATGCTGTTATACCAATGTGTCCCTTCTTATCCTTTCCCCCATGAAAAACTCTCAGCTTTTCCAATGCAGAACCTCCCTTAAAGTGCAACAAATTCACAGAAAATCTGAATACTCCCTTTAGAGTCCAAACAATTTCAAATTTGTCATAGTTTAAAGAAGCAAGGCTAGCTCATGATCATTTAGTGGTAAACTGGATTAAATATACATTATGTAAAATACACTGCCTAAGTTACACACACAGACAATAATAAATAATAGCACCCTATTAAATGTTTTCTTTCAAGTTGCAGTAAGGTTGGGCCAGTACATGGATAGCTGAAGACATGAGCTGCAACAAACCAATTGCTACACACAACCAGGGAAAAATCCTCTATTGATTTAAACAATCACATATTAAAACTAGGATATAAATTCTGACCCTGAGTACAAATCAGAGAGAAAATAATCCCTCCGATATTTAACAGGCTTCAGGACTTCCTCTTAGCACTGATAATACTGCAATACACTGCCATTGCCCATTATCTGTCCATTCTTGCTTTTCACCATAACACAGTACCACACTAAAATACCACAAACACCATCTACTGTAAATGTGTTTCTACCTGAATACTTCATTCCAGTATTCCTTCACGTAAGAAACCTGGTGAAACGGGATATCGAGCTTCTGGCAAACCCGGTAAGCATCCTCGCAATCTCTGTCAATGGAGCAAGCTCCCTGTTCATCCAGGGGGTCCCAGTTCTTCATAAACACGCCTGTCACCTGGTAGCCTATGAAACGAAGGTAAGAATCACTTAAAAAGTTTAATTCTTACAGTCTGGACCCAAAACCTGTGTTTCTCAAGGCTTTCTTGACTGCTTCCTTCAGAAGATGCGATTAGCACGTACTAAGCAAACACCCTGTTAAGCTTTACAGCGCAGTTATTGTACGGCTGTGTTCTTTCCTGTAGCTAACCGCCAACTTAAAACCAAGCTCTTCTAGCAGCCTAATATGACGATATGTTGTATTAGCACCCGGCTCCCCGGGGTGCCCTGCCCGAGGCGGGGCTGTTCCCCTGCCCGAGGCGGCGGGTGAGAACGCGGACCGGCCCCGAGGGGACGGGGAGAGGACGCGCGGCCCCCACAGCGCGGCGGGGGCGAGCAGTGCCCGGCCCCGGGGCCCTCCC
>VXAY01001427.1:56997-205180 GCA_013399855.1 Oxyruncus cristatus | reverse complement strand
GCACGGCGAGGGGCGAACGTACCCGGCACAGTGCCGGGGGTTCTCCACTTCGCTCCTTCATCCAGTGGAGAGAGCCGAAGAGGTCTCTGGCCCACAGCCCGCCCCATATCAGGCCGATCAGAGCCCTGAAACACACGCTGCCACCAAGACCGCTCCCACGGCCCCCGAGCCCCAGGACCCAGCACAGAGGATTGGAAAAAGGAACACCCGGAAGAAAATATTACATCTCTCTTTGAATGCTTGATGTCCATTGTCACTGCATAAGCCAAAGTTTATTGCAGTTGGGTACAGCCAATACTACAGAGCAGCTCTGCACCACAGGCAGACCTTCTGTGCTAACCACACTCCTGCTGTTTGAGCAACTGATTGGTACCTTGAAGACTGGAATTTGGCTCTTAGGTGAAGACACATCCGGGTGTTTAACTCAGTGGCTGAATTGCTGTGAAGGGTTAGGCTAGTCCAGAGAGGTGGTGAATCCCAGAAGTATTCAGCCAGCCAAGTGACCCCCTTGCTACCTGAGTTTCAGCTGTCAGAGGACTCAAGGCATTCGTAAATTGGCCATGCTGAAAACCATGATTCATGGCTGCTGCCTGCAAAACCATACATACACAAAAATGTAATTCTCAATGGGCACAGAGTGCTTGACTCTCCTGCAAGTCCTTGAAATTTAGGGCATAAACCTCTTTACCACTTTTCAAAAAAGAAATCACAAGTGCATCACTTATTTTAAAAAATGGTGGTTTTTTTCTTATTTCTCCCTCCGATTCAATTTAGAAACACACAAGCTAATTTCTCCCCTCCATTTAAAGACTGGTTCAAGTACTGCTTTTAACTGCACAGCACTGGCTCAAATAGTTGAAAAGGCTCTCTTGCTCATCACAGAGGGAAGGCAGGAATAATCAAGGCAAGTATAAAAATTCCATGTTTTTATGGTTCCTACTTGGCAGGAACAGGTAAGCATCGTTGTCTCCTCTAAGAATCTTCAACATCTCACCAAAGGCCTTCATTGAGAACAGAGTCTGACACTGCAGTAGCCACTGAAAAGGCAGATGTGCTGAGGGAGGCAAATGCCTTCAGATAAAGCCAAGGCAGATAACTTTTTCAGCATCAAAAAGTTTGATGAACTCCTCTGAACACCTCTTCCTACTTAAATCCTTTGTCTCCAACTTCCATCACTTCTTGAATCAATACCAACAACTGGTATTAATTGCCAAGAGATTTCCTCTCCTGACAAACTTTCATAAATACATTAAGCTAGTACCTGAGCCCATGACATACATACACAGCAGAAGTCTCTAGTCCCCAAGACAGGTTTGTCACTTCAACATTTATGAGGTACTACCGAGTGCATTTTCGTTTCTATTCACCTCCCTGTATGTAAAGTCTCCAGCTGTGGCAAATTCTATTCTTTCTATTCTTTTCAGAGTGAGAAAGTTCATCTAACCTGCAAGTATTAAGACTAAACCATCTGGCAGTAAGATGCTGTTATCTTCTTCTTTGCATCACAAATTCAGTTGGTGCTGTTGATTTATTCCACTGGCATTCAATAACGAAATATTTGTTTCCAAATTTGCTACACCACTCTGAAGTCCACTAGGCTTTACCTACATACTAACATGTCAGTGAAACAATAGTCTGAATCGAAGTCTGTAATAAAGCACTGCTATTTTGTACAACAGTTTGGTAAACAACTCGTTTATTTTAAATTAAAACTTCATTGTACATAGGGGATAAGGAATCAAAGGACAATTGGTAGGAAATAAAGAGACAGGTTTACAATATTTTGCTTTAGAGCAACATAGTTTAAATACATTCATTGCAGCATATCCACGAACAAAATCATTATCAGACTGACTATATCATGACTATTAGAATTCTACAGTGTTAATGCAGTTCATCAGGTAATCTATAGCCATCTTCAAAAAAACCTGTATGAATGAAGAGTAACATCTACATAAAGATCACAGTTGCCAAGAATTCTTCATTCCAGTTCAAGCTCAGAACTTGAGCAGAGGGGAATCCAGATTTTCTTTGTTTACATCAGGACTCAGAGTGATAAGAGGCGAACTCAAATCAATTAACTGAAAGAAAACCAATAGAAATTTAGCTAGTGTAGTCAGTTGTTGTACATAGCTACTAGCAGCTATAACCTCTTCTTGAGTACTTTTTTTCATTTAGGTTTCCTATTAGTATCCAGAATACAAGCACAACAATACAAGCACCACACTCAAGGTTTTATGTTCAGGTGTTTAAACATAAGTTCATTCCTAAGCAAGCACAAGGCTCTCACAAGGTGGTTATTGCCCACACTCACCTTAAAGGCCTAAAAAAAGCCTAAGAGACAGATTTCTAAGTTTCACTGCTATGCATATTCAAGTGACATTGCCATCCAAGTCAGGACAGAGCACTTCTGAACTCCTCTGAACATGCCCCCAGAAGTCAGACTTCTTTTGACATAGTTTGAAGGACTTGATATTAAATTGATCCCAATTACATCTACTGTCAAAGGCCACATCCTCATAGTTACCACCATTCATCTCACAATACCTAAAAGCATCTACCTTCAAGGCACTAGTGTACAAAAAACACTCGCCCAGAAATGCTTTGAAATTTAGAGTAGATTCTGATAGACATCTTCCAAATGAAGAGGGGATTAAGAGAGGAGCTAAACAGTAGGGACAACCTTTCTTTTTTGATTAAAATGAGCTGCTGCCAAGAACTGATGATGTGCAAGAAGAGAGAAACAAGAGTAAGCATGCATGCCCACTCTCCTGAAGACAACATTCACTTTCTGCTTCAGAACAGTTTAATTCTATAACAACTGCTTTCAGTGTTAAGTTCTTTCTATATCCTCCTCCTTTTCCTACTTGTAGATTGCTCACTGAGCTCTAGCTTAGAACACATTGTTTGACTTTAAACATTACATTCTCTTTACTCAAGAACACCTTAGTATGTATATCATATTTAATATTAGCTCAATATGTTCAATAGTTCCTACAGTATTGTGGAGCTCCTCTGCCAACAAGGGTATGCAGCCAGCTGACATTTCCCTGTTAACATGTTTGCACCACAAGATTTGAATAAATCTTACCTTCATCTGCCCAGAGAACACAGGCTTTGGAGAAGTAATCTTATTCACTTCAGGAGTGTTGGAAAGGTCAATCAGAGGTCTACTTTCACATTCAAAAGTGCGTGAGAGAGATTTGTCTATGCCAATGTCTACCAGTAAGGCCTTTAAGAGAAAAAATAGTTCAGGTTTTCCCCTCTATTCACCATGCTTCCTCCATAAACATTGAGGCAGTCAATTTAGCTTATAGAGATGTAATCATCACAGGACAGGCTTAATTTGGGTGCTTTTCCTGCAGGACTGTTTGCACACAGTGCAAAAACCTCAGCTCTTGCTCTGCCAGCAATGGGGAGAATGCAGTGAGAAAGAGCTCATTGGGGCATAAATCTGATTTTAGTGAAAAATTGTTTTTACTCAAATTTAAAACAGAGGATTTATAACTCTTAATATTTAAATGACTTAACTACAATTATTGTGCAATGTTATTTAGCCATATAAACTGTTCTGTAGAGCTTCACATCTCAGTTATGCTTTTGTCCAGTTTAACATGTAACATGTACATAACAGAGCAATATCTGATAGATACTTTGTGTCACCAAGTAAGCTAACCAGGAACATACTAATGCAATAACATCAAGTAATTAATCTACAGATTATTCTATACCTGAGTATTTGTAAACCAATAACCACTTTGACAGGTAATACTTCAGAACTACCAGTTCAGGCCTTTCTCCTTAATGCCTGTGGAGTGCCAGCTTTCAACATGAAGCCAGTACATTCCTGAGAGAGGGCAAAAGTGTTCACTGAAATAATTACTTAACACTTAACTAAGTTTACTGCTACTTGGACTTTGGGGTTTAATTCTCCCTCATTGTATGCAGATTTGCACTCCTGTTAGGAGACTGAATATAGCTACAGCAGTGTTTTCGGTTATTGGTTTTTTTTAATCCCCGAAAGGGCTTTACAGCTGCAACAGGATCTGCCCCGTGACACTGCATTTCTAATGAAATCCACAAGGATTTTCCCAAAGTGGAAATTCAATATAAAATGTGCAAGTATTTGATTGTTCAGCTTTGAGATGGGAACAAATATAGTGGAAACACTGAACATATGTTCAGTGCTAAAAACAGGCACTAGAGGGTGCACAGTTACAGCTAATCCATTTTAACTTCATGTGTACCAAAGAGGGTTTTCTACTTGAAAATAATAGTTCAAATAATTTGGTTTCAAGCAGTTAAGTTAGTTTTGTAGAAAAATGTAGTGTCACTTACCTCAGGTTGTTTCTCTTTAGGCAGATGATTTTGTACTTCAGCCTCTTTTAATTCGTTTTCCACTTCTGTAGCAGTTTTTTCTGGTGAGAAGTTAAGAGCAAGAGGCAGCACAGGTGGAGGAGATACATCATCTTCTGAAGAAGATATCTGTGTCTTACTCTCTTGTTTCTGTTTAGAACTAGGGAAAAGAACATCAGCAACACTTGAGTTCTTTAATCAACTTGAACTACTGAAGGCAACGTCCTAATCCCATTTTCTCCTTTTTTTTTTTTACCCCAAGGTTTAATGACCAAAAGGATTTCCATATTTCATCCAAAAGAATGCTCTTTACTTGCAAAATACAAAATATTTCATGCTGCAATAAATATATACCCTACCCATGCAAAAGAAAAAGAGTTAATGACTTCAGGATGATGAAGAATTTAATCTTAACTGCCATATCCATGCAGCCTAAACTTCACACATGCAGGCATTGATATTGCATATTACTGAGCAACCCTCTTCAGTCCCTGCTTGAAAGGAACTACTGGCACCAGCTGGAAGACCAGAGGCTGTAATCTAATTAGTCTGATAAAGTCAATGTAGACAGAGTAATTGTTTCCTTGAGAGAAAAGACTATTTGGGACATTTGGCCTAAGTAACATGACACAGAGTTTTCTAGCCATGAATCATTCCTTCTTTAATACAGTTCCTCTGCACCAGTCACAAAACAAGCCTGCACATATATATATATGGCCCTTGTCAGAAGATGCTGGGTTGATAATACGGAAAAGGCAACATAATTATATTTGTTTTCTGTGAAAATAAACAAAAACATAGGTAAACCTGCTCAGAAACTAGAGTTGAGTCAACTAAATCCTTGGCTTTTTGACTGATGTTTTAAAAAAGTGTAATTTTACAGACCATTACAGTATAAAACAAAAGTTAAAAGTAATATGCATTTTAAATCAGCTACTTTCCCTCATCAGAAGGTGATAGCAAAGTAGCACCAACACCAAATCTGCTTTCAGACAGAGCAATGGATACAAGTTTTAAGTTGCTCCCTAGTTCAAGAAATACAAGTAACTTCCTATTAAAATTATAGTTCTTTAATGTTCAGTATTGACTCACCTCAGTAAGGCTTATAGCATTTTACTAGTCACAAGATATAAATTTTTATTAGGCCTATACAGCATCTATGCTCAAATGCTTCATTCTAACATTTAGCACAGGTCCTTGAAACCCAAGAGTCATCATTAAAATTAATTTAGACACAGTTTGCCTATAACTCATTTCATATATGAGGGTTTCTAAATTACCCAGCTGCAAGAGTCTTTTTGGTAGAAAAGCTGGAACTTCGGAGAAGAGATGCAGCATGTGGAGAAAATGCCATTCTTGGTACAGTCTTAGGGGTCACTGCTGGGAATCCTGAGATCCGACGGACAGGTGTAGGTAAGCCAGATGGTTTCAGACTGGCAGGGGTCATGGAGGCAGGCCTCTCAGGAAGACAAAAATTCTGAAAAACCTTATCTTCTGAGGCTTTCATAGGAGTGCTGACTGCCATGGCACTAGAAAAGGAATATGTATTAGCCAAAACCTTCTAGAAACAGTTTGAATAAAACTATTCCTCCAAACAATAGAAATCCATTTCCCTTCTGTCAGTAAGGGCACAGCGATCAGCTTAAAGCTGATAATCACAGCATAGTAAGGGCTTTACTTCTTAGGAGAATTCTTTTATGAATTACTTGAGTCTATTTAACACTGCAAAGAAAACCTTCTTCTGAAGAGAGTGGAAGAGGTTGTTTGGTTTAGCTGTGGGGTTTGTTTTGTTTTACATCGGTTCCACTACACATTAACACATCTAACCTGGAGGGTCTCAAGGACTGACAATGAAGATCAAACTTTTAAGGACTGTTGCGACACCCAGCCATGTGCATTCTAAGAATTATGCCCCAGTGAATTTAATTTTCAGTTAAGCCCTACCTTCCAGGTGTACCACAAAATGTTAATCCAAGAGATGATGTTGCTGTTGGTGCCAATTTGTTTGGTGTCGCATCTGAAGAGAAAAGTTTTGTTAACTGCTATCAGATTCATATTTATTTCTTTTATAACAGATATGTTTCAAAATACTAATTCCTTCCAAAAGGTGGACAGAAGTGTAATGAAACAAATAAGCATTCAAGGTAGCATTTGCTTTTAATAAACCAACTAGAAGAGAGGTCACAAAGTACGTGCTTACCTTGAGTCTTCACAGGAACCTTAGTTTGACTTGTGGAAACAGACAAAACTCTAGCCCTGGGCTTTGGACATAGGCTTCCTTTTGTTGCACTTCCATCTTTATTCTGCTGACATAGCTGCTGCAGACTGGGAACAGAGCTCGGTCTCTGAATTCCACTGCCTGCAGCCTCAGATGATGTTGCAGAAGATGAAGATTTAGCCAAGGTCACAGCACTAGATATTTTGGGAGTACTAGCTGATCTCCCTTGCTTCCTGGATTTCTCAGTATTGGCAGCCTGCAGAGATGACACTCTGGTAGGTCTGACAAGGGCCAGCCTGCTTGTACTAGAGCCACTCACACTAACTTTTGATGACATGCTTGATTTTCCTGAAATAGAAAGTTAAGATGTACTTCTGAATCATGACTTATCGCTATGTTTTTGACTAAGCAGAATAATCACACTCACACAGTAAAGAAAAATGGCAATTTACAGCATTTAAATTTATGTTCATACAACTCAAGTTTATGGAGAACACAAACAACTACTGAAAACTTACTCCCCAAATTTTCCAGCAATTTTATTTTATAGTCTTCTCACCAAATTCTTGAATTACTGCAATCAAGCAAAAGAATATTCACAGAAGGCCAATACAGCTTGCAGATTCAAGTTACACTTCCAACATTTTCTCCTAGTATAGCTGACTCTGTTCCCTTAAGCAGCCTTTCAAGAAGCTAGTAGTTTGAGTTACTCTGAGTAATGCCACAGGCTAAACTATCCCACAAGGGTTTTTCCCAGTTTTCTGTACAATTCTTACTTTTGAGTCTGTAGGTTACTTTCATTAATAAGATGAATCTTGACAGGTATATTGCATAAAATAGTTCTTACTAAGCTTTTAGTAATACATTATTATTCTCCCGGAAGCAAAGTACAAAACAAAAATTTGCTGTACCTTGGTATCTTGATAGATGTACAAAAACTGTGATGCTTACACCTGTCAGTACTTTTAGGAGACTATTTTCCTGATCCTTTGAGACTTACTGAAAGGGTTAGATTGATGACCTCATTATAGTATAAGCCTCTTGGCTGTATTCACTTATCTCCCCAAAAGTGTTTTTCCCATCTGCTTGGGTAAAGCTCATCCTTTTATTATGCCTACAGAAACTTGCAGCAAGGCCTTCCACCTTCCTTCCAAATATCAGTTGTTTTGGTGTTGTTTGGTTTTCTCCCTTTAATACCAGTTAGACAAGCCCAGAACATTCAGAAGCTCATGTTCTTGGCTATAATAGAGAAGATTATGTATAAAAGGAACAGGTTTCCTGAGCTTACTTTTAGAGCTGTGTCAGACTCTCACATGTAGGCATCAGGCTAACATCAATCTACTTTTTACAAATTATAGATGTGTAACATTTATCTTTAGCCCACAGGGATTTACAGCCTAGAAAATCTTTTTCTCCATTCAAAACATTTCTCACTGTGCTAATATATTAGACACCATTAAAACATTCCCGAAACCACATGCTTAACCACTTCAGAATTGATTTGTGGCACAAATCTGTAGTAAGAATGATTACCTTTTTTTACTATGGGAGAAATGGGTAGGCTTGAATTCAGACTTGAATTCACACTGGAAAGTGATGACGAAGATGATGATGTAGTCCTTCTTGTGAGACCACTGGCAACACTGGGAAGTTTCAGATATGTCATCTTCCTTAAGCCAGGCTGAATCAAAGAACATAGCTTATTCAAAAGCAGAAAACCATCTATTTAACGCATTATTTATTTTGCCATTATTTTGCCATTATTTTTCTTGGTATTATTAACTTTTCATTTGTGAATTTTATAGGAGCTCACTACTCAGATTACAGTTTGAAAAGTGAGTTCTCCAGAAACAGATCATTGTATCTGGATTATTATAGAGACCTAGAACATCAGATCTACTTTTATTCCTGCCACAAATTGAGTATGGACTTAAAGGGATTAAAGAATAAAAGGAGTCACCCCAGGCAGTAGTATATGCTGGGCACCAACCAGCTGGAAAGCAGCTTTGCAGACGAGGGCCCTGGGAGTGCTATTGGACAACTTGAACGTGAGCCAGCAATGCACCCTTGCAGCAGAGAACACTGACAGTATCCTGGGCTGCACAAAGGAAAAGCGTTGCCAGCAGGTGAATGGAGGGGATCCTGTCCTCTGCTCAGCTCAGTCCACACCTGAAGATCTATGTCCGGTTTCAGGCTCCCCCATATGAGAGATTTGGAGCTACTGTAAAGAGTCCAACAAAGGGCCACTAAGATGATTAAAGGACTGGAGCACCTCTCATCTGAGAAAGGCTGAGAACTGGGACTGCTCAGCTTGGAGAAGGCTCAAGGTGGATCTCAATATACAAAAATATCTGCAAGGATAGTGTCCAGTGGTGCCCAATGACAGGACTAGAGGCAGTGGACAGAGTGAAACACAGGAGGTTTACCTCTCATCATCAAGAAATACTTTTTTTACTGCCAAGCACTGGCACAGGCTGCCCTGAGAGGCTGCCAAGACTCCATGCCTGGAGATACTCAAAAGCTGTCTGGCCCTGCGCAAATGACTCCAGGTGGTCCTGCTTGAGCAGAGGGTTGGACCAGACGACCTTAAGAGGTTTCTTCCTTCCAGCCTCAGTCATTCTGTGATTCAGTGAAGTGGCATGCAGCATTAAAGTGGGCACCTAAAGCTTCAAAACAACTGACAGCTGTACGTATACTACCTTCATACAAGTTATGGGCAACCTCTTCATATGGTATAGTTAACAACACACATTGAAAGCTTTGTATCTTACAGAAAACTGTTGATCGCTTACCTGCAGCTAGTACTTTAAAAATAAAGGCAACACTTGTTAATCACACTTACAGTTGCTCTTAAGTACACTTCACTGTGTTACAGGCTTAGAGCACACATTCAAGAATGGCAATTATAAAGCATAGATTACTTTTCCTTAAAACAATTTTACACAACAGTATAGGTTGAAATTAAATTAGAAAGTAAACTATATTAATTTTTCTTTCTATCAGAATATTACAGAAGTTATTTTCATATTAAGAATGCTTGTCATTACCTTACTTGGTGCCGGAAGGGCTTTTGTGTCTTGCACTGAAGAACTGCCGCTGAATGAGGACTCAAAGACATCTGAAGCAATACTAGATTTATCAGAAATTAGATCTTCAGATGATCCCTTGCTGTTCAAGTCTCTTTTTGTTGAAATACTAGTATTTTTTCCTGATTTGAGCTGCAAATTTCAATGCAACATTTTAAAAGCTACTTTTGTTTCTCAAAACCACACACACAATGATTTTGTTAAGAAACCAAGACAACAGTCATTGAAGAAGCCTCTGAACCCAGTGAAGTCCTTAGTCTTTAGATTAATACAATGTGAAGTTAGTCTAGTGAGTGTATTTGCTAAGTACCAGAACATGTTTGAACCAAGATATTGGACAGTTCTGCAACAATTCATCAGCACAAATCTCATATAATCACATTCACCCACTGTAACAGCTGTTCCTTATAACGATATTAGACTCTCCATTTAATATTCCTCTGCTTTACTCTGGCTTCCAAGGGATGAACATTACAATGCAAACTGTTCAGACAGTGGGGTACAATTTGGATAGTTTAAGCATTAAGACTGTGTCTATTCTTACAGCACCCAAAATCAAGAAGAGATTTATACCACAGAGGAATCAAAGGGTCCCCTAGTAACTATAGGTGATGGTTCTTAAGAAGCCATATCACATTTTCAGTAAAATCTGCAGTACATACTGGAATCTAAGCCATAAGGTGTAGAGCAATAAAATCCAGAAGATATTCCACCTAGAGACTGGGATTTGTGCGCACAAGGCCACTAACACAGCTGTTTCCATGCTATCTTAGAATACATTTGCATTTGGTCACATAGCCACATATGTGGTTTTATGTAAGTATATGTATTATATGTAAGTATAATATCAGTAATCAGTGCTTTTCATGATTGAGACAAGCTGTGGGCAGAACTAGACCTAAGAGATTTTCCTGTCCTATCTAAATAATTGTGAGGTTCCCCCCCCACCTCCATTGACAAGGGTTAACAGCAAATAAAGTCATTTTTACATTGTCAGAGTAAAATTAAGTGTAAAATTAATTACATGTTAAGTGTAACAGTGCAGTAATTTTACCAGGAACAAAACAGTGTTAGAAGCCAGTTAGAATAGAAAACAGGAATTACAATATTCACAAAACTGGAATACAACAGAAATTTGGCTGCAGATACTCTACATTGTCATAATAAACAAACTAATTTGCTACTGTACCACAGTGTCTGCCCTACTTTTCCTTTTTTTATATGTTTCCTGACTAAGGACCTTATGAGGTAGAGAAGCATTAAAATTCACTTTTGAAGACTGTAGACAGTTTAAACATTCCTGAAACACATAAAGGCCACACTTAAAGAAAACATTGCCCAGAAGCTCACCTTACCTTTTCAATAGCCAACAAATTGCTTCTTCCAAGAGTACATGAAGGTTTTGCCATTGCCAGTTTGCCCATTGCCTTTGTATTCATTTCCTTAGATTTCTGTTCTTGTGTCAGAGGTAAATTGGTGATTTTTGTAGGAGACACACAAATTTTAACAGGGCTTTTGTTTGGAGGAGTAGGAAGAGCATGTATTTTGCTATCTGACAAAAGTTTATCTGATGCCTTCTGAAAACAAGGTGGCAGCAGACATGCTGGGCTATCCTGCACATTGTATGTCTCCCGTTTAACAGCCCTAGGACTTTTTTCTATGATTTTGTTTCTCAATATTTTCAACTTTGACTCTGAGTCCTCTACAAATGTTTCTATAATCTTATTTTCCTGTTCTTCTGATTGGCTTGTTTTAGTCTCTTCATTCTTGCTTCCAGTCTTCATTTGCTGTGCCAACAAATGAGCTTCTTTGAAAATTTCCACAAATTTCTCTTCTTGAAGAGGGCTCCACATGAGTTTATCATCAAAAGCAGACACACTCTTTTTTGCTTCCATACTGGCAGCAATACATCTTTCTTTGTGTCCCACAGCTCCAACAAAAACCTCATCTTCATTTCCACTACAAAGAAAAATAATTTAGCCTGGCATCTTTCAAGTGTCCATTTTGAAGGTTTTACAGGCAAATATACCTTTACTTACCTTGTTGAAGAGAGTGAAAGGTCAAAATCAAACTTTTCATCACTCAGAAGAGGAAAGTCTGAAAATGTAACAAGGATTTTGTCACATTTTTTGCAATGAAAATAGCTGCATTATGCTTTGACAATTTGGTGAAGATGATGTTAGATGGAAAAAAAAAAAGGTTTTAGCTACCAAGTTTAAATAATTAAAACATGGTTTAGGTCCAGGAAATTTAAGGTACTGTTGTGCATATCACAGGATCCATTAGGTTGGCAAAGATCTCAGAGATCATCAAGTCCAACCTATGACCAATCACCACCATGTCAACTAGATCATGGCACTGAGCGCCCTATCCAGGGACTCAAACACCTCCAGGGACAGTGACTCCACCACCTCCTTGGACAGCCCAATCCAGTGTCTAATCAACCTTTCTGTGAAGAAATTCTTCCTAATATCCAACCTTAACACCTCCTGCCGCAGCTGGAAATTGCATCCTCTGGTCCTATCACTGTTTGCTTAGGGGAAGAGGCCAATCTCCACCTGGCTACACCCTCCTGTCAGGGAGTTGTAGAGAGTAATAAGTTCACCCCACTGCAGAATATGATATACCCAAATATCGTGAAATAGCTCAGTGCTAACTTCTAAGCATCCATAATAGGAACATGGAATGTATCTTATCAGCAGCCTCCAATCAAGATAACTGAGAATATATAATCTAAAGCTACGTGGCAACGCAGTTGTCCCATCAGTCAGTTCTTTTCTGGTTCAGGCCACCACAGGACAGTAGCAGGAGCCAGTGAAAAAGATTAGTTTTCTTGTTAGTTATTATGTACCCTAAATATCGATTGAATCAGCAGCAGACAGATAAGGAAGAGGGAGGAGCTCAGATTAGATACACAGAAGAAAGGTTGATGACATCAGTCACTGCTACACAAGCTCTAGGAGCTGTGCTCCACAAGCTCCTCAGGAGGCTTCTACCTCTGAGCCTGGCAACAGCAGCCCATCCAAGGAAACAAGTACACAGGACATGATACAAAGCAGATACAGGATGTCTACTGATATAATAAGGTACAAACCAGGTAGAGAATATCCCAACATATTCTTCACCTACCATTGCTCATGCAATACAGTTTTTCTTCAGTCACATGACTCGCACACACTGACATTTCTTTTCCTTCCTCCATTGTGTCTGGAAAATACAGAATTCGCCATGCAATATGTTAAATTTAAAAAAAAAAAACAAAAAACAAAAACACTAAAACCAACAGGGTCACGGACTTCGATGATACTGCCAGATTAGCAGTGGGGTAAACGATCCCTTTGAAAACTGTCATATTTAGGGACTGCCACACAGAATAGTTAGGGTTGGAAGGGACCTCTGGAGATCACGCAGTCCAACCCCCCTGCCAAGGTGGGGTCACGTGGAGCAGGTTACACAGGAACGCGTCCAGGCGGGTTTGGAACGTCTCCAGAGAGATTCCACGACCTTCCTGGGCAGCCTGTTCCGGTACTCGGCCACCCTCGACGTAAAGTTCTCCCTCACGTTGAGGCGAAACCTCTTTTGTCTCAGTTTATGGCCGTTGCTCCTCACCCTATCGCTGGGGCTCTGCTGTGAGTGCATGGGCATGTAGTTTTCATATGACTTCTTGTTGTTTTATATCAAGTTTCTGATACCTCTATGAAACAACAGCTTTTAATAATTAATTTTAAAATAATTTTGACATAGTAAAAAATACCAATTTTTTGTATCCCGAAAAGATAGTTTATGGGATGTCACACAGCTCACAGTCCCGCCGACCTCCCACCGCCCTACCTCCGGCGAGCTCGCACGGGTCCCCCCTTCCCCGACTGCACCGGCCCCTCTGCCACCGAACCTCGGGGAAAAGCCTCTAGAAACCCCACCCCGCTCTGGGGCGCCGAGGGAGCAGTCGGGGCCACCGAAGGCCCGGGCCGGGGGTCGCTACCGCTGCCACGCGCACACTCACCGCTCGCGCCAGGGCTGCCGCGCACCCGCCCGGCAGTTTGAAATGGCGCCCCGGTCACGTGACGCGCCCGCGCGCCCTCATTGGCAAGTTCGAAGGATACACGAGCCCTCCCGGTGCATTCTGGGGCCTGTAGTTGGCAGGCGCTGCCCAACGGCCGCCCCGCTCCCCCCCGCGCCCTACCCCGGTGTCCGGCCGCGCCGTGTCAGCCCCTGCTTGGCCGGCCTCGGCAGCCGCGGGGGTGGCAGCAGCGGAGGGGAAAGCCTCAGGAGGGTGTGGGTGTTAATGAGGGTCTCGGCTTCAGTGCCGTGCCAGGGAGCGGGGTGGCTCCAGGCACAGCTACCGTGCTGGCTGCGGGGGAGCCCGCGGACCGATTCCTTTGGTTTCCTCCACGCCTTTGCTGGATGTGACAGTCCTAGTAACTTGACTTCCCAAAAATGAAGTTAAGGGGAGGTTCAGGTTGGACATCAGGAGGAATTTCTTCACAGAAAGGCTAGTCAAACACTGGAATGGTCTGTCCGGGTGGGTGGTGGAGTCACCACCCCTGGAGGTGTTCAAGGAAAGGCTGGACGTGTCATAAGGAATAGCAAGATCCCTGGATGTTGGTCCTGGCTCCTGCCAATTAATATGGGCTGACTGATAGAATAGTTTTAAAAGTAGACCTGTGTTAGTAGAAAACACCACTGTTCACAGTTCTTCTCACATTTAATGCTGCACAGTGCTTGTGGTTTTCTCCTAATAATGCATGGCCTCAGAAATTGTGTTCCAGTGAAGTATTTTGGGATGACTAAATCACTGAGCTGGAATTTATCAGCTGAATAAGAATAGTTTATCATAACCTACAGATTTTTATATGCATAAAATATTCCATAACCCTTTCTCCACTTGGTCCCTTGTATTTTTTTTATCTTTCATGGAGTCCTGCAGGATCCATTTGTAACTTGAGTATAAAGCAATTATCTTATGTGTTGGCTAATACACAGAATAAAGGGGTGTGGACAGACACGCTGTTGGGCTGAGTATTAACATGCTCGCCTCCCACCTCTTCTCCCTCCACATCACCCCAGGGATTCCCCCTGGCAGGCAGTGTTCAATTGCACAGGGAACTCTCAGGCTTGGTTGCTTGTGAAAAAAGGCCAAACCTCATGATTACAGAGTTTCTGTCTTCCAGCTTTTTATTTCAGGATTTTCTACCTGTTCTTTTTAGTGTTTTTCTCACTGGTCCTTGAATTGCTATTATTGATGTAGCAATTTCAATCACACTTTTTTACTGTTCTTCTCTTGCATTGCTTTAGCTTATATCATGTTTCGGTCATAGCTCAACAGCAAGTTTTTTTCAGTAAGTTGAGCAAGGGTCTGTGGCTGTGTTAATAACACTGGCCTGTGCACATTATAAAGGAAAATTTTCCGCAATTTTGATAGAAGAATAAGTTAAGAAGATAGAAGTTGGGAGATTTCAAGAGTGCATTATGTGATCAAAAATCAACTCTCTCACACTTCTGAGATGAGGCTTGTACATACCTCCCTTTGCTTGGTTCAGTCAAAAAGTGAAAGCCATCAGTAAGATCTAGAAAACCAAGATAAAACTAATGGGGAAGGGGGAAAATATCTTGTAAGTGCTACTGATCTTAAGACTGAAGTAAAAGAAATGTATCAAGAAAACTAAATACACACAGGGAAAACTCAATGCATCTACCACTCTGTAACTGCCTATATTCTTGGGATCAGGCCTGGAAAAGCTAGAACTGATTCACGTCAGTAATTCTTTACTGATGTCCGAATTTCTTCTTCCAGATCATTGTAATATTTGTATTTTTCTATATTTATTATATTACTAATAATTAAGAATGATACTATGTCCCTAGTAGCTCCACTGTTCCAGTGACACAGTTTTACTCACATGGGTCAACAAGCTCAGTCTTAATTTTCTGGAGTGTAAAGTGATTTCCCAAGACATGTTTGGAAATTGCTAATTGTTTCAATAAAAGCAAATGAACCAGTTTTATTCATATAGAAACATACATGCTATGTGAAGGAAAGGCAAAAGCCTTTAGAAATGCACCAGAAGTACAATTTCAGGTTTGTCTTAATAGCAATTCTATGTGACAATAAGCTGAAAGTAACATTTAAATGAGAAATGTGGTTATTTTACTTTTTTTTTGATAGTTTAAAGATGATGCAAAAAATTATTTTGGGAAAGAAGGGCTTTGGCAAAAAATTATTTTGGGCTGTCTTCCCAAACTACAAATTTAAATGTGTTTGTTCACAAGCCCTACAAATAATTATGGGATGATTGGATTTAAGACCACCACTAACCCAGTTGATCATGCCACACCCAACTACTGGGCACAACCTCTTATTAATTAATGGCTCTAGGTAGTCAGGAATAATAGGATATATATGACTGTTAATAACCCTAAATGTCAACATTTTTTCTTTTGTGTTATTATATTGCTTATTGACTGCTTATTGAATGTGATTGTGTTATAAGTCAAGAGTTTATAAAGAAGTCACCTACTTTTTCATAAAAATGTTTGAATATTAGAGCACATGTAAGTGATGGTGGTTTGAAATTTCACTCCAGCCAAGTTAAACCAAATGGCAATTGTAGAAAGGAACTAAGTTTTACCCCAACACAGCCTGTGATCTAATAAAAAATAATTTTCAGCACCAGCACCCTCCATCTGTGCCTTACTTGTGGTGTTATGAATTTGGCAGCACTTCAGCAGTGAGCTACTGTTTATAAGAAGAGATCTCAGCAGCTAAAAGAAGCCAGTCATTGGGATGACTCATTACTTGCCTTGTGAACTGCTCAAGAGAATTTCTGGAAGAACTGTGTCAAAGTCAGCTCTAGAAACCATTCATTTGAGATCTTTCACTGACACATAACAAGCGCTCCCAGATTATTGTTGATCAAGTTCGTGGGCTTGGAAGGAAGAATCTTTTTGTCTGTACTGAGTGAAAATTTTCCCCTTTTGTGCAAGGAAACAAGAGGATAAAAAAGGCTTTTTTCCTCTCTGCAAGAAGAAATCTGACGCAGTGGGAACCCAATCATCAAGGCACCATGAATGCCTGCAGGAGGTAAGCTGCACATACTGCATTTCCCTCAGGTAGGAATAGAAAAGCAAACTACTGGCAAAATATTCCTCTCATGGTCTTCACATGATGCTCCAGATGATCGTGAGCTGTGTTATTTAATTTGCAGCTATACAAGACAAATTGTTCTCTGTTAAATGTCTATTTCTAATTCTGCTAATTACTGTATTTAAAAATCTCAACTGCAGAACTTCTGTTTTATTGATGAATTCCCTTTTGCAGATTGCATTTCCTAGTCTTTTATTTTTAACAAATCAGCTTTGACATCTCTCTTCCAAGTATGCGTAAGTATGTAATTTCTTGTTTTAAGTTCTTATTTACTCATAAACTGTATCTACACTAACATTTGTGGTAACCCCTACTCTTCTGCAGTAGTAACAGCAGAAGCATATACGAACTGGAGCTGTAAGACATCTAATACTTCTCAGACCCATGAATAAGCTACATGATCACAAACATTTCCTTTTGGCATTCCAGTTCAAATGGATTTGTGAATATTAAGCCTTTTTTTCTCTTTAAAAAAAAATAAAATAAAAAAAGGCAGCAGCAGGAACAAGGACTTAGCACTGGGGCTTAAAAGGCAATTTTCAGTGGAGATAATAACTGGAGGTCTGTTGTCACAGGCTAACACTTGCAGTTTCCAACCATTTGGGAAAGGTGGCAAAGCAATGTCAAATGTTACTCTAGAGAATCCTGTGTATATGCTTTGTGTAGTTACTCCTGACTGGTATCTTTAGCTAATGTATATCTTGACACAGACTGCAGAGAGAAGTCCCTCCTGAAAAGCAGAGATAGAAAAACACGTCAGAGCAGGATGGGAAGCTTACATAGCACATGCTGTGCTTATTCCCATGGATAAAAGCTTTGGAAACTGGTAATTTTTTATTTGAATCCTGCCACTTTCATAATATTCCATAATGAAAGGGTATGTTTTTTCTCATACAGTGATCTGTATCAACAGTGAAGAGTAAGAGCACTGTGTGTCCTCTAACAAGCCCCTACCCAGTCTCTGCCTGTCAGTGGGAGAGAAATACCAAATGGCTGGTAAATGTTTTGCATTTCCAATTATGGAAATTATTTTATTAGCCCCATACAGTTTGAAGAGCTCTTTCCCAAATCTAGTCAACAATAGAGTGCACACTCTGGATTTAATTACAAACACTGTTGAACTGTTAATGAAAAAGAACAATTTTTAATCTCTATCTTGCTTTCTTTTACATCAGGATACATTCTCTCCGTGCTCACAGACAGAAAACCAACGGGAACAGAAGTGAGAACTGGCACAGCAGCTCCGGGTTCAAGCACCAGCAAGGAGGTGATCTTGTTACAGTCCATACCCTTTACACAGTGATCATCATGATCCTTCTAATGGCACTTTGGGGAGCCTGGTCAAGAAAGGATTCATCCTCATAGCAGCAATTTAGCAGCTTTCTTTGTCAAGTATTTACATAAGTAATTGTGTTGATTACCCATACCCAAGAAGTACAAAAAATGGTCTCCATGTATTTCAATTTACTTGAAACTGCTTAAATGGTTGCTACTTGTGGAAGTGAATTTGTGAAGCAATTTAACAGGCCATGCACAGACCATAATTCATGAATGACAGATACCTGTTTGGCCTGTACATGTGTATATTACCCTCAGCACGTATATGAAAATTTAAGCGCAATATTCTAGAAAGAAGAGTTCAACTTCTCTTTTATTAGTCAACATTTTGTATGTCCACCCCAGCTTTCCATTTTTGAGCTTAAACTGTGGGGTCTCTACCTCTGCTAAGATTGCCTGGCCCAATCCATCGTAAAACATACACTACAAGCAGGGAAATAATCTGGCACATCATAACAACATAAAGAAAAAAAAAAATCAATAAAACTGGCTATCCTGCAGGCAAAGAAAGATCTCTGAACACAGGAAATTCATCTACATTGCTGAAGAGAGTTTATACAGGACTTGCATCCACATATTTTTAATTTATGGTAATGACTTTGTAAACTCAGGAATAAAACCATGAAATAAGCTGTATTTATAAGCATCCTTTGTTGCAGAACCAGCTGGCTCAGTCTTCAGTCTTGTATATATTTAATTCATCTGCAACCGTTGTTTCCTTTTCCATAATTCATTAATATCTCATGGCAGCACCAGCATCTACATACACCAGCCTATCCTTGATGGGAGGTATTCCATAATCCCACTTTTTCAGGGAAGAGGAAGTAACCCCACCCAGACAACCTGCAAGGTTTCTGGAAGTACAGCCAGTTGGCAGTCTCCGTTAAACTCTTTGTTAGATGTATAGTTGTCTACTCCAGATGAGCACAAGTTAATTGCAGTTCTGAGGGGCAGTGACTCCAGGGGACAATAGTTCAAGCCATTAAACTCAGCTTAAACCCCAAATTTTAGCACTGCCTAAACTAGTAAACAGTATCCCCCCCCCCAAAAAAAAACCCTGTAAGACATTTTGAATGCTCACATAGATACACATCTGTAATTATGTAGTACCTGTAGACAACACAATTCTTACAAGTATCATGCACTCCATTTTGATATCCATCCATACTCAGGAAAGGTACATAAACTGAAATGCCTCTGAGAATATCTCCAAGGCACAGCTCTAGGTGTGTTTCAAAGCACAGTGTAGCACCAGAGACACCCATGTCAGCTTTCAGCAGGTGGGTGTGGGCACTGAAATTGGTGATCTTCCATTGATGCTGCACTCTGTCAGTGCTACCAGTGTTGCCCTACTTGGGCTAACACCCTTGTTAAGGTACTGCCTCATCAAGCTTTAAAATGGGAGCAATGCTTTGATGATGCTCCCTGAAGAACGGCACAAAAAGGAATAATGAAAAAAATAGATGATTAGCACATTAAATAGTCATAGAACACAGGGACCCAGTCATAAACCCTATAGCATAAACTAATACTACAAGTCAAACAAAAGGATGATCCCTCCCTTGTAAAAGTAACTTTTACATACATGAGAATGTTTAAATACATGAGAATACTTAGGCATTTTGACAGCAGGATGAAAAGCCCCAGGTGATCAGGGTTGGGTGATGGGCCTCAGCATGCTGGAAGCTCACCATCATTAGGGCTTTTGCAGGAGAAAGCAAGTTTTCACAATGGGTCAAAGAGTGGTACTGAAAATGATTAAGAGAGGTTTCCCTAACTGAAGGAGGCCTGAAACTGCTGCTCTGAAAGTTCAACACAGGAGGCAAGCTTGGGCTATAGGAGACTAATGTGAACTGTGAAGGACTTTGAGAGCAAGAGCAGACAGGTAAAGCATCTCATGAAAACAGAAGAGAAGAAGCCAGTGAACAGAGGTGGGGAGGGTGGCACACTTAACCATGAGAGGAATTCACTCCTGGAACCGGTCACTGACAGCTGGCACGCATTTTTCCTTTGCTTGAGATTTTGTAAATCAGGTTGGCTGTTCTAACATACGTAGCTTACAGAAATACCCACTTTACTAGTATCACACACAGAGTCTGAGATGTACATGCTGCAGCTCATAAATTGAGCTTCCACATCGGTGAATCTGCATTGCTTGTGCTGCCATGCTTATCACAGTGGCCTCCAGATGTGGCTGCAGAGCACTCAGGAGTCATCCTGATGTGAGTCAGCCACCTCTCTGCTTGTCTCTCTCCCTGCAGAACCTCTGATCATTTCTTTCACGTCACTGAGAGATTTGCCATGTGCTGAAACATACACTCACCCAACCATGAGACAGGCACACATGGGATCCCACACACACGGGATCCCACACTCGTGCTGTGGCCTGCAGGTGAAGTCTGCTTGAAAATTCTGATGTGCTGCTGGACACCCTGCTCTAAGGGAGGATAACCATCTCCATCATGACAGGCAGGAAGGTTTTACTTGAGTACATGTCCACATTCCTGCCTTATGCCCAGGGGTATACCTGCTCTGTGATGGACAGGCCAGCAGTTGGACATCTGCCAGATATACTTGGGCTGAAAGCTTTTCACTCAAACAGCAACAGTCTGCTGGCTTTACCACGTATTCCAAAGTTACTGTAAAGGATGGTGTTGTACAACCGGTTTCTTGTTTGCCTTGTCTCTTCTTCCCCTTCATCCTCCCTCCGACAAGAAACTCATGTATCGCAAAGCATTCAAGCAGGAAAGGGAAATTTGTGGTGGACAAGGTTTTAGGCATCGAAGTACAGACTGATGGTTTTCCTCAGCTTTTATCATATATGCAATATTGAAAAGGCAGCACAGGCAAAAATCCCCCAAATTCCAAAACCCACCCCACCTAGAAAGAAAGAAAAGCTAGAAAACTGACCACACATCATAATTTGGATTTGTTATAACTCCTGCAGGTGTAATCCTACCTTTGAAGCCCTTGAGATCCAGGTAAGGTATTGAAAATAATTCAGCTTCCTCTTTCACCTTGTGATAGTAGAGATCAGGTATGAAAGACAGCAGGAGAACATTAAATGTTTTGAAAAACCTATCTTTTTTCTTAAACTTTTGCTTTGCTGGAAAACAGCAATGGTTGATTTAGCAGTAACATTAGAGATCCAAATTTACTAATTTTTAATGTGTTCAGAAAGACAAGAGTATCTTTGCAGGGTGAAAAAAATCTGTATTTATTACCAGCTTTTGTAAATAACTGGTTAACTTGGATAATGCAACTAGGACTAGGGGAAACCTGTGGTCTTGCAGGGTATAGTCTTCATTGCTAACAGACCCAAATCATCTGCCTGATTGCTACTTCGGAGGCTTCAGCTCCCAAAATAATATCCTGTACATCCACCCATGAAAATACCTCATTTGGGTCTCACAGTAAATCACACTTTCCCAAATTAACTTACGTCAACAGTAACAAACTATTTAATGTTTCTGCACCAACGAAATAGACTAACAAGAAGTAGAAACTGTAACCCCAACTTTACGATTTGTGTGTCAAAACTTTTATGCAGTGATCATTTTATTACTATTTCTCCTATATTGAAGAGACTGGACAGATGTTTTACACATGTTCAAAAAAAGGCCGTGGTTTAAGCAAACCTGTCTGCTGTTATTTTAAGCTACCAAAAACATTGTAGTTCAGCCAGTAAATCTTATGATATATTCCATGTACCAACTGGACTGTCAGAAAAGGAAAACAAGTCTTTTATTTTCCATGGTCATTCTCACATGATGTTACACACATTTTTTTTAAAAGACGCAAGCCCTTCCAAGCTCCATTTTTTACTACTGCCTCACATTTCCCTTTAGAGAGGATGATGCATCCTGTAAAACCATCTTTAAAGCAAGAAGTCAGCACAGCCATTTCTCCCGAACCCTTTCTTTTGATAAATCCTGGAACTCCCTTGGTACTTGGTAACTAAATTTGCCATTGGTCTGGCTAGTAAGAAAAAGATGGTATTTGTACTAAGGGGTTTAAACTGAGGGAAGACTTAACCAAAATCAAAATGCAAAACAGAAGCTAGGGATTTCCATATTAAATACAGAAACACAGACAAAAGTAGTTCTGTATGTCAGTTCACTGGTCTGTTTAGTGTACTGGACAACACTTCAATTCTAACTCAGACTTATCTCTCTGTCAGAATGTATTTTGCTTTCCCAAACGACGTGTAAGAATGTGGGGCACACGCTTCCAAGTATCTAGTAAGTACACAAATCATAATACCTCAGAGAACGTTATGAAAAAAATGCAGACAACTATACAGTTTTAGCATGTCCCAGAAAAACAACACAGTATAACAATAACAAACAGTATGGATTTCTACTTAACTAGGACAGTAGTTTTACTTAAGCAGGATGCCTGTGTGTGATTAAATGATACTCATGCAGGGCTCTTGGACCTGGTGACTACTGGGTGACTAGTCTTCCTACTTCCCTTTCATGGTCTTTCCTAACACCGGTGCAAATTTGTCTGTGAATTCTGCACCTGGAACTAGTAGTATCCTTAAAAGGATATCATCCATCAGGTGTACCAAAAAAACAAATTGGGGAAGGTTAATAAAAATTATTAAGAATGTTTGAATCCTGTCTGGGACAAGCAAAACATCTGATGAAAGAGAAAAGTAAGTACAGGTTTCCAATCCTTCTGTTTATGTTTAGCTTAGAGTATTGGCAATTCTCCCTTGTCAAGAAAAACAACAGAAATACCAATGGCAAATTCCGCTTTGAATGGCAGAATTGCTCTCTGTGCTTAGAACATAGATAAGATTACCAAGCTTGGTATCCAAGATGTCATCAAACCACTCAGTATTATTCCACTTTCTCTGAAATGCAAGATGAACTGCAATGAAGTGTTTTTACACCTTAAAAAGTCCTTTTTCCTTAAAAAAATCTTCCCACATTTTCATAAGACATCTTTTGTTGACATTCTGCAAACAACGCTATCCAATAAGGTGCTAATTTTTTCTTCTTGCGGAGTAACTTTGTATATCTGCAGAAAAAAAAAGAACAAGAAAAACAGAAAAGCTGTGTAAGGAAGAAAAAAAAAATATCACATACCTTCTAAAAATACATACACACGAAAAAATTTTCCCCTCTCCCCCATTGTTACATTGGAAATTCCTATCTTGTTGTGACTGCAAGAAAAGATTGGCACAGAGGAACCAAGCAAATTCTGAAACTGCAAGGCTAAGGAAACAAAGAAACTGAGTGAGAGCAGCACTTTTGGCTCCACATGTTAAATGCTATGATTTGTCCAATTTTATTCATATGTCTCCTATCATTACTTTGATGGACACAATCAAGATGATTATCAGGTAGAACACACATGCTCCAAGATACCTATCTAGCCTATGCTGATCTGTTAAGAGCACACATGCCCTAAGACAGCTCCTAACAGCTGATCAGCACGTTTTTATTTTAGCCACCCATACTGGGGCTATTTATGTGCCTAAGATTATGAAACTGTTCAGTACTGAAATTTTTAATTAAATGGATGTTTGGCTGAGAAAACAGGAAGCTGAAGTGCCTGAATGGTAGGCAGCAATCTGGAATTTACTTTTATGACAATGTCAATAATTTCAAGACTTAAACTTTGTGATGCTGGGGTGTGACAACTAGAACTTGTTTCAACTAAAAAAAATTTAAGAAATAATGAATCAAGGTTCACTTAAAACAAGTTTCCAATTGTGCCAAAGAAATACAGATCCTAATTATGTTCACTGATATTCAATCAGACAATTAAATAAACTACCCCTTTTCTCTACACCAGTCTTCTCTTTTGGCTACACACCTTTTTAACTCTGGCAGTGTCTGTTAGCTGGGGGAGTTCATCTAGAGAAACCTGTTGGCCTTCCACCTGAGATGCTATATCTTCCAGATTTACAGTTTTGTAGCTGTCCAGCAGAACAATGAGTACTGCTGTGTCACTGTCTGAAATGCCAAACTTTTTAAATGCATCTGAAATCTGAAAAAAGATAAAAAATATCAAAATATTATGAGTCACTTTCTTGCTACCTGTAAGCAATCTTTTTAGTTATTGGGTCAAACACACCAAGAGTTTAAATCGACAAATGTTTTACATTAATGCAATTCTGACAAGCTACAAACAGTAACAGCATATTAGTGTTATTACGAATAACAGTAACTTCTATTACTAGGCAGGTAAACTGTTAAGTGAATATATATATTTAGTTTGGCTGCGTGGATCTTAGTAAGCTCTGGCAAAAAAAGAAATTTATTCAGTAAATCTTACATTGTTGTTTGGTGAAAGGTTGAAAATAATTTCTGCATAGGGAGTTCTGGTCTTCATTTTATCTGTCTCTTGTAGATGTACTGCTTTGTTGGCTGCCACGAGAATTTGAAAAGGATCTACAATCTGTAAAATACAACAGAAACCGTTACAGAGAAATTTAACATACTGTTTTGAAATCTGAAAAAAATCCTGACCACTTAATTTTGATTGCCTAAGTCTGCAGTCATAGAAGTGAACAAAACAGTACCCTCGTTATTTTAGTAATTCTTGTTCTTCCAAAGTCAATGTGTTTATTTCCTGCATGAGGCAATATTTGTCATAAAAATAAAGATTACGCTCTCTCAATCAGGTCAATGAAATATTCTGAAAAAAAGAATCACATTAATTAATCTGTCAATAAATTGCCAATTACTTTTTTCCGCTTCCCTAACTACTGCTTTCCTAATTCTAACAAAAAAAAAAGACTAGATTCTGAAACTAGTTATGGCTTTAAATGAGAAAAAGGGCTCCAAATAGTACATATTCGACAACATGAAGCAAGTAGCATTACATTTTACAAATGAAGTAGATTTAAATAGCTCCACCAAGTAGGATGTGAAATTAATTGTTTTGCCAATCCTGCCATGGCTCTTTGTTTTACACGGACGAAACCTTACGCTGTAGGACACAATAATGAAATCAAAGAAGGGGCATTTGAGCAGAGTGCGGAGGAAATGTAACGCAAATGAAGTCGTGTGACAGCGACTACAAGCACAGGTCATTTTTCCCTGAGCTCCCACGAGGATTTCCACGCAAACAGGGCGGCACAAAGGCTCACTCACCATCGCAGGGTTTATCAGTGCTCCTTCAATGGATCCTTCCATGGCTTTTTTCCGTAGAGCAGCGGCATTTTTCACGTGTCGGAAGAGAAGCAGCGTGACGCTGTAGTTAGGGAACAGCTCCAGCTGGTGCGTCCGCTCCATCCTGGGGTCACGGAGAGGCGCCCGCCTGTCCCGGCTAAAACACGGCTCTACCAACACCCAGCCATCCCGGCCGGGGTTTGAGGTCTTCCCGCAGAGAACCTCCACGCGTGCGGGCCACAGGCGGGCAGACCCCTCACACCCCTGCCCACCCCGCAGCGGCCGCGGACGGGACGCGCCGGCTCCTCCCGCCGTCCCTCCCCGGAAGGGCGGCCCCTTCCCGGCCGGCGCGGCGGCGGCATGGAGCGCTGCGAGGCCTACGGCTTCTCGGGTGCCATGAGCGGCGCCTTCCTGCTGTCCTGCCTGCTCTTCGCGGCCATCAGCCGCCGCCAGCGCGGGCCCTACATGGACGAGGTGTTCCACGTCCCGCAGGCGCAGGCCTATTGCCACGGCCGCTTCCTGCAGGTCAGGACCCCTACAGCGTCCCTGCAGCGGCAGCGGAGCTGCCGCTCGGCGTCGAGGTGTCTGAACGCAGGGACTCACCTGCCGTCCTTGTTGCCCGAACGCTGGTTTTGTCCACTGGTGCGGCAGCAGCGCCAGGACACACAGCGTTCAAAACCTTCAGTGTAATAATGCCAGAAGCCCGCTGAACAGCCGGGCTGACAGCGGGCCGTGGCGGGGGTGATGTGCCCGAACCATCGCGCGACTCTGGCCCCTTTTGTGCGAGCTGCTCCATAACCCTCTCTGTCCCTCTCTGTCTCTCTCTGTCTCTGTTTGTCTGTCTCACTCTCTCGGCCGTGCAGTGGGACCCCATGATCACCACGCTGCCCGGCCTGTACCTGGTCTCGGTGGGGGTAGTGAAGCCCGCGGCGTGGCTCCTCGGATGGACCGGGAGCGTCGTGTGCTCTGTGGGAATGCTCAGGTTTATCAACCTCCTCTTCAGCGCTGGGAACTTCTACTTACTGTATTTGCTTCTGTTCAAGATCCATCAGAAGAATAAGGTATGGTCAAAGTAAAATAATTTTATGCAGTCATACAAGCAACTTAGATTGCTTTGTATATGTCCCCTTCAATACATACTACATATGGGAGCTGTCCTCAGTTTTACATGACTGCAAGTACTACCACCGGTTTGGCCAAGAAGGCACATTCCTTTTCTTTAAATTTTTTTTTTTAAATTCATTTTTCTCGCTCAAGGTGCAGTCCTCTAAAAATTTATTCTTGCACATAACTATACAGAGTCCTGTTGAAAGAAAAGTTAGTTAGTATGCATACAGACGTACTGTCCAAAGGTCTGAATGCTCATCTAGGTGGAATTGCTTAAGACTCTTCATAAACCTTCAGCTGCCAAATCCTGCAGCCCTGTGGGCTGTGTTTAAACTAAGATCAGTTCTTTAGAACGATACCAGGCTTGATGTCAACTGTCAATATTCAGAAATAGAGAATAATTCAAGTTGCAAAAAATCGGAGAATGATTGAGAGTGGAATGGGCCTTAGGAAGACCACCCTCTATCCCAATGCAGTCTTGAGATTAGATAGGTTGCTCAGGACTGGAGCCTGGAAAACTCTTCATGGGTGACTGCACAACCTCTCTGGGCAATCTGCTTCATGACTGACTGGCCTCATGGTGAAAAAGATCGTCCTTAAATCCAGTCTGAACCTCTCATTTCAGTTTATTCCTGTTGCCTCTTGTGTTCTCACCGTGTACCACTTTGAGAGCCTGGCTCTCTTCACCTGATGACATCCTAGGGGTAATGGTAGGCTGCTGTTTGGTCCCGCCAGGCCATCTGTTTTCCAGACTGAACAAGGCCAGCTCCCTCAGCCCCTCCTCTCAGGGCAGGTGCTTCAGCCCCAGGCTGTCATCGTGGTTCTCTGCAATTACAGTTTACTAGGGCTTTTTTTTATCAGGGCACAAAATTGGACGTGGTATTCTAGGTGCAGCCTAACAAGTAGAATAAAGAGAGATAATAACTTCTCTTATCTACTGTTGTTAATGAAGTCCAGGAGACTGTTGCTCTTCGTTAGTGCCAGGACATGCTGCCAGCTCATGTTTGCCTTGCTATCTGTGAAGACCCTCAGGTCCCTTTCCACAGAGCAGCAGCTTCTCATTGTGGGGATTTCTTCCCTGGTGGCATTTGGATCTGTCCTTGTTGAATTTCATAATATTTTTGTTGCCCCATTCCTCCAGCCTGTCTAGGTCAATCTGCATGGCACATCTGCTCTTTAGCAAATTGCTTGGTCCCACCCAAGTGGGACCCAATAGTGTCAACTACAGACTTGATGACAGTATACACTTGCTGCCTTCTCGTCACAGACATTAAAACAGGACAGGTCCCAATATAGATCCTATGATACTCCAGTTGTTACTGTCCTTTGGGTACAGTGGGACAGTTTTTACCTGTCTAGCTGTCCACACATCCAGACCATAACAGTTCAACTTGGATACAAGAATGTTGTATATTTAAAGTTCTGGAGAATGCACCACTGCAGTAGGTAAATTGTTTCAATGGTTAATGGTCTCTTCAAAAATCTTTAACTTCAGTAAAGTTATTTAATGTTTGACTTTTAACCTTAAAACAGTTTTTTCTATGAAGTAAATTTCTTTTGATGTATTTTCGTGCAGGAGCCTCCTCATGAGGCTTTAAGCACATGATAAGACTGTACAGAATTGGATCAGATCCAATAAATTGTTTCAATTTTCAGAACACTTAATTTTATACTTGGAAGTGGAAATATAAATGTAAAAAAAGGTTTCATGACAGTAGGCTAAGCATTGGGAAATGTAGTGGTATTTTTGGCACTTCTTTGAGCTCAGTTTTTTTTCTATTCCTCTTTTCTTTAAGGTAGTAAGTGGCTGTTTCACCCCATGCTACATCATTTAGAAACATCATGCAACATTTTTTAAGTTGAGATTTATGTTGCATCATGTAGTGAGTGGGATAATTAGGAGGAGGTTTTAACACATGGTCTCCTACCTTTTTTAAAGTTTCTTTTCTAACTCATGAATTATTATGAGGATAAACAATAAAAGCTTTACCGAAGATTAGAAACTTGGAGCTGGCCACTCGTGGACTGGGTTCAAAAGAGCTGATAGTAGAGGCATAGAATGGTGCTGTCTCACAGATAAGCAGAATCCGATGATGAGATTGCAGGGGCATAAAACATTGATTTTATTTCCTTTTGCCCATTAGTGTAGCTCTTTTATCCTAGCTATGGGACCAATTATGCTCCCACCATGATTTTAATGCCACAAATATGTGCACACTTGACATATGAAAGAAGTTGGTGTGTTTTTGTTGCCACGTTTTTAACTAACCTGCAGTAATGTTCTGTACTTTCACTTGGATTTAACGTTGTGTAGTCCAGTGCTATATTAACGTCGCAGGAGATTAACAAAAATAGAGTATTTGTGCAGTAATGGAACCAAAGAGCCTAGGAGATATTATATTGTGTTAACGGAATTCTCAAGAACGATACAAATTTTAATTTGTTATTTTGTTTTGTTGGACATTGGCTAACCACATTTTTCTGCTTCTTCTCTAGGCTGTGTCTGGCTTCCAGAGAATTTTGTCTACGTTAATTCTTGCAATGTTTCCCACCCTTTACTTTTTTACATTCCTTTATTATACGGATCCAGGTTCAGTATTTTTTACTCTCTTTGCCTATTTAATGTGCCTTTATGGTAACCATAAAACATCAGCTCTTCTGGGATTTTGTGGCTTCATGTTTCGTCAGACGAACATTGTGTGGACAGTTTTTTGTGCTGGAAATGTTGTGGCAGAAAAGCTAAATGAAGCTTGGAAGACTGAATTACAGAAGAAGAAAGAGGAAAAGATTTCTTCCAAGAAAGGATCATTTTCAGATTTGACCAGAATATTGCAGTTTCTTATTAAATATCTCATATCAGCTAAAAACTTACTTACACTTACTGCTTTAACGTGGCCATACATCATATTAGTAACTGTCTTCTTTGTCTTTGTCTTTGTCAATGGTGGAATAGTTGTTGGTGACAGAAGTAGCCATGAAGCCTGTTTGCACTTTCCTCAGCTGTTCTATTTTCTGTCCTTTACTGTTTTTTTTTCCTTCCCTCATTTATTGACCCCTACTAAAATCAGGAAGTTCCTTCTGTCATTGCGAAAGCACCCTGTGCAATACAGCTTAATCACCGTCATCTCTGTATTCCTGATCTGGAAATTTACCTATGTTCATAAGTATTTACTAGCAGATAACAGACACTACACGTTTTATGTCTGGAGAAAAGTGTTCCAAAGACATGAGCTTGTAAAATATGTATTAGTTCCATTCTATATATTTGCTGGCTGGACTTTTACGGATACACTAAAATCAAAATCGATATTCTGGATCTTAATGTATTTTGCGTGTATATTAGCAGTCACGGTTCCTCAAAAATTGCTAGAATTTCGTTACTTTATTTTGCCATTCTTAATATATAGGCTCAATATTCCATTTCCATCTATGTATAGACAACTTCTGGAGCTGGCTTTTTATGTTGTAGTAAATGCTGTAACTTTTTATCTTTTTCTAAACCGAACATTCCGGTGGGAAAATAGTGATGAAATACAGAGGTTTATGTGGTAACTTTTTTTTTTTTTTTGAATACTTTTATAGGTAGGAAAACCCAGTTCTGTTTCAGGACTGGACGCTAGAATGAAACAGTATGTTTGGCATCATGCAAGGGGTAATTTCCCCAGTTGGAATGGGGGTAGTAAGCTCTTGGTTTATATTCTTGCAGCTGAATGCGAGATCTGATATGTTACAATGTGAAGATATTCCATACATTGAATTTGTGAGAATTAACAAATTCAATATGAGAAGTGTGAGAACACCTTTCTGTAATTGATGTAAAGTGAGGGAGATGTTTACAGTCATTTTTCGTTATAATAAAGTATTATATAACATGCCCTTGAAGGTTTGTTTCAGAAGTTTCCCTTTGAAAAAAGGATTTCAACCATTATGTTTATTTATCTGTGTGCATATTTATTCTTTGGATCAGGCCACTTCCTTCTAGGTTTCCTAATGGTCGAGGTATGAACCACAACTAAAGTACAATGTTTTCAAAACCTCCTGCATCCCTGTGAATTTTCATTACTTTTTTGTCAGTAAATGCTTACATTAGTTTTGCAAACAGAATGTAGGCTCTTTAATCATTAGAGCATTTTGAACATTTTATTTCAAACTGATATTTATAAAACACAGTGGAGGCTGTGTGCGTGTACCTTCTTTGGGGAATGAATGTTACTGTACAACAAAAGGTAAATTGCGGTTGGTAATGTGACCTACTAGAAGCAGAGTGATTTACATATGTCAGAGGAGTGGTTCCACAGTGGATTACAGCCCAGTGAATACCCTCTTAAATAATCAGGCTCCTGTGTCCTGTGGTTCTGTGCTCACAGGTTTGTACTGAAATTGGCTCTGAGTGCACTCCCAGGTTGAGCTGCGTGTTTCAAAGATCTTTGATGTGTAATCTTCAAGAAATACTAATGGCATTACTGAATTGGTCTTTTAAATGTTTTTCATATTTATACATATCTAATGGGACTTGGGTGTATATATTTTGTTTTACAAAGGTAAAATACAATGTGTGTGTGTATATATATATATATTTAAAAGCATCTAGTGTGCATTATCATCAGAAAAAATGAAGGCTGTAATGGTCCTTGTCAGTAAAAGACTTTATTAAGACTCAAAAATATTTGGTTGCTAAAATATGTGGCAGGGGAGGGTGATGTCCAAAACTTCAGGTACTGTGTAACCTCTTTAAATTCATTACTGTTCTGTAATGAAAATACTGCAGCCAAATCTGTGCAAACATCATATTACTGTCACTCAAGTCGCTCTGAAATGGGATTGTTTCTCGGAAGGTCAGTACTGGGGAGTTACGGGCTGGGGTCGCTACTGTTATTACGCAGATCAATGTCCTGGCTCAATTCCTTCCCTGTACTAACACTACGATGAATGTGGTGAACTCAGATTATCCTGACCAATGTCTTTGCAACCCTCTTTCTCCTAAGGAAACCCTAAAGCCGCTCTTCACTGAGTAGGTGTGTTTGTATTGAATTTAGGATGTTTGCCAGCTTCCTGTTTGCTTCTTGCCAGCCTGTTAATTTGTTGCCAATGTGTGTACTATAGGGAAAGCCATTTTCAATCATTTCCTGTTTGTATGAAGTTGAAGGGACAAGAGAAACCTGAAATTGGTTGCTTTTCAAGAATCCAGTGTGGTTCTTGCAGCGTCCAGGATGTTTTCTTGTGATTTTAGTGTGATGGATTTGGGAGAGGAAGTCTTGTGTGCCTTCTGCTTCCAATTTTGTTTTTGTAGCCATACACAAAAAAAAATCCTAAACAAGCTAAAGAGCATTTGCCTACATAAGTACAACTTTCATTTGTGCCCTGAAATACTACTACTGAGTTGGAACGGTAACATGGGAAGTCGTGGAGGTCTGGCTAGCATTCTGAATTGTGTTCTAGATCCAGGGTTTTTTTCTGGCTTTATGTAGAGGAGCAAGTGTTCATTCCCTTGACAAAAAAAATTTCCTTGCAAAAATTCCTGTGCGTATAGTTCACACGTATTTTTTCCACAGCATGTCTGTTGCTACTTGTTTTCTGAATGCCTTTGCTCGTCAACACTGGTAAGAGATTGTTTAGGCTTCCTGCTTTTAACAGAGTTAACAGCTATGTTTCATGTGAAAAGAACTGGGTTTAAATATGTACAATTTTAAAGCATTTCTTTTACAGAGAAAAGTGAATGCAAAAAGTCCACCAAAATTTAGAGCACAATACCTTTCTAATGAGCTCCACCTCCCAAGACACTAGAAAAATTACATGTAGAGAGATGTCTGTGACCTGTTGGGGCTTTTTAATCAATATTAGAAGATGGGATATTTTATCATGGGATTTATTACTGTACTTAATTTAGAAGTACAATTTTCTTAATGTATTTTGCTAATTTAAAAGCAGGGTGAGTTGATGTAAGTTTAATTAAAGAGGAAAGTCCATGAATTACTAAAGTGTGAAAGGAGAATGTAGAGTAAAGCTGTGTTCTCACTTTTGCTGATGAGCCTCAGAGTGTTTACAGGTAATATTCAGTGTTAGCCAATTCTGTCCAGAAATCAAGGTGGTTATATCATGATTACTCGTAAGGAAAGGTGTCCAAATTCCATCAGTATCTCCTAGGACTTTGATAAATAGCAGTAGCACTGTTTAAATCCATTAAAAAATGGATTTTAGTATTTTGCTCCTGAAATATTTCCATTGTAGTTATTTGTAAATTATTAGCTGTTTTCCTTAAAGACAGACAAAAAGGACCATAATTGATTACTTTAGGTTAATTCCTCAGCAGGTGTCATTTGGCAATGAAATGTCTAACAACAGCATTAAATGATCATTTCTTGTAAATTTTATTAGTCGGTTATCCATTTAGAATAAAATCACACTAATTTGTTGAAATATACAAGATAAAAACAAATAGCATAACTAATATTTCCATAATAACTGCTTAAAGGCTCAGGTTTGGTTTTTCTCAGAGAGAAAGAAGATTATTTTTCAATAACTGTTGTGGGAATGAAAATAGCTGAACAGTCACAGCGTGGCTGACTTGTTTTAAGGTAGAGAAAAGAAAGACAAATAATTGGACAGGGTTTTTTTTCTCATAGTTAAAAATAGATTGTTATTTGGGAAGATAAGAAGCTTGATAATAGTTTGTGCCGTGAACTGTATTTTCTGCTGTTGGTGAGCATTCTGTATTTCATTCCTTTTAAGTTCTTTGACAACACATGTTCATGTTCAGAATTAACAGGAATTTTATACCATAAGTAATGCTGAACGATTTTTTATTCTCTTAATTTTCTAGAGAGTTAATAAATGGGTTACTTCTGTTAAAAAGTAGGGGAGGAGTATTTAATGGTCTCTGGGGACAGTTGTTTTTTTTCCTGGTAGTACAGCTCTGATGGTTTTTGTTTTTCACAAGGTGGCAGTCCTGTGCTGTCTTGTTGAGGTGATCAGCTGCTTAGCGCAATGCTGCTTGAAATCATAACTTCAGGGTTTCCAGCAATACTCTTTCTGAGAAGTAGAAAACTTCAGGTTCTCTCATGGCTGGTTGCTTGTTTTAGTAACTGGTTTAGCTATAATATCCTTGTTATTTTTAGATATATATTGTATGTTAAGTTTTAGTAGAAGAACAAGTTTTGCTCATCTTAAATTGTCTTATTTTGACTTTTTTTCCTGTTTGTGAAACTTCTATGTCTGGTCTGAGAGAGCAAAATGAAACTTGAAGGCTTACTGTTGAAAAGATGTCATTGTTTTAAACAGTGTAGTTCCTTAGAAAGTTAGCAGATTTCCTTTTGCTGTTTTATTATTAAGTTTCACAGCATTCTTACTTTCTTTGCATATTCATTCTATTTATTGCTGTTTAAAAAGAAAAAATGGAGAACAAATTGTGAAAAGCAAAGGAATTATGCTTTTGAGACTGGCATATGGTGATTTTCTGAAATATTCACTCTTCTTAGTTGGATGATGCACATATGGAATCTAAATGCTCAAGTATGTGTTGGCCCTGTAGTAGTTGAAATGCTGCATTTTAAATGCATCATCTAGTTTTTGTATAATGAAAAATTGTAAAGCCCAGTCCATGAAAGTTACTGCTTCCAGTTGTCTCAAACTTTTTGTCCATATTCACCATCCTAATTTTTTTCCCCAATAAACTTTGCTTTCCTTGCTAATCCCTTCTTATATAGGACATGCTTTTTATTTTCAATCCAGTGACATCTGTGTGTCAGCTGAGGCATCTTTTATAGAAAAACATCCTTCTTAAAAGTATGCTTTAGATGGATGCAGATAATTGGTTTTGCTAACAAACATCATTTAGCAAACAAAAATAATCTCTCCATGAGACAGAAATGCTACTCTACATAGCCACATGTAACTAAAATGCTCTTAATTTGCCAGTTCTTGTGCTTAATCTCAGAATATGCTCAGGAAGTCACACTGTTCCTTCAGCTTCAGGGATAGTTGGGATACAAGGAACAGGAAATGAGGAAAAGGATTTTTACAGATCATTGTCATTGCAGTGCTGCCATAGCTAGGAGTGTGCAAGGCTACCAGGAGCAGAAGTGAGTGGGTACTTTGGTGGGTTAGAGGACACCACTGTATTTGGTAGTGCACTGTGGCTTGCTAAAGTATGTGGTGATAGAGGAGAGTTGCTTGTCATACATGAGTGGGATTGTCTTCTCCATCTGGAAGGAGAAGCTGCTTGTTGCTCAGGCTGAGAGCTGATCACTGGGAGATGGACCTTGCTGAAATTTGAAAGCTAACTGGCTTGTTGAAAGATGTTTTAGCACTTTACTGTGCATCTCTGAATAAAAACTGTTCTTGCTGTGTTCAGGAAATGTGAGCTTACTTGAAGTAGAGCTGTGTGTCACAAATAGGGAAGGGGTTGCTTTCATTTTCGTGGAATCATACAATCATTAAGGTTGAAAAAAAATCCTAGGACAACTGACTGCAACTGTCAATGCAGTACCACCTTGTTCACCACTAAACCAAATCCCCAACTGTCACTTCCATGTACTTTTTGAACACCTGAAGGGATGGTGATTCCACCACTTCCCTGCGCAGCCTGTTCCAATGCCTGGCCACCCTTTCCGAGAAGAAATTTTTCCTAATATCCAGTCTAAACCTCCCCTGGTGTGACTTCAGGCCATTTCCTCAGGTCCTGTCTCTTGTTGCCTGGGAGAAGAGACCAACCCCGACCTGGCTACAACCTTTCAGAGAGACCACTTTCAGAAACCGCTTCAGATCTATGTTTAATATATGTAAATCATGCATTTTCCTGCATTCCCATCAAATCCTGAACAAAGCATTGCCTGGCTTATTTTCAGATTGTCAGTTACACGGATACTCCAGTGGTTTTATAAAGCAACAATAGATGTATCTTAAAAAATAAACATTGTTAAAGCAATGTTTCCCATGGGCTTTGTATCCTGGTTTTAAGTAGATGTAAATGAATATCCCATGCATTTAATTCAAATTGGTTTGAACTCCTATTAATAATGGCAGTGTATGCCTTTTCAAAGATGTAATTGCAAAAGTTCGTGTCCTTAGCTACCTTCACATCTTCTGTAATGAGATTACATTTCCACATTTTTTTCTTCAACCCTCCTAAGGTATTGTTGTAGAAACAATCTTGTGAAAATGCAGTGAAAAAGGGATGGTTATGGTGATTATCGCTGGCAAGAGTCTAATTTTATGGCACTTCTTCAGACCTTCAAATTTAATACCCGTAAACCACGCTACATTTTCCTGTGTTCCCATCAGATCTCAAACAAAGCATTGCCTGGCTGAATTGAAATTTAAATGACAAGATTCAGAAGAACAAAGGAGGCGCAGTTGGAACATCATCGATTTCAGTGATAGCACTTCACCCTCTGGGTCAGTGCTGATCAAATGCCACCACAGTGTTAGTGGGTGGGAGTAAGCACAGCATAACCACAGTCCTGGGGAAGGGCAGCAAGGTTGGTTTTTGTCTTGTGTTTGCTGCATTGCATGTAGGATTCCTTAGTAGCTGCTCTGTGGATTCCTGTCCTCATTACGGAGAGGATTATTTTACATTAGTAGCTCATTGAAATAGTTGGGAAAGTGGGAATTCATTTGCCAGACATCTTGTTGAAATTACCTTCTAGTGTGATCTACTTGCTACAGCACAGCCTGTTTGGGCATGGTACTCATGAGCTGGGGAAACCTCTCATCCAGGATTCAGGCCAGAATGACCCGTGTTTGAGCTGATTTTCCTAGCAACCATTCTGCTAGCTATATTTGGAAAGTTTTGGCCCTATCCAATGTGTTAACTTGCTTTAAAGGCTCAAGAAGTCCTCCAGCTCGCAGGGAAATAACCAGAAGCATGTCAAAGAAAAAGGAATTTACTGTCTATAGTAAAGAGTTGTATGTGTCCTTACTAAGACTATATTGGGGCACATTTGCTACAATAACTGTGAGTTTTGTTCCCTTAATTATTACTAGGACGGAATTTTCTGTCTTCTTTTCTGAAACAGGGAAGAAGAATAGTTTTCTCAAAATGAAAAAGAAATTAGGTGGTTGATAGTTTTCTTAAGAATTAAGAAGAAATTCTATTTGGGATTTTGGAAACATCTGTTGTCTGAGAGAAGCTTTAAGTTTGCCTTTAAGATAGATAATAGTAATTTCCCTTCTCCCTTTGGTACTGGTTATAAAATACACACTGCTTAAATTTTAGAGGGGTGAAGGAGGAAGTAGCTTTACAATGGCCTGATCTGGCTGTTTGCCTGACAGGAGGCCACAAAACTTTATCTAAGAATTTCCACTGAGGAGGGGATTAGTTTCTATATTATGTAAGTGAATCCTGTAGAGTTTAATATTTTAAAGCTGAAAGGGAGCACATCTTCTGAAAACACACTCTATTTAAAGCTGTAAAGTAGTGATGAATTTGCCATTTCATTGGACAAACTTTTGCAGAGATTAATAACTTCTACTCCTAGGAAACTCTTCTCTCTAGTTACGAGTTTTTTGCTGTGTCTGTTCAAAGACAATTCCCCCCATTTTCCTCCTCTGTGTGTGCACTTACACACCATTTATGATGCTATGTGCAGATCCCAACACAACAGCCTCTTAACCTACTGACCTACAGATTGGCTTTCTCTGCCTTTATTCTCAGCATGTAAAGAAGTACGATCGTTATAATTGAAGACTGCACAACACTTTTGAGCTCTTCTTTTTTTATGAGAAAGAAGTGTCATCTACCTAGACCTGTGCACCCTTCTCTGTTTAGCCAAAACAAACTGTGGCAACCTTGTATGTGTGGATGCTCTTACTTTGAAGAGCATCCTGGCTACTTTTTGTGTGAAACATTAATTTGTTGACTTCTAAAGTCAAACTAATGGAAAATTCAGTCCAAAATAAATATAATAACAATTCCCATAACAACCATTTTCATCTTTGTCAGTGAAGAGGCTAGGGATATACAAAACAGTTTGTAAGAGTAAACACAGAGAAGCAAGCAGAGTTACGGCACATGAAGTTTCAGTTTGGCCAAGTAGGTTATGATTTAGCTGTTTTCTGTAGAGGTCCTTAAAGTTAAATGCTTGTGGAGGGAAATTCAGTTGATTGACTATTGTCTTGGTCTGTCAAGCCAGAGCTAACTCTAATAGCTTGCTGTTGTATTGAGAGGTTGGTTGTGTTTGCATTGAGATTTCTTAGAGAGGTTTGAGCACAACAAATTTCCTTCTCTGTCTGGTAAGAAATACAGGTATTCAGACTATGAGAATGGGCTGGCTCTGGAAGGAGGCATGCTTTTTCTTATCCTCAGACTGCCTAAACCAGATTGCAGTTGCCCTGATGGGGCTCTATGTAAGCTCTAACACATGGAATCTCTCCACGTGAGGGCTAGAGGGCCTTAGGCATTGTTTTAAAAAACTATCAGATCATCTAACTTTGCAGGAAGCCTTTGATTTCGAAAACCAAATCACCAGCACCAACTGGTGGGCTCATTTCTCTTGCACTTCCAAATCCTAGATTTATAAGTAAGACTTTGTTGTGAATAAAGAGTCTTTCTGGAAAACAAATGTCAATCCTACTAGCAATCAAGGCTTCTCTAAATCTTAGAACACAATTATAGCAAAGATCAGTTAGAGTTGTTTGTGACTGAATCTGAGTCAAAGATGTTGAACACCTGCAAAGATTCTACCTTGCTATATAAGTCACTCACACTAGAATACATGATGCTCTTGAATTTTCTTGCCCATCAATTTGTCAGAGAATAAGCAAGCAAGAAAAGCCTTTAAAGGTAGTTCTAACATCTTGATAGACTGCAGTAACTTGGCAAAAAACCTATCATGTCAAATCAGCTTGTAGTCTCTTTAGTAAAGAGCTTTAAAAAATTTATGGGGGTTTTTTTTGTTTTTTTTGTTGTTTTTTTTTTTTTTTTTTTTTTGATGTGATGGATCTCATGATAAACGTTCTTCAGTCCTTTGTGTGTTTGCTTTCACAATGTAAGATCCTCTTCCCTGAACTGGCTTAATTGGCTCTTAGATAAAAAATTGGTTTGGAGGTCTTTTTTAAGTTAAAGAAGTGTATACATTAACAGAAGTACTTGGACCAAATGGATCTATAGTCTGCAGTCAAAATGCAAACAATGGTATGTATTGACAAAATACATTCAATACTTTATTTTCTCTAGCATAAAGTAGGCAGGATAATTTAGTATCAGATTTAATCTTTCAAGTTACTCTGCAAGTGTATAGATATTGACAATTTCTTTGGTCCTTCCAAGATAGAGTTGAAGAAGGTAATTACAATCCAGGTCTCTTTTCCATTTCCCATACACTAATTTAATTGAAACTGTAGTGCATACAACTTCATGAGATGGGTCTTTTTTCATTTCAATACTGCATTCTCCAAGGACACTATCTAGAGGATCTAAATCAACAGGAACTACACACTAAAGAAATAATAATGCCCTCTTGAAATGCTTCAGCTGCATGCTCTCAATCTTGCAACCTGAAAGAATAGGCATAAGCACCTTAAAGATTTTTGGACTTGGTATATTCACTAGAATACATAATGTTAAAAAATAAAACTCAGCAGTGACTACTATTTTTTTCAAAACTACCATTTGATATTTACAACAATGGAACAATACGAGGAAATTCAAAGCTGAAAAGATTTTTTGCAACAGATTTTCTGTTGTCAGCTTATATAAGGTAGAAAGCAGCTGTGCACCAAGTCTGAAAAGGTGGATCTAATTGTGCAGGTGGTCATTTGCATTTTTGTCCTAAATAAATTTCATCTTTTTCTTTGAACCTTCATTAGGACTTCTGAATTTTGATAACAAATAAAAGAACAAACTGAGGGGTGTTCCTTGTGGGTCATATGGAGGAGAAAGATAAAAAGTAATGCTGTGTGCATTTGCAGGGAGCTTAGGTCAGGAATAAATTCCATGGCAATGGCCCCTCAGCTCCCACTTTCATCCCTCTCTAGGGTGGATGAATACATTCCTCCCACCATATACTGTACCTCTTCTTGCTTGGCTGTTCTTTCTTTTGTGCCACCCTCTCTTTTTCGTGTGAGCACGTGCCACAGACTGTCCACAGTTCTGACTGCCTTTATCCCAGCCACCCTGGCATGCTGAGACAGTTTCTTTGTCTCATCATTTTTGCTGGAAAACAAAACTCAATGCTCATTTGGGCAAGGATTTCTAGAGATCTAAATGTAGGCTGCACTTACCATTAGCTTGATGGGATGGCATCAAAAGGACTGCCCTGAGAAAAGAAAGAGTGTGTAATAATCTTACCCTGGCTGTCAGAAGCAAAATTTGCAGTGTGGAAGTTTTGCTTGTCTTGATTTTCCTAGCTGTATTAGGGCCTCTCCAGATGATTGAACTTTTTGAGCTGGGGTAAGCTAATAGCCTTTGTGCCTTGTCATGAGATAATGGTTACAAAGCATCTGAGCTCAGCAGGCTGTGTTGCTCCACCTTCAAGAAGCACTGAAGACAGGCATAAAACTACATGACAGTTGTTAGCCCAGCCTGGCTTCCTCCTGTGAGATGTTGCAGTATCAGCGTTTGCTCAGCCTGGGAATGGATGGGTCTTTAACAACCCGAAAGCCAAAGGTTGCTTTTTGATGTTTCCTGAACTTATAAACTATTTGGCTCTTGTTTGAGTTGATATAAATTGTGTCACAAATTCACCTATGGAAGATGTTTTCAAAGGCACAAATGCAGACCTGCACATAAATCTTATGATTCAGGCTCCAAAAGTCCTGAGATTTTACAATCAAAGGAAGGGACAGTTTCTGTTATGTTTTCTTAATTTCTTGTCGTCAAAGGTACACTAAATGTAGCTTTGTTGTAACTGAAATGGGTAGGGAAAACTGCAGTATCCAAGTTCACTTTGTACTTACTTTGTTCCGTACTTTTTGTCAGATGGTTTCCCATTGAATGTAGTGGAGAGTGGATGAGATAATGTATAAAAGAATATTTTTTACTTGACATGTGACTACAGAATAAAATTCACTTTTCACTGTTTTCTGTGTATCCGTGTAAAAGACTGAAAGACCTTACCCTGGTTTCTGCTGGTGAGACTGGTTCTCTGGTGGCCTGTGATACTTGATATCCTTCCAATTGCATGAGTGTAGCTGATGTCAGTGGTCAAGTGGCACTTGTGAATGGCTTTTTCCTTTAATTTCCAATCATTTTCTTCTTTTGGCATTTGATCTGTGATGTGAGACAAACTGGTGTAATTTGCTTTCCTCTTATTCAATAAGGATATTTGTCCAATTTTGTGTGTGTTGCCTTTATTTTTTCCCTGCATCTTATGGCAGCAAAGCTTTTTTATAAACAGAAGATGAGTTAATTGCATAGAACCAGTCTTGTTCTCTCATTCTATAATTTATTTATTTTGCAATACTTAACATTTGCTTTGGATAAATATATTCCCAATACACATAACCCAACAAAGAATTACAACAAGTGTTTTTTGAGGGAAACATATTGGATAGTCTCCTTGTTTTGTAGGTTTTAAAAAAACACAAGTCCTCATGGAAGGAAAAACAATACACTGAAGATTAATCTTTTATTATTAATGATAAAGAAATTTTGCTTTAGAGTTCTAAAAGTTAACATTTGCATTTTGGCTTCAATCATAAAGCACAATTTGGATTAATTCCCCTCTTGAGCAGCGAGTCAATATACTCTAATTCCTACTGTTACTATTAAACCTTCCCTTTATTGTTAAAATTAAGAAAAAAAAATTTGCAAATAAAACATAAATAAAAATGTATTTTCTAGAAAAAGGAAAACCCAAAGTGGGTAACTGGAGAGGAGAAGCCTGAATACTATGTATTTATCAACAGCAGTCTTTCAGTTTCCAAATTTTTAGTAAGATGGCAGCTTCCTTCTGTCTGAAGAGCTCCTTCACAGGAGTGAGCAGTGGTGCCATGATGGTGCTCAAGAAGTCAAGGCAACTTTGCAATACTTTCTGTATTTCTTGAAGAGTTAAGCTCCCATCAGCTTTTGCTTTTCTGGCAATATGCCCAATTTGCTCCCTTTTCTTCACAGAAACTTAAAATAATTGCTGGCAGTTTTAAACCTGAGAGCAGATAGGTGACCTACTGATGAAAGCCACAGCACTGAGAGCTCCTGATTCAAACAATGACATTTTTCGTTCTTCACCTCACCTATTACTGTACAACATGGATAATAAGGAAAAAGCTGAGACCTTAGAACGGACTCTGTCATTTCGATTTTTCAGTTCATTGCAAATAGGGCTGTGTAGCTCTTGAATACCCAGCATTTCTGGAGTATCTTACTATTAGAAACTTACTGGTTTTGATTTATAGCATTTTTCTAACACAAAGCATTTCTGCCTCAAAAAGTAATCACTTTCTGTCCAAATGAAAATAAAATGCTGGTATGCTTGTAATTAGGTATTGCCTAAGCAGAACATCTTGAAATATGTTCCTTTATAAAACTGTTGCTTATTTCTTTTTTCCCTCTCTTGGAGAGTACGAGATTTCCATTACAAGTGGCACATGTTGTAATAAGTCATATCTGCTCTACAAGTATCTATGCTAACCATAAACATGACCCAAGGCATATTAGTCAGCCAGAAAGAAGCACTTGTCAAATAAAGCCTGTCTGCAGGAGGACAGAAGATGTTTATTGGAATTCAGTGAGTGTCAGGCGTGGTCCCTGCTGCCACTGCCATTGCTCCTCCTAATTGTTAATTAAACAAGATGCAAAGAAAATAAGTCTGTAATGTTTTTGTGGTCAGAATCCAGGGAGAGGTAACAGATGATAACTTGTTTCCAAAAGCTTTTGTTTATTTTTGTTTTTAAATGTATTGTTCAATAGACACTGGGTTTCTTGAAATTAATCTAAAAGGGTATTTTAATTTTCTCCTTTCTCTTTGTATGGAAAGTTAGGATCGACCTTCCTGATAAATATCCTTTCAAATCCGCATCCATAGGATTCATGAATAAAATTTTCCATCCCAACATTGACGAAGTGTCAGGAACTGTGTGTCTGGAGGTAATCAATCAAACCTGGACAGCTCTCTACAATCTCACCAACATTTTCGAGTCATTTCTGTTTCAGGTCCTCCTTTACTACTTTAGAAGTACAGAAGATATGGTGCTAATGTGTATGTCTCAAACTGCAGTAGCTGGATGTGTGCTTATACTGGAAGATAAAGGACTAACTTATACTACTTTCCATGCTAAGTGTGTAATTTACTAATAAAACTGTAAATTTTGTGGATCCTCTTACTTTTGTTGTTCCTATTCAACTGAGCATCTACCAATCTCAGGTGTTCCCTTCTCCTTAGGAGTGGGATGTCACATGATATTAGACATATCAATGTATCAGGAGCTGTTCCAAATATGTCCATCTCTCACAAAGAATTGTGAGAGGAATATGCAGCTCAGAAAAAAAGAGCTTTCTGATCCTAATGGATTTCAAACAAAAAAGTATACTCTTACTCAAACTTTGGTTACTAAAATCACTCAGATTTTGATCCATCTGACCAGAGATGAATTATTGTAATTGAAGCTGGTAGTGACACTGTGATCAGCAAAGTCCTAGAGTTCCACCATTAATGTTATAAGCATCCATTAGAATCACTTTGCTGAAGCCTCACCTGCAAGGATTCAAAGAAAATTACCGTGTCAGGCTCAAACCTGATATGTTGACCCTTAAACCTAGTACCAATCTAGTACCAAACATAAACTATGTGCTATAATTGAAAACTAACTGTATTTTCATTCTTATTTCTCTTTCAAAACTATAACTTCTCTTTACTATAGTGTATGCCAAACTTTTGTCAAAGTGTCCTTTTTCTACAGAGCACACCTTCCCCAAAATAATAAAAAAATTTGTCTACAGCATCAGGATCCCAAAGGAAGACTTGGGTAACTCTAAAAATGGTATTCCTAATATAAAATAACAAATACTTGCAACAAATATGAATTCACATATAAATGACTCTGGTACGTCTGCAAATTGATTCACTATTTTAGTAACAAAGCCTGTAATTTACTTTGGGGGAAGAGAGACAGATAATCTTTGTGTGGGAGATTAACATTATAGTAAGTAGTACTTTGGATCTTCTATTTTAATCATCCACAAAACAGTGAAAGAAGTGCCCTGTGTTATATTGTGTCATCATCTCTAAAACACTTAAAAACCACATTTCCAGAGCTATTTTTAAAAGCATGAAGTGGAGGAAAATATCATGTTTGATGAGAATGCGTAATTAAGGTCGGGAGTTTATCAGGGAGACCTGATTTTTTATCTGCATTTCCTCATCTTTGCAATAAGGATGAAGAGAGGAGTTCGCTTTCCATTTTAGTATTCTTGCGAGTGAGCATTTCCCTGCTGAGCATCCTCGTTTCCCCTCAGGTGCAGGAGGTGCTACCAATCGCCACCGTACTGGGGCTCCTGCCCTGGGGCTGTCTCCTGCGATGACTGGGGTGGGGGAAGGCACTGTCCTCTCCTCAGGCCACGTGAACTGACAGTCCCTCCTGGCCTTCATCCCTACTCTGAGAACTGTGTTGGCTTTGCCACATGGAGACGCAGGAGCAATGCAGGGCCTTTCCTGGAGCAGGATTTCTGGGAAAGAGGGAGAGCAGGGAAGGCGTGTGTTTAAATTACTTCCCCTTGCCAGCGTGCCTGTTGTGCATAGGTCTTGGCAAAATGAGCTTTAAATAGAATCAGACCGCAGCTGGGATAGGGCAACCCCAGATGTACGTACAGACTGGGGAATGAGATGCTGGAAAGCAGTGCTGTGGAAAGGCAGCTGGGGGTCCTGGTTGGTGGCAAGTTGAATGTGAGTCAGCAGTGCCCTGGCAGCCAGGAGGGCTGACCATGTCCTGGGGGACATCAGGCAAAGCATCACCAGCCGGTTGAGGGAGGGGATTGTCCCGCTCTGCTCTGCACTGGGGCAGCCTCACCTTGAATATTGTGGCAGTTTTTGGCACCACAATATGAGAAAGATAATAAGCTCAAAAGGAGAGCAACAAAGATGGTGAGGGGCTTTGGGGGGGAGCCATGTGAGGAGCAGCTGAGGTCACTTGGTCTGTTCAGCCTGGAGAAGGGGAGCCTGAGGGGAGACCTCCTTGCAGTTACAACTTCCTTGTGAGGGGAAGAGAAGGGGCGGACACTGATCTCTTCTCTGTGGTGACCAGTAACAGGACCCAAGGGAATGACCTGAAGTTGTGTCAGGGGAGGTTTAGGCTGGATATTAGAAAAAGGTACTTCACCCAGAGGGTGGTTGGGCACTGGAACAGGTTCCCCAGGGAACTGGTCACAGCACCAAGCCTGACAGAGCTCAAGAAGCATTTGGATGACACTCTCAGGCACATGGTGTGACTGTTGGGGATGGTCCTGTGCAGGGCTAAGAGTTGAACTTGATGGTCCTTGTGGGTCTCTTCCAACTCAGCATATCCTGTGTTTCTGTGAAATAAGTCTGTGCTGATGTTGCCACATGAGCCACTTTGTTTCCGAAGACTGTTCCCTAAGAAGGCAGGAGTGCAGCCACAACCTCAGACCCTGGCTTGGAACTATGATGATAGAAGTAAAGTGACAGGAGAAATAGGTCAGGAAGAACATGTAGCTGGGAAAATGAGTCAAGACTTTGTCTTAGTCTACAGCACAGTTGGAGGGGTTTCATGCTCTCTGTCTTGAAGGTCCCAAGTCAGGGAGGGAGGTGGAAAGCTGGTCTTGGTGGGGTCTGGTGTGGCCACCGGCAACAGGTGAGCTCTCCTCAGGGGCATTCGGGGCACTCAGGTCAGTGAGTGCATTTCTGGATTATTATAAAATTTAGAAGTTCTTTAAGAGTTTGATGAAAAAGAGCAGAAAGGTATCCTGAAGTGTAGTCTGAATTTGGGAATGACAATCTTTCTCCTGCAAGCCTAAGAAATCAGATCAGCTTTGGCCAGGGACGTAGTTGCCCTTCTTGAAATAAACTCCAACAAATTCCATATTTTTGAAGGTGTGCTAAAATATACATTTATATGTCTATATATATAAATATACATATGTATATGTATGTTTGTGTGTGTGTGTGTGTATGTATATACCCTATACAAATATAGGGATTTTTACTAAGACCACTTCTTTGGGTCACTGTGAACATTTGGCTACCTTTATTCTAGTGATAGTATGTGTCACCCAATTCTGATGCTCATCTGAATGCTCTGGAGGAGATCCCTACTACAAGGCTGGCTAAAAGCCACTCATCTTACTCTCCTGGTTTGCTCTAGTTGAGCCTGTGGTTGCAAATCTAAAACAAGTACTTTGAAGCCAGCTTTTTTTTGATCTGTAGTGAAGTGCATCTCTTCCAGTTAAAGGCTGCATGTCATCTTGTAAGACATGAACAAATTGAAGGGTGGCATCAGATTTCTAAGTAATATGGGGGACAGAAGGCTGAGTATACCAACAGGCTGTCTGCTATTATTCGAGTGAAGGTCGTCCATTAAGACCAGAAGAACTTATTTATGCTGATGGTGGTACTTGGTGTTGTTTATTTGCATGCAGCAGCCGCAGTATTGTAGAGCCATCTGCTTAAAAATCACAGTTTTGGGTTTAATCACTCAACTCAAGACTGCCATAACAAACAGTTTATGTCTTTGTGTCTGACAGAAATGCATGCTCCTTCCATTCCCTCACATTGCCTCCCTTTTTGCTCAGCGTCTCCTCCTAAGAGCTTGTTCTACTAAAAGTGTTTTAAAGCAGATCACTTAGTGCTTGACCTGTGGTCTTGGAGCAAGGTGTTTGCTCCTGAAAGGATGTCATTTTTCACTGGCAGATGTCAAGTTTACCAGATCCTTCTGAGTTTCTGGGCTGACTAGAGTATTCTGGCACTGCAGATCTTGCAGAGGACACAGCTACAGTGCTGATGTTTCACCCTGCTCATTTAGCAGTTTCAAAACCTGTGTGTGCTACATTTTTCACCTTTCTCTACGTAGCTGCACTTGGTGCATATTACATATCTGGCTGCCTCTGGATGTGCAAGAGAAGAAGAGAGTCATGGCAATTACTGCCTTCTGATCTCTATGGTGAGTTTTCTCCCAAAGAGCCACAGGTGCTTGGACCACTTGGGGCTCTCACTGACAATGTGAGCAGCTACTGGCTTCACATCCCACACTCTCCTAGTTCCAAGGTTTTCTGAATTAGTTTTTTGCAAGTACTTTTTAGACTAGCCAGTGGGCACCTAACACTACAAGCATGTTTCTGTGAAAGAAAAAGATTCCTTTTACCATGTTTGTAGAGAATGCGAAGATTTCGTGGACTTTACACTATGTGCCTTGTGTTAAAACAAATTCAAAAAACTGCCTATGTGATCTGTCCAAGAAATCTTAAAATTATGTTTGGATTTAGTTCTGGAACATGCAACAAGGTGGAACAATTTAACTGGATTTGACCCCTTGCCCTGAAAGGGCCACCGACAATCAGCATTTTGATAGTAGGTCCTTTTCTTGTATTGGTTTTCCTCCTCTCTTTTTATTTCCCTTTGCCTTTAATGTCCTTCTCTTCTATTGAAACTCTGAAAGCAATTTTTTGTTGAAAGAAGTAATGAACAGATGACCAGGGAGATGTGTCTTAACACTCAGGTGGAATCATCTAGTCCAAGGCACTCTAGTCTGGCTGTCTCTAAACCTGCTTTAGATCTCTTGGTATTAGTAGTATTGGAGTTTAGTCACACTTGCATTTAAATTATTTTATGTTAACAGTAATACTATTGTACAGCTCTTTTACCATAAATATCACACCTAATAATATGTGGAACATCTCTGCAATTTAATGAAAAGCAAGTTTGAAGTCTCAACAATCATCATCGTCTAAGAATATAAAATATTTTGTGAAAAATTTTGTCTGTCAACTCAGCCCATGACAAGAGAATTCCAAGCTCCCTCTGTGTTTCTCTTGACATTAATTGCCGGTGAGTACAGTGTGATTTGTGCAACGTTTGTGGTGTGATGGCACTGAATCACCAATCTGGCTGATTGGGTGAACAGTGACATTGGCTTGGAGGGAAAATGCACCAGTGCTTCCACAGACACAAGCCAAAATGGCATTTGGTCAAACAACTATTTAAAAAGAAAAAAAAGAAAAAAAGACAGAGAGAGAGAAAGCAAAGAAAAACTGCAAGTGGAATGAAGCATATTGCAAAAAGTAAGACATCCATATTTCTGGGCTCACCCAGTCTAGCAAGTATTATTCATTTGTGGCAGAATCCATGTAGAAGCTGAGTAGATGAAAAGACCAGAAAACATACTGTACGTGTCAGTGTTTGCACCATTCACTGTGGTTCCACTTAGACAGATGTGGTAATGGGCTGTTTTATTTATGTCCTCCATAGCCCTGCTCCCAGTAAAACAAATGCCATCCTTGGGTAATCAAAATATTTGTACTGTAGGTCCTTGGTAAGGATATAATTGGATTTTAGTGCTTTACTGAACATTTGAGCTTTTGAGCGCAGAATTTCTTTAAACATTTTATAGTAAAAATAATTGTTTTCTTATGCCTCAGGCCATTAGTTAGTTTGTTAAAAAATCATTTCTCTAGATTAATTTATTTCACATTGGACAAAATGGGGGAAATGTCACCAAGAAAAATATCTGTTAATTAAATCAGTGCTTTCATTGTATGAAGAATTCTCTGCTTTCTCTGCTGTTTATTAATGTTTTTCTTCTCTAAGCTTTGGGTTCTCTCAGAGTCATTGTCAATGTTTTGAGAAACTATTTTGGAGTAGAAGAACTGGCCTGCCTGGGCTCTCTGGTCTCTTCTCAAAAGCCACAAGAAGCAATACGTGGCTTTGAAGTCTTGTTGTTTATCCAGGTAGGAAATGGGTTAGGATAAGTAAGTGTTATTCACCTCTGGAAAAGCAATGGACAAAAAATCCTTCTTAAATAGACTAACAAACAAAGAAAAAAATCAAACAGCTTACAGGAATAGATAAAGCCTGGGGACGACTTTCCATGAGCAGACACGCTTTTAACTCAGATGCTACAAAGGGCTCTCTTGTTTGAACTGTGAGACAAATGGATCAAACAGCACAGCCAGAAGGAAGAAAAGAAACAATGGAGCACACGGAAGATCAGATTTAGGCAAGAACAGAATTGTGATGATGCATCAATGAAAAGTAGTAACTTAAAAAGGGATCACCTGGTGAAGAAAAACAGAGGTAACCAGGTAGCATCACTGCAAAATCCTCCATAAACCTGTGTGCTTTTTAATGTCCTGGACGTAAGTATGAGCACTGCTTACTGTGTGGGAAAGGCAGAAGATTACGTTTTCTCTTCCATTTTTATAATCTTGAGGTGACAGGCAGGGTCTTCGAGAAAGTGCCCGAGGGCACTCATGTCCCTGCCTGCCCTGCCCACAGACTGGGACCCCCTTTCAGCACAACCCAGGGCCGCCAGTCCCTCCCGTCAGGGACTGCTCCCCAGCGCTGCCACAGCCCTGCCTGAACAAGAAAATGTTTTGGGATTTTTTCTGCTTCACTGACAATTGCACAGCTCCCCTAGGCTTTGAGAGGGCCAGGATGTGGCCCATGGCATAGTTCCAGTCATCTGCTCTGTGGTGTAGCAGGTGATCAATTCAGCTCAAAACTAATGAAGATTTTTGAGCATCTTTTTTCCATGGTGCATTCTTATTTTTTAAAAAGATGTTCTCTTGAAACAGACACAGCCTCTAGCATTTATCAAATATGTTTTCCAGTTAATATTCAGCCCATAACATTGCCAATACTCTCAAAGATGATCCAATATATATTAGTTGTCTTTTTTATATGCCATGGTAGAAGAGTTTTCTAATCTTTCCTGTATACCCAAAAGGGGTATGTTTTTCACAGCTGATTGAAATGCTCCATGAATGCCAGAAATGCACTCATCAGCATTTCAAGTGATGTATTTATCTGAAGTAGTTTCCTTCTGATAATTTCATTTGATGAATGGAAAGTGCAGCTTTCTAATCGCTGTAAATCAAGACAAGAATTTTGGGAGAACATTTATAAAAGCAATATTAGGGTCAGATATGGTTCCTAGTTCCTTGTTGCTTGTAGCCTTGGTTCCTAGTGGATGTTTTATTTTCTTGTGATGTTGCCACCTTACAGCAGTCCATTTAAATCCAACATCAACTTATTACAGTGCACTACTCAGCAGAAGATACAGCTGCGATGCCTGTGTGAAGAATATGGTCATTTAATTCATCTGACTTCAGCACACAGGGACCTCCATCAAGATTACATGAAGGCACAAATCTCTCAAAGCTTTTACCACTAAATAGTCAGCAAGATGTTTCTGGTTTGTTTTTTTTTTGTCCTTGTTGTTGGTTTGTTTTGGTTTTGGGTTTTTTTTGCCACTGGGAGCCAGTTATTTGAGCAAACCTCAGTCTTTCTCGTTCCCCATCCTCTCAATGTTTTGTTTCCTCTCCCCCACATTGCTTCTGCTCTGCTACATCTCAAAAAACCAGCTTCTAGCCTTCCCCACAGACTTTATTATCCTAAAAGGAGGAAAACAAACATTTAATCTAAGATATTTGATAGGTGCAGGTAGATGTGCAAACTTATTTGAAGTTTCCAGCAAAAAGAAAGTGCTTTGGATGGATAATTGAAGACAGTAATCTTAGAATATTAAGCTAGAAATCTGAATTTACAGCCCAGCTTTCTGTAGACACAATTACTGAGATATTTGGATTGATTTTATTCACTCCCAGAAACTCCAAATGAGATGAAAACAAAAAGTAAGTGCCATCAATTATTCCAGGAATTTTTTCATTTAAAATGACATAAAACCCCAAGGAGGCCCCGTCAACTACTGATAAACTAATCTGTACTCAGAAAACGTTACAATACTCTCGTTAGTTGCTTTGTCAAAATAGATTTCAAATTGCCAGGAAAGACAGCTGTTACCCTTCCTACATACTCCACTGTGCTTTCATGTGCTGAAAACCAAAGGAAAAAGTTTCCTACATTTTTCTTGAATAGAAGGAGCTCCAATAACAGCACTGTAGAGAAATTGGAGGAGCCCTCTGAATTGATGCTTTTTGTTATGAATTCTTCTGTCTCCAGCATAGTCCTGTGCTAAAATTATGCCCATTTTTTTCCCCACCAACTCAACCATGGGCAAAACACCATATACACAGCCTGTCTGTCAGTGGTGAGGTGTGTCTGTGCTGTGCTTTCATGTGTAGCATTTCGATGCTGCCTTGCCACAGGCTGCTGGATTCGGCTGTGATGCCAGTCCAAGGGTTTATGTTTCTCACGCTGCCTCTGCCAGTTCTCCTGGACTCTCCCACAGCAGATTGGAGACTGCGATGGTTGCCTGTACCCCTTCATGGTCAGTGGCAGGTGAGACCTCAGGGCACGTTGGACTTGTGTCGCCTGCCAACCCATCAGCCTCTCCAGCCCACCTCCATGTACCTGCATCATCTGAACGGGCCTTTTGCACTTCAGGATACGACCTCTTCCAAAAAATGCAACCATTTCCTGTTAGAGAGCAAGGCAAGAACTGAGCAATGCCATTGGTGCCACGAATGCCTCTAGTTAGCAAAGGATGCCACCGCCATGGGTCTGCCACCATGAGCTGCCCAGGCATACCACCTGCTCCTATCCTACCTCCCCCTGGGGACCACAGCAGCACTGGTGACTACGTCAAACTAGGGATGCCAGGAGGTGTATTTAGTTAGAAAAGCATCTGGCAATTCACTAGAAACATTTGTATATAAGAAAAAGTGTTGTTTACTGCTGCAAATCCTTCTGGGAGTCTGCACTCCTGCTGTGCAATGACAGTTCGTCACGAGCCTGGAAATAATTTGTGGGGCTATTTTTGGTGATGTCCAATTGTCTTATTATGCCACGATTAAATGGGATAACAGTTGCAGTAATTAAAAATGAAAAAGTGGCAGTTATTTTTGGCTCAAATAGTTACTATTAACTGACACGGTAGATGGGCTTTTAAAGCCAAAAATATATGCAATAGCAGTCAGAATAGCTGTTATTTCCCTGCTGTTTATGAAAGGAAAGGCTTATGAATCATGATCTACATCCAGCCAATGGCATACCTTTATTTCAGATGCTATTTAAATTACACTTAATTTAAATGAAGAGGTGGAACTAAGGAAATATCTCAGTGTTCTTTTCAGGCTTTTTCTGGCATCAAAAATGAGATAACTCTGTATCTTGATTTCCAGAGGAATGTATGAAACTAATTAATAAACAGGAAATATACCCCATGTTGACCTATAAAAAGACCATGTTGAATTATTCTGCATATTTAAAGGTAAATGAAATCTGTACAAATACACCATTTGCTTACTTTATTTCCAAAGCTTGCATTTGTTTTTAAGTCTTAATTACTGTTCAAAAAAATTCAGAGAAACAAGATGTGAAGAGCAGGTGAATACTAACCAAGAAACACAGAAAACAGGAAATAATGATGCCTAGCACTCCTCATATTAAAACAAAATCACAGCCAGGGTGCTGTTTTATTCCTAGTTAGCCCCAGGACTCATTTTTCATTATTAGGATCTGATCACAGTCCTTCATTGGTAAGATAAGGTTTTCAGAGATGAGCACACTGTCAGTATTCAACATATAGTAAGTAAAAAAGCTGCTCTTTCTTTTGGTACACAGAACTGCTATGTCTTTTTATTTGTGTATGATCTAACAGAACCTGGAAGACATTCAGATACTTTGGTAGATCATGTGCTTGCTAGTTGAGTATCCTACAATCTGCTTTATCAGTGTTTACTCAGATACTTACCTATCCACGGTAACAACATTGCATACATATGCACGAACATATATATAAAATATTTGTAATTATGTACCTCTCTATATATGCACACGTATATAGTTGAATATTTTACAGCATTAAAAGGAATTGAAAACTTTAAAACTAATAAAAAACTTAACATTTAAAACTTAGTAACTTAAATATGTTAGACTTTTAACACAGTTACTTAGAATGCATATTATTTATATGGAGGCAGTATTTATATGTAGGTAGCAAATGAAATATCCTCAGATTCATCCTCTGCCTTTGAAGCCAGCTGATTGGCATAAAGTTGAGCACTGGCTCTCCATCAGCCAATGTTCCTTAACCTGCTGTCTTGCTCCCTGACTCTTCTTTGAGCTATTCTGCCAGCTCTTTCCTGGACAACCTTCTTAACTCCTACAGGAAATGCTTCCTGGGGACAAAGTGAACAAGATTAATTCCCACTACACTTGTCTTTTTTCCAGTGCTGTCTGTGGAATCTGCAACCTCAAATGCCCCGGGTCTCATGGCACGCAGTTTGTATTCATGGTGCTGAGCTATAGCAACGTGAGTGTGGCTGGCAGCAGCATGACCCTGACATTTTTTCAGAGCCTTTGAACTGAAAAAAACACAGATGCAAAAAAATAACGATGTTTTATGTTAATTTTAATTTACTTAAAATTAAGTTAAATTCATCAGGATCAGCCCCAGTATTGATGAAGTCTAAATGTGGTTACTGGTTGGTAAAACAGCTAGGCAATGACCAATAACTTTAACTTTCACCATAATCCTCCACTGGAAGAATGGGCAACCTCTAGTATATAGTGCTATTCCTGCACCCAGAGAGATACTGTGAATGTCTTGCAGGGTATAATAACCCTTAAACTTCTCCTGGTTTCCTTAAGCCACCTTAAAAAAGGTATGAAAATGTGTGGTGAAAACCACTTCAGAATTTATAACTGCAATGTCAGAGTTAATTTGTATTCCCACAAGATCAGCACTGAGACTGTACTTGTTTTGCTTGTTAATATTATGTGGAAGAAACCAGTCCCTTCTTATCAACCCATCATTTGCACAGGCTTGTATTAGCACATATCAGGAGTAACCGCTCCATATTTTTTCTCACTCAAAATGAGAAGAGTAGGATTTGATTCTTACATACTCCTAAATATAGCCCTAGAAATAAAAATTAAAAAAACCTCACAACTGTTAAGGCATATCCTATGACCAGGGACATTCCTTAGCTGTAAGGACTGGACTAAGAACTGTGTATCTCTGAGTTCATTTTCACCAGACTCACTTCAAGCCTTAGATAACTTATTAGCTTTAAAAAAGGTAACCATGATATTAATTTATCTCCTTCTTCTATAATGTCAGGTAAAGTATTTTGGCAAGCGTCACTTATAACTAGAATTATTCTCCCCTGGGTAGATCCAAATGACTCCTCTTCATCCAAATATGTCTTGCCTGTGTGCACAGAGACGCACAGGCTATCTTCCAACTTAAATCAATATTATTATCAACACTGAATCAAATTAAAGCGTATTTGCTTGGCATTTCAGATGATGAAGTAATGATCTTTCCCAACTCCAGCAAGACACCAGGGAGTTGCAGAAGACAGCTGGGTAGATTGGACTGCAGGGTCCCTCCCCAGAGCTGTTGGGATCACTTCATCATGCGCTTGAGTGCGGTGGGTGATGCCCATTTTGGCTGTCAGAGGACCAGCTGACGCAGGTGAAAGCCTTCCTGGCACCGACATGCAGAGAGTTGCAGCACTGCAGATTTCTCCTTGGGCACAGACGCAGGCAGGCAACAGAAATTTATTGTGGTGCCTTTGCAGCCTCTTCTGAGGGAGATCTGCTGCAGATGAAGCCCTTGACATCCCTGGCCACCTCTGTTCTCCTGGCTCCACCGGGGTAGAGAGGCTGCTTCTGTTCCTGCAGGGACTGCTTCCCCTGTCCATTTTTTGACAGGGCTGCTTGGCTTAATTTTAAATATTTATTGGACATTTGGTCTAATGCCCACTACTTGGAAAGTCTTATATGATGTGTATAAAAGTAAAGGCCAACTTTTTCTGCAAGAGGCTGGCCTACAAAAAAGCAATCTCCAACTGCTCATTGCTGGGAACACACATCTGTGCCATTCCCCTCCTAGTGACATTTCTGCAGTGCTTTACTTTTAGTGAGGTGTATCCTTCAGAACCTGCAGAGCAGCTCTGTCAATTAGCTTTGAAAAGTAGACAGTGAGAATTTATTCTTGATGAACAATTGAGAATTTTGTATCTGGACTGAACACTTGTGACACAAGAATGAATATTCGATGCCTCCTTCAGGACCAATTGGAGAACCTCAGTTAGAAAGTTTGCATAGAAATCAAGCACTTCCAATTCCACATAAACACTGACACAAATTCTGTGCTCTGCAAAATCAGGGGAGTGAGCATATTTGTTACCATTACTTACACACATGGTGCTCTGCAGTATCTCTTGATTCTTTGAGCCAGAGCAATAGCTTCCATCTCAAAATGCAGATCATGCACAACAGACTTTATTTATGGCCTTTATCCCCACTTCCTTGCAAACAGCAGAGCTGGACGAACAAAATGTTAACAAGAAGCATCAGAAATCTCTGAAAGGCTTAGAAGAGAAGCTAGAGTCTTTTATCTGGAAATCCTCTCATGCCTATGTTTCTGCATTTTAATGCTGCTTTTTAAAAAGTGTCTGAAGTCCATTTTTCAGGTCTAAGTGGTTGGAGTGGGTTATTGTACAGCTGTACTAGCAGCATGCTCTAAGCAAGTCCCAAAGTGTATGCAGCAAAAGGTGGTAGGGAGGCATCTCAGTGTCATATGCTCAAGGACTGTCTGGCACCTAACATTTTATCTCTGCTATTTGTCCCATGCTCTATGGCTCACCTTCAATAAACACCTTATGGTCGAAAAACAAGTGCCTCTGAGAAGTTAAACAAAACAGTCAAAGCTTGATTTTCTGCTGTTTTGTATGTCTTGTGATGATTTATGGTTGTCTAGAAGGAGAGCAAAGTTGCTCTGAAATGCGACTTTTCTTGACCAGCTTTGTTTCCCCTCTGTAGAATGTAAATCACTGCATGATCTAAAAGGTGAGCTCTCCAAGAAGACTTGTCCTCTCTTTCTGCCATTCTGTTTAGACTTCATTTCACAGTTTAAGCTGTGAATTAAATCAGGGGCAGGACCGCTGGAGAAGGTGGGTGTCTTGGGGAGCTGAACCACAATGGTGTTCTGCAAGCTGTCCCCAGCTCCTGATGTGCACACAGCACCTTGCCAGGCACTCAAAGGGGCCGCACATTCAGCTGCTCGTGCCTCCTGAGAGCACAAATTATAATGATATTTTTTGAAGACGTCTGTGTCTCTAGGCATTGCCTACATAGCTTTTCTTAGAATTATAGATCTGTAATTATGTACTTAATGATGACACCCCCTCTGTCTGATGATAAATATATTTTTCCATAATAGCACTTAAACACTGCATATTTACTAATCGAAAAGAGATTCACACTGCAAGTGAAGAATTACAAATTAATTGTACCATACCTTTAATTATACCATAAATAATCTGGATCATTTCCCAAGAAAGTATAGTAGAGCTCTGGTAAGGCACTTACCCTGGGTGCCTGCAATGGTCCACATCTCACACTTACTGTGCCAGTGTAAGAAATCCAGTTTTAAGTTTTCATTACTACTGCCTCTGAAGTAACTACAGTGCACTTAAAATAGATGTACAACTCATGAAAATGAATCATTAAAAGGGATTGAGTTGAATTGTGCCTGGCAGATGTTGTCACAAACACTGCTGAAATACTTAAACACTCCTTCCAGCAAGTGATGATGGGATGCTTGGCAGCAAAATTATCCCATAGCTAGAGAAGTAATGTAATCCAAGAAGGGCTTTGTGAGCAACCTTGTGGAGCTCTACTGCACAGTTATGAGGATGCTCCTTCCTTATCTGTTGGACAGCTCTTGGCCAAGGCTACATCATCCTACCTATAGTGATTCCACACCTTATCCCTGGAAACATGAGAAGTTGCAAGTAGAAGGATGGAGAGGCCAGTCTGGCCTGAGCTGTTCCCCATCTCTAGGGCTCTGTGTGCAGCCCTCCCTGCTCACACATGGGGCTGGTGCATGGGGCTCATCTGCTTCTCTGATCTAGCAGGGGCTTGATAGGGTTAATTTTTAGCCACGCAAACCTGAGTGGAACAGAGAAGGAGGAAATCCTGGACAGCAGTCAAGCACTGTGTTGGTTCAAGCTGGACAATTCCCTGAAACTAAGGTTTTGAAAAATATGTTAATTTTCTGTGTCATTCCTGTTGGAGACATGGGTCAAAATTCCCAAAAGTGACTTGGAAAGTATTGTATTTTGCATGATCTGCAATGGCTGGTTTGCATTGCCTCCTTGGGTGCAGACATTTTTGTTAAGAAGACTTGAGCAAATTTGCAGGGTATCTGAGACATGGCTGTGAGTTTGATTAAACCTTATCTTCTGTGAGTTCATTTTGGTGTTTAAATATGGCAGGTCTACACCAGACTCTTCCTCATGTCACACATGGTAGACGTCGAGCCATCTTCCTGTGATCCAGGGAAAGCAGACTGATGGGCAGTTCCTCTCACGTGTCACAAAAAGTCTTTTTCTTTTCCCCCCACTAATGTTTCCCCAAATAAGACTAGCGTACGAAGACATGAGTCCTTACTGGCAGGAAAACCTTTTGGTTTGAGGCTCATTTTAACTTCTGGAGGAAAATGCCCTTATCAGATTCCTCAGCAATTGAACACATAATGCAGTCTCTCAGCTTATCTAGGATCTGAATATGCTGATGCTGATGGCTTCAAAGCACACAGCACATAAACATGCTTTGACAGATGATTTTTTCTGTGTGTAACTGAAAAGAGTACATCCTGGCAGAGGAGTTTATCAGTTCTAGCCTAGCTAATGAGCTTAGTCTTCTTTCTGTACTGCTGAAGTTTTACAAGAGTGCCTGCCTGGAGGAGGCATATTGATCAAATCTTGCTTCAGCTCTGAGCACTGAGAAGCTAAGTGACTTCAATCTCATATATGGAGGTTTCCTCACCTGCTGCAGGGTCTGCCTGAAGGTCAGGCTGTTTGCTGCTCTCAGTTCAGCTGTAAGCACCTGGTGATCTACAGCAGGCTGGTGGGTTAGCTAGGGAAGCAGTAAGTGCTCAGACTACCTGAAACATTTTTCCTCACATCATGCATGCATGAGGGGGAACTGGCCTCCAAATTGACCATCTGTCTTATGACAGATATTCTTTGCAGCTGAATCTCCCTGTGTTTACATCACTTCAAAGATGCAATTGTTCTTGCTATGATATCTTGCTAGCCCTTCTACCTCTGGGCTATTAAGCTTTCTGAGAACTTGGAAACAGTCCTCATTTGGGATTTTCTGTTTTAGCAATTCAGAGTGTGGACAACTTACTCTGAAATATTTTACACTGTTAATTTCATGCATTTCTAGTGAACAAATGGTAAGAGACTTTCTATAGCACATCATCTCTAAGAAGTGTTATCCATGCTTCACAAATCCTTTGCACTTTGTTTTTCCTTCTGATGAAAGCCTATTCTGTTTCCTGGGTTATGAATCCCTGCAGAACCTGTTTTAGTAACTCCCTAAAGCTTTCTTCCTTCTCAAAGTTATTGCTGCTGTGCTCTTTTTACATAACACCATTCAAAAGCAGGTTTTTTTCTGCATGAGCACACAGTCATGTTTATAGTTCCTCTGAAGCTGTGTCCCATCACCCTCCTCCATGCTTTCACCAGCATCCACCGTCCCGGCATCGATTTTTGAAAGCTCCGTGGCACTTGGCAGCTTGTGGCCAAATGAGATGGGTCTCTGGGCTCCTTGTACATGCACATGGCTGATTGCCACAGCTGGTGGTGGGGCACATCTCTGGGTAAACCCAAGTCCCGTGGGTAAACCCACATCTAATGGGGCAGCCAAGGCCTGTCATCAGTAAGGTAGCATTTGGTTTCTCTCTTCTTACTTGTGGCACATCTTGCATGAAGACTCTTCTGAAGGTGAGAAGGAGAAATTGTGGCATCCTGAAAGCAATTTTAGAGGAATAAGAAAATGAGACAATGCAAAATGGCTTTTCCATCCTACTGCCGAGTACACATTAACCTCGTGTAAAAATGCAAGTACTGGATGTGTCATGTATGCTAATATGGTTTTGCTTTTTAACGGAGAGCCCTTCATTCTTCTAAAGCTGGCAGTAAGGATGTCTGTTGAAGGATTGGTTGGTGTCTTGAGTCTAAGCAACCCATCTATTTATGTTAAAAGATTGAAAAGCTCCTCTCATAATTGGAGCTCTATAACTGAGTTCCCCAAATGAATCAGAGAGCACTCGTGTTTTCCTGAACATAACAAATAACAAAACTTTAAGAGTACAGCTTTTTTTTTTTTCAGGAATGAAGCCATATTTTTAATAGTTTTACTCAAAAAAATGCATGAAGGTGTTTGAGATTTTAGTCACTCCAGAAGGAATACCTAGCTCTTCAGAGGGCTGGAACACGAGGCAGTACACTGGAAAATATCCTGGTTTCAGGAAAACTGGTGCTGGTTGCTGTTACCAGCGTAAAAAGAGCCCTAAAGCATTGTTCCTGTGTCCTATGTAAAAACACATCAATTTTTGATTTGCGATTCAGAGTCCTCACTAATTGATATCAATTGATAATAGTACATTTTCATTTCCACGTGAGGTTGAATTTAAGATTCTTTACAATGTTACAAGAAAACTGACATCCCTGTTTTTCAATTGCACCATAATTTGCTTTTCATGGTATTCACCAATATTTGAAGTACAGCTCCAAATTCCTGCTCTCTGTTACCCAACACTTGCAGAGGAAGCAAGTTTTCCCTATCAAGAGCCATAGCACACTTGTGGTGTGGTCGGCATTTGTTTGCTGGCACCAGGAAGAACAAACCCCACCACAAGGGAGGAGAAGGACACATCAGGGTTGGAGACCCACGGGTCAGCCTGGTGGAGACCACATATTAGCCAAGCCTGCCAGCGGTTCAGAGAGGGAGCTGCTGTTTCATGACTTGCATTAAGCCTAAAGTCCAATTACCACTGAACAAATAGCACTAACGATAACAATTGTACTCCTGTGCTGATAGCTTTATGCTTCTCTCTGCATTGTGTTGCACCATAGACCTTACCCTGATTTTAAACCACAAATTCTGATTATTACAGTGCACAGAGAGGAATTATACCCTCCTACATAGTCTGTGCTGCAAACAGGGTGACTGCCCGAGGTGCCTCAGTAACAGCATTGTGCAACACACAAATGCCTTTAATCATCCCTGTGCTGCTCCTTTGATGTCTTGTTTAGACTACTTAAAAAAATGTACCCAAATTATGAATCTTTGCATAAGAAAGATGTTGTTTCAAAGCACAATGAGACACATTCTGCACAAAGGTTGTTTGAGAAGTGGGAGCAAGCCTCTGTGCAAGAGGCAATTGAGTGGAGAACTTGCATTGTCTTTAACACTGCAATTAAACTAAAACATTGTCCTTGAAAATAGAAAGATTGCAGTGTGGCCACTGTTGTGGGAAGCTTTTGATGAAATATTTAGGACAGCACTTTCTGGATGCGACTAATTTTCAGAAAGCATATCAAAGTTTTATAGGGGCACTAATTTAATCACAGATGATGAATTATCTTATTTTTATGTTGGGCTTTAATAAGGCTGGATGAATGTGAGGTGGCTCAGTGAGTGAGTGTGCCAAGAGCCTCCTGAGTCACAGCTTTTGGAGAGCTGTTTCCCTCCAGCTGAGCCCATTGTGTCAGCCTTAACAGGGCTCTGAACCCTCGCACTGGCTTCACAGCTGAACCCAAATGCAGGGAAACCTGCCAATTATGAGGAAACTTCACAACCAGTGGCACAGCCTTTGATTAAACCCTCATTAACCACCTCTACCCTGCTTCTGGCCTAGTCTCTCCAGACAGAGGCAAATAATGTTGAGATGGAAAAAAAAGGGAAACAGGGAGTGTGTTTCCGTGAGGCACTGGTTGTCCCTTTCGTGTTTCTAGGTTGTCCTCACACCCTCCAACCCAGCTCAGCTGTGGTGAGAACTGTGGTGGTGGGAGTTGGAAGGGACAGGCCAAGGTGCAGGAGCAGCACAGCTGGTGCTGACAACCCCCACTGCTCCTACGCTTTCATTGCTCTGCTGCAAAAGATCTGCTCCTCCAGCCTGATCTAGAAGTTCAGGAAAGTAGAAAAAAGTTGTCATGTGAAATTGCAAGACAGACAAAATGATGTAGGGCAATGTGCATATCAAGCCATTTAGAAGGCAGTACAGTGGACCCAATTTCTTCTGATCAGGTGAAGACTACAGGGAAAATTCAAGCATTTCTCTATCCAGTGAACAATTACAATTTAATCATCTCCAAAGTGATTTGCTGGACCTCAACATGAGCCTGTCCCCCAAACCTGAGCCCCAGGGGTGCCTGTGCTGCACAGCAGTGGGGGCACGGAGGTAGCAAACCCCTGTCCTTCTCTTCCTTCTGATCCCCTTCTGCAGGTGGAACACTGTTTTTGCAGCAGAAACGTTAACCAGAAGATGCAAGCAGGCATCAGCATTGCACAGGGCAGAATGAAGCCGGCCTCCCTCCCAGCCTGCCTTGCTAAGGTCAGCCATCGTGGCATGGGGTACAAAGTGAGGCTGCTCCCCAAGGGTTGTGCAGGAGAGCATGGGAGACAAGGGAGACTAGCACGGGAGACGTCCTGCTCGGACCACTGGGCCTGCTTGCACCGGGAAAGGGCACAAAAAACCAGTATGGTGCTGGGAAGGAAAGGGGTGAATGCATTGCATCAGCTCTGGAGTCACAGGGCTGCCGAGCAGGTGAGTGGTGATCCTTTTGCACGCCGTGAGTTTTCAGCACTGCCTCAGTTGTGCTGGGAACACAAAAATATTTTTCTGTCGCTCCAGCACCGAATCAGTTACAGCATCCAGCAGCTGTGCGGGTGTGTTTTGACCAAAGAGACACCACTTGATATCAGCATAGAGTAACTCATTATCAATCTATTCACCCAAATGCGTATTTAGGATCTTCAGAAATTATCACCATTGTATTAAGCTAAATGTTTAAAGCTTTGCAGTTAATTAATATGCACAGACTAATATGCAGCCCAGACTCAGTCCTCAGGTACTGGGAAAGATTCTGATATAATAAAGCTAAAAGCAGAGTGACAGGGACATATTACCTCGCCAGATGGCACAGTTTGTTAAAGCAAACCAACGCATTTCTGAAAGAGTGTTCTAATCGCCACTTGAAGCAATTTTAATTTAAAATGGAGGTACATTTACATAAAAAGAGTTCAGAGAACAAATATTTCAGAAGTTCACTCTTAGACAAGAGCAGTTCTGGTTTAAGGCAATATAGAAGGTGAAAAAACATAGGCTAATTAAAAACAAGCTCAGTGATGGAATTTCAAGCATAACTGTTGTTTGTGAGGAAATTAGATTGTTATGGAAAACTTTCCTCTGGAAGGTGACAGCCAGTACAATTCGTGCTGGAGATTCCCCAGCAAAACTGAGGTACAGAGTTGTGTAAATAACAATTAGTCTGATGGGAAACATAAGGTCATTCTTGGAATGAAAATGCTGTTCTGTAATGAAATTCTGAATGTGCTCGGAAAAAAAATTAAAATAATCAGAACTTATTTTTTAAGGTTTTAGTCTCCTTAGGCCAGTTGCTGTCTGAAAAAAAGAATTAGCATGTCTTGATAAATTAACTACTTGATGTAAAAAAAGTTCCTGGATCTTTGAATGTCATGGAAGTAGGCAATGAACTCAAAGATAGATGTAGGTGGCTTGTCTGATTCACACCTGCAGTGTTCAATCCAATCCTTGGGTTTTTTTAAATTTTTTTTTTTTCACTAATCTAAGGTCAGATTAAAGCGATGTGGGTGCCTAAATCTTTATTGATGTCAGACCTAGGAAAGACAACCAGACAGCACCACGCTCCAAGGCTCTCCGTGCCTCTGCCAGGAGGCACAGTTGCCTATGCTGCCTATGCTCCAGGATCCCTGAGAGCAACAGCACCTGCTCAGCTCATACAGCCTTGCCCTCAGCCTAGTGGTCCTCCAACAGAGAAATGGAGAAGACAACAGAGACAATGTCTTTTCTTCCAAAAAGTAGTAGAAGGTGGTTGTGATGCTGTCAGCCGACAATGTGAAGGGTGTGGGAGATCTGTTTTCCAGCCTGCCCAGAGTTTGCTGGGGTGTCACTCCTGTTCAGATCTGGTCTTTTGGCTTGCTGTGTGCACAGAGCTTGCCTCTGACATGTCATCTTTCTGTTCTCACACAAAAGGTAAGAAACTCCTCCTTGGTCCATCTTTTTTTCATTTCTTTCTGCCATTTCCTTTGTTTGGTCTCCCTTGTTCCATCTTTCTGCTGCCCATCCCTCAGAGTAAGAGTTGTCTTGACTATTTTTGACATGCTTTTGATTTTCACGGAAGACCTTTATCACCTTCATATTACAGAAAAAAACCCCATGAGGAAATGTTTTATACTGTGCTGCTGAGAGGCAAAGCACATGAGACACAGTTAAGAGACATTTTAATACAAAAACCTTTTTCACTGCATAAGAATTGTAATATTTTTATGTTCTCCATGAAGAAACGATGCACAGAAGGGTAATTCAGAGAGCTGACATTGTGATCCTGATGCCTTCCTTATGGAAAGGCACAGCTCTACAGGGAAAACTGTAGTGACCAGGAGTCAAAAGAGCTTGACCAACTTCTACATCCAGCAATAGAAGTTGCAATGGGAAAGATTATAGGTAGAACTTTTAACCTGATTGACAGGGGTCCTGATGGACAAGAGCAGATCTGAGCTTTGATCTTGATTGCTTGATTAGTTCCTGACATGAAATATAAAATACATTAACAGCCTTGATGACTGGGACCAGAAACAATCAGAAATTCAGAGATAAGTGGTATTTTGCAGGCGAGCAAGGCGTTACCACTTACTGAATAGCACAGGTAACTTTTTACTGCAGCTCACCTCTAGGACCTCCTCTGCCTCCAGCAACTCAGTATCTTGACTGTACAGCATCCACTTTTCATATTTTGATATCTCTTACATATTTTCTTTTCTTAAATATTTAGATTCAGAATCAGCACAGCCATATGCTGACCACACTTTGCTTCTTTGGGAAGTTATGCTCACAGACTATTATTTTTGACCTGGACAATAGGCAGATATCCCAAACATCTGGAGTTACTGGGCCTCATAAAACTCATCTATTTTGAAAGACAGTGAAAGAAAAAGAAAAACCTAAACCAAAGCAAGTGCTAAATGGTGAGTGCAAAGGTAGCTCACAATTTCTCATCTCAGGCCTCCTCTTAGTCTGCTCACAATGGCTGGACAAGCTGAACCTGTTCATATAAAACATGGGCAAGTATTCAGAGTCCAGTGTATCCAATAAATTCATTTTCCCATATTCTCAATAGTTCTTAGGAGCACCAGAAGTTGAAAAACACCCACATAATAAGTGCTCTTTAAAAGCAGCTAGAGTTTAAAAACATTTTCTTCCCTCTCTCTTTTTCTACTCTCTGCACAAAAAAAACCCCTAAGTCAGAAAAAAAATCAGAAAATAAATGAGCAAAAATGAGAGATAAGGTAATAAGTGTATTCAGGAGCTCAGAATTATTTCAGAGAGCTGCTTTCCACTCCTATCAAATGCATTATGTATAAGTTTTAAGTCAATATGTTTTGTTAACACTGTGTTAAGCTAGAAAGCTGCCTACACTCCCTTGTAGCTAGATGCCAGGTAAATAAGCAACCGGCCGGCTTAAGCAAATTAAGTAAATAGTGTTTGTGGGCAGGTAGTTTTGTTCAGCATGTGGTATATAAATGTTTATTAATGCTGTGAACTTTAGGAAATGTTGAGGTAAAGACAGAGATGATAGCAAATGCACAGATTAAAACAGAATCATTTGTCAAAAACAAATGTGCATATAAGCAAATAGTAAACAACTAGGCGAGTTCGTTGAAACCAAATACTCCCATTAAATAGATGAGATGCTTCATTAATCCTCCCTGACAGAAGTAATGCTTGGAATGGAGAACAGATCCAAAAGAAAATATTTATTCGAGTCGCATTCTGTGAGTCTTCCCTGGCAGCCCAGGCAGGAACTGCAGCCACTCCTGCTGTGGCCGGGCAAGGACAGGTGTTATTGAGGAAGGCCCTCGCTGATCTTGCTCCTGGAACTTCCACCTGCTATCAAAATGTTTGGGGCTGACAACAAAGCAGTTGGAGGAGCTATCAGTTGTGTGGGTTGCTGTGATCAATGGCTGCCTTAGAGACGGTCCTGGTCCCTGTGTACTGTGCACCAGCTGCGGTCCAGCTGCCAAAAACGTGGCATGACAGAGTTGTCCGCATGCTGTGTCCCACATTGATAGTAAGACACCCACTTACCACTGTGGCACTTGCTTTGAGGGTTACCCAGAAGCAAAGCACATGGTGGTGGCAAATCCCCATATTTCAAGCAAGCCCTCCAGGCACTGGGTGCTTTTCTGCAGGAGCACTCAGAGCTCTGTGATCAGCTGCCTGCCTCAGCTTTACCCTAAAATGATATGTTTCTGTTTCTCAGGCTTAGGTCTTAAGACATAGGTTGCCAGTGCAGTTGAATTAATCTTCTCTGAGATCTAAGCACAGTGAAGGCAACAGGCATAGGGCAGTATTTTGAAAGAAATCCACCCACGCGTAGCACCTTTGTCTGAAGGTCCATCTCATGGCCTAAGCCTCAACTGCAACACTTCTCCAGTGTTTGCTGTCCTTGTCCAGCTCAGCAGCAGTGCCTAGGAGCAATACCCTCCTTTTTCTTTCATAAACAACTTTCCACAGCCTTGACTTGGCCTCAGTAACTTGGGCCTCCTGGCTTGCCTGGAGCAATGCAACATCCCTGGTTGCCTAAAGCAATGTCTGCACACCATCTGGCACAGAAGGCTGAGGCGTGGCTTGTCACCATCAGCACTGTAATGCCTTCCCATGGAATTGCTCATCAGCTTCCCAGTCTCTGTGCCTCAAGCTGCTTCATTTACTCACCGGATGAGTTAGAGGACCAGGACAAAGAGCACAGATAGTAGCCATGCTCAGCTGAGGCAGTCCACGGCAGCTATGAAAGAACTCATCTGTGAGGCAAACTGTAGACAGGGTTTGCCTAGGAATGAGGGCTGTCACAAACCTCAGTAAGGTGTTCCATGAAGTTTCCTTTACCAACAAGAATTGGCGTTCTGGAGCCAAGGTCCCACCAGCTGATCAGGGATGAAATCCTGCTGCAGATTCTTCCTGAGATCCGAGACACGAGACACGGGTCTCTCTCTCTCTTCTGTCTGGCCCTTGTCATGGTATTTTGTCTTCAAGATCATTGTCCCTCTATGAAGTTAGTTTGAAAGTGAACAGATGGTCTGGTAGCATCTGGGGCAGGGAAATGACATGCATAAGCCCTGCATTAGGAAAATCAAGCTTAAAATAAACAGGCTCAAAGCCAAGATACTCCTTTGCACACACCTCTTCCTCAGGGCAGAGGAGGAAAGTGCAGAGATGTGACAGGTGCCACTTTGCTTCATGTATTTCTGGAAGGAGATTAGATACTGCAATGAGAACAACAAAGTAAGAACTTGAACTAAATACTTCTGGCCGAAGGAGCACCATAAGGAGAGATCTGGAATGAGAAAAGGCTACACCCCTTCTCGGCGTTGAAAGTATGAGGTGTTTCTGTATTGAAGATGCAAGATCAGCAATGAGCTGCTCTCCTGAACATGGGAAAATTTAGTAGCAAAAATGCCTAAAAATGGTGGATGAAGAAATACTGAACTATTAGCTGAAAGATGAATCAGAGTAAGTTGTTCCAAGGAGACAACTCAACTGTGGATCCTAGGACAAACATTTTTAAAAAGTGAAGTGTAGAAAGAGTGTTTGAAAGACAGCTGTAATCCAGGCAGTGTATCCTTGGGAGAAGCTGGGGAGAGGGAGATAAGAACTGTCACCATTCTGGGGACATGAGAGACCAAATGAACCCCCATCCCATCCTACCAAGCAGCTGTCAAGCTCCTACCCACACTAAGGTATGTGTTATAGTGTCCCAAAGCAAACATGGAAATGTCAGGTAAATGCTTTTCTTTTTGTTGAAGGGAGCTTTGATAGGTTTGCTGAATTCTTAAATATTTTGTGCAGGGAAGTGAAGAGTAACACAGATCCCACTGGAAACCTTCATGCCAGAAGTTGAATTTGCAGCATATGAGAGCTAACACTGTATGGCAGCTGGGTGTTAACCTCAGCTTGCAGGTTTTTTGTGTATGTTGAAGTGAACCTTGAGATGGTCAGTGTTGCAGGAACTGAGTTGCACTGAGTCCCTCTGAGTTGGGCAGCTACATCCTTTACTTTGTGGTGCGACATGCAAAGAGAATTTGCTTTGCCCTCCTGCCGATGTTTATCTTAATTCTACATGTGTTCACAGCCCATAGGAGAAAATGACAAATTGAGAAAATATTTGTTTTCACAAAAGCCAAGAGACTATTGCAGCAGACAACCAGACAAACACAGTGCAAGTGCCAAAGTCTGAGCTTTTCTACGCGCTGTGCCATGTACATGTTCACTTTTACCTGTCTAAAGGGTATTAGGAAATTCAGTCAATACGCTGAATAGTCACTGTAGCTTCTCTGCACAAGGATTACTTGTTGCATCCCATTTCAGGTTTTTGGAATACCACCCAGAAGGGAGGCTAAAATCATCAACCACATTTCATTTAGCTCTGCCAATTGAATCTAAACAAATTGAAAAATGACCTGGCTGTTACACTTTGAGGCATACAGCAGAAAATAACTCTGAAATAGCTGCTTGTGTTCACTGGAGAAAGATTTATTTCTGATCTCAGAGCTTGAGTAGCAGAGGTAAATAGAACCACCTGTAAACCATTACCTGCCATGCTCCACTGCCCCCATGTGAAAAAACATGCACATGCATTGCCTAAAGGGGAGTTGGTCTAGTAAATGATCAGGAAAATGGAATGTTTTCTCTCAACAAGCAGCAAATGAAGAGGAGCTGCTGCATCTGAAATGATGCTACTTTGTTTACCTGGAAGTTCCCAGCTTTTGACAAAAGGCCCATGAGTCTAGCATTTACTTTCTCTCCTGTGGTGCAAAATGAGCCACTTTGCCCTTCTTACTTCAAGAGGTATTTTGGTGATGAAGCAAACTGACCTATTGCACAAATTATTTGAAATGGCTCTGCACTGATGAATAGCCAGAAGGAAGAAGGCCTCAGTATAGTAGCGTGGCTAAAGTTTTTTTTTTTTTTTTTACTTAATTGTTGTCTATTTATTTAAGGCTGAGGGGGTTTTTTTTGTTTGTTTTGTATTCAATAATTTATTTTGGTTCCATGGTATGATCTATTTTATGAAAATCCATGAAAAAGTGGATCTAAAAATGTTTGCTTGTAATACCACATTATTTAGGTCCACAGTTTTTCTACCAGCAACCTACAGTGTGATCTCCAATCTTGTGCCAAGGTTCCCTGGTCCACGGCATCCTAGCCTTCCTACACAAACACAACACAGTGTACGTTGCCTTAAGGCATTTCTTTAGTTCCACTGTGACTTTAGCCCAGTTTCCTAAGGAAAAAGAAAATCTGACCATGACTTCTATCTTTCTCTCTCCTCTTTTCTCACAGCTCCTAAGCCCACTTACTGGTTTATCCTTCATGAGACAGAGAGCTAGAAACCTCAAAGGTCAATTTTCCATATGGATTCTGTGCACACTGGTGGCCTGGTGCTTACAGAGCCTTTTAAAGAAGGCCTTTTAGTGCTTCCACAAAAGAAAGAGCTCAGACAACTCTGGTATGATCCATTGCTTGTCAGCTAGTAGATAACCAAGGAGTAAGTGTGAGGCCCCAGCACCTGCATGTGTTGTGTCCCACCAGGTGGGAATGCTATAGAGGGCAAGAGAGGAGTCGAGGAAGGAAGGAGGGTGTTCGGGGGACAAAGTACTTGTATTAGTAGAAAAATATGTCCTACAGGTTTGGCTACCCACAAATCTGCTTTTTGGGATATTTTTAATTTTTCTCTCTTCTTTCTTTGAGTCAGTGCAGGTAGCAGTTGGTCCTTGGAAGATGTGATGACAAGGAGAAAGCTCTTCAGTATCTATAGAGATGTAAAAATGAAAATATACCTCCCAGGGTCTCACCCAGAGAGGTGTACTCTCACCCAGAGTAAAAGTACTGTTTCCACATCCATGCTGGCTACTGGAAGTAGAGCACAAGTACAGATCCTGCCCTGGGAGTTTATAAGCAGATGGAAAAGAATAAACCCTGAGGGGGGAGGTCAGGCATGCTCTGTGTCTGGGAGCTCTGTGGTTATCCATGGCAGAATGGTCTGTGTAATCAGAACATGGTTTCACAGAAAGCTCCTCCTAAGGGACTGACAGGATGCTAGATGGGAAGGACGAGGTGTTGTTGTTGGCATATCGTTGCACCTTCGCGATGCCACCAGTAGCTCTCCATCACTCAATAGCCCTTGTGCCACACGAGTCCATCAGCAGCATGTCTGGGATTTGTTGCCACACACTTTTCTTTTTCTTATGGCTTATACATGAGCCCTCTTGGCCTTGACAGTGGTGTGACACATAAGCAAGTTATGTAAAAGCTCTCCGGGTGCATTTTCACAGATCACAAGTCCCCTATCCAACATCTGAAGAATTACTGGGTTCAGCACTGGGTCAGTTCTCCTTTGAGAGGATTATATTTTATGGTGACATGGTACCTATGCCTTTCTGCTGTCTCTCTAAAAAAGAATCCATGTATTTTTTGTTTGAGTGCTTTGTTTTTGTTAGGAGACAGGAAAAAGCAAGACCCAAGGTGGTCTCAGCACATGGGAACTGGCTCCATGCCTCCTCCATCGTGTTGTGCCACCAGATCATAGAGGGGAAATTCAGGCACTGCAGTTGTGTGACTCTGTTCACCGCTAATTCCACTGCCAACTTTAAAATCTACTTCTTTAATGTGGTATACAGTGAAATAGCCTTTGTATTATGTGGATTATTTCAAACACCTTAAAATGTTTTAAGATGTTTTCCACAATAAACTTGCATGTAGGTGGTAAAGCAAAGCCCAGTCTGAATATGCTGAAGACTAGGCTGATTCTGTCAATTTTCAGTGCTGTTCAGGCTATGTAACCGAGCACAGAAAAAAGAAAAATCAAGAAGTGTTCCAGAGTGGAGTTGGGAAATGCTGATTCTCAGATGGACCCTCAGACTCCCTAAAACTGCCTCCGAGCTTTCAAGGCTGCTGGACCACAGACCAAAAGAACCACTGACACAAAGCTCCTTATCAAGATGTATTTGTTTACTCAGGTATCTCTATGAAACATTAGAACAAAAAGCATGTACATGTTTCATTCCCAGGTGTGTTTAGGATGTGGGGTCCTGCTGAAGCAAAATCAGCAAAACATGAACTCAACACTCCACACCCCCGTCTGCTTGAGCAGGAGCAGGTTTGATCCCTGGCAATGGCACGCTGGTATGTGAATTTTACAGATCTATGATAATAAATTGATCTCAGTCGTTTCTCACCAGTTTTTCCCCAAACCAGAAGTGTTTTAATTATTTGAGTGTCAAGCAATCAAATGCTGTACCTCAGACACAGTTATTCCAGGAGATAATTAGAAACACAGAGCAGCAAACAATATGCCAGAGAAACTATCATCGCAGTGTGATCCGGAGGATAACTTTAGTAACGCAAGCGTTTCTTTGCTGGATGACTCATGGAAGGAAGCAGGGGCTGGAGCTGCTGAAAAAAAGAGCCTGCTCCATGGGAACATGAGCGAAGGTCAAGGATCGACTGTGTAAAACCAACTTTTTGTTTGACGTTAATAATCTTAAGGAAATGGATGGAGTGAGAGCAAATGTCAGCTCCAGTAATGACTATGTAACTCTGGGACCGTACAGAAAAGCGATAGCCCAGTTCACATGTTGCTGGCAGAAATAATGGGGAGAGGCGAGCTGAGAATTCAAGCCTTCCTTTAATGTTTTCTTTTGAGTTTCTCTGTGAATTCAGATTTATCAAAGGGACAGGAAGCAATTTGCAATATTTAACTCACTGTCTATATAGCATACATATAGTATATATGCATTTTGACCACCGTTTTTTGTCTGTACAACAACTTCCCAAAGCTCTAAAAGAAGCAACATCTCACTGACTGATACTGTCACTTATTGCATTTTAGAAAGTATAAATATATATTTTTTAGTTAAGATCCAACTGTCATGTTATAACAGTAAATTAAAAATATAAACATGTTATAATAATATATGTATTACATAAGAATATGTGTTCAGTTGTTAAATTTTACACGCATCCCTCAGACCCATCTTACACATATTTTTTCAGTTGTTATTTTCACAATATCTTCTTTCAATAACAGATTGTCCAAGCCTCGTTCCTTCTGTCTCTTGCCAAAATAGCAGCAAATTTAATTTTGTTTGTGTCCCAAATTGTGGCACAGCTGGCAGTGTGTAAGCCCAACAGACTGCTGTACATTTGTGACTGTGCTCCTTCCCTCCAGAAGAGGGGTGCCAGCTTTGTAAATTCAGAGGACAGATCACATTCTGTCAGAGTATGAGGGGAGGAGAAGGTGACATGTCATTCTGCTGGAGCTATTTTGAATTTGTGGCATGTATTTTTAAATGGAGGGTTGTTGGTTTTTCAAGCTATGGTCCAGCTCTGCCTTGCATTGATGAAGGGAATATTGGTTCCCTAGCCAACCTGCCCTACTGCTTTGCTGTCCTGTTTTGGAAAGATTTCCTCATACCAAACCCAAATGCTACTTCCTCAGGCAGGTCCATATCCACTTGTCCCACTCATAATAAGCATGAAGATCTCGACTGGGAAGTCTCCAAGCTGAAGACAACTGGGGGCTGGAGTGTCTGGGGAAAGTATTTTTCACATGCTTGCTCTGTTTTCTTACTTCCCCAGACATTCACTTTGGTGCTGTCAGAGATATGATCCTGGGAGGCAAGATTTTGGTCTGATGCAATACAGATATTTTTAGAACAAAAAATCCAGTTTATTGCGTTCTTCTTCACAACAGCCTTTTCTGTCCTCGAGGAGTGTTACTAATGCTCCTCTCCTCCAGGCTACACAATTCCAATTTTTTCAATTTTCCTTCACAGGACAGAACCTCAGACCTCTTATCTCCATCCTCTTAACCCCCCCTTGCCTGCACACGTCTTCCTGGGGGCATGTTGCTCACAGGGCTGCAGCAGGGTCACTGGCAGCACTGGGGACCACGGAGGGGTTAATCCTCATGTCTTTCAGGCCAAGTTGTCTGTTCACCCCCACAGGGTGTGTGCCCTTCTCCACAGTGGGTCAGCACAACTGATTCATGCTGCTCCCTGATTCACCCCAGAGCCTCCTCTGCAGAGCTGTTACCCAGACACTTGTTCTCCATCCCTTAGCTGTGCAGCTCTCTATCCCCACCTCAGTGAAGGGACACGCACCTGTATAAGGATGGATATGGGTGCAACTGGTGTCAAAACACCTGAACCCTCAACAACCCATGGGGACTTTTGCAGGCAGGAAGGGTGGGTAGGGAAAGGATACAGAAAGATGTGTTCCTTAAATTCAAAATTTGTTTGTGGGTCTCTCAGCATGCAATAACGTCTTTGTAGTTTTGGAACTTGTTCATTCATTTGTTTTTACACTTTTTTATTCTATGTTTTTAATTTGACCCCACTTTGCAAACCCCGTTTTTCTGACACCAGTTGTGGGTGCTGCAAAACAAACTTTGAATTAATACATCTCATGGATTCAAATATTGAAACCATAATGAGGACTTATAAGAAAAATACCAAACAAATGGAGAAAATCAACTAGGTGATTAAGGTTAATGCTGGACTTAACCTTTATTTTAGCTGCAGTATTTTTAAATGAAAGGGTTGAAATATGAATGTCCTTTCTATCAACAAGTGTAAAACTGTGCTCCTACTCTTTGTCAGTGCTAAAGGATATGGGAGCAAAGTGTGCTTGAGACTCTAGGGAGGAAACATTTTTATACTACTAGCAAGGCACTACTAGCAAGGCACGTAACAAAAATAACAGGTTTGGCTGTTGGGACAGAAGGAATCTCAAAATGATAGAATGTTTGTGATTGAGCCAGCCTTGGAAAGACTGGAACACTGGTCCTGCAGCCAGCTTGCGCCATGTGCATTATTTGAGTTGCCTGGTTCTCAGTCTAGGCCAAACAAAGTGAGTATTTTTTGTGCTCTCTACCACACAACATCATTTCTCCGTATCTTTACAACACGATCTGCTTGATCCTAGCCAGATAGATTAGGGGAGGGACAGGACTGGATGAAAAAAATCATTTTTTTTCAACAATTCTAGACGCTTCTGAAGACATTTACAAAGATGGTGTTTGTTCTCTACTATGTGTTCTGCAAGCCTTGAAGCAAACCTCTTTACAACTCTTCTCTTTCTCTTTGATTTGTATTACTTCCATCGTGATTCCTGAAATAAACATGACATGAAAATAAATTAGAATTTTAACCCTTGTTCTTCTTCCTACACTTCTGAGAGGTTCTAAGAAGATTTGAAGATAATTTTAGATGTTCTTCAAAAAAGCAGAGCTTTTATTATCTCAGTCTGCTGTTAGATGCCATGGGAAATCCTTAGAAATGTAATGAAACATAACACATAAAACCCAGTGAGCCAGCGTAAGCTGTCATCTAATCAAATGAGTAGATTCATAACGACAGAACACCATTAAAATGCAGACAGAAAACTTCTCAGTACTCTTATTTTGCATTTCTTCTTGTTACTTTAGGTCTTCACTTAGGGAGTAATGGAAGAGAGCTGAATAATGAATACAGTTAATACAATCTCAAGGAGCTTTCCTTCCAAGATTTCTTTCTCTTGAGCTGAACTGAAGGTCAAATAACTTCAGTACAGTAGAAAGCATTAAGATGGTCATTTTTAGACACTTTTATTGGGTACAATTTAATGGTGACAAGGGATAAGGAGACATGAGCTTTATTTTGCTTACAAAATAGAAGGAGAACAATGCATTTCAGTTCCCTGGCAAATGACAATAAAATAATCACTTTCCCAGTTTTAGGTGGTGTGATGAATAGCTCAAATCAGAAGAATAGACAACCACATTTTCCTTAACGGGTTTATCCTACTGATGAATGAAGATGAGTTAAATGATACAGTTACTCCCCCATTAACTGGGTAGTCATGGATTATTACTGAACATAACCAGTGCAGATTTCCATATATCTAGACCCTGGTGTGGAACCCTGCCCTGGGCTGGGCACCTTGTTTCCCTATACTGTACCTGGGAAGTGATTTTGCAGTGTATGAGTGCAAATCAGCAAACACACTGCCCAGGGAGACCTGCAGTGTCACAGTGGCAATGCACACCTAGACAAAAGAGGTGCTTATATATTTTTTAATACATATGCATATAAACATTACCTCATGTATGCATACAACAGTTACAACTAATGACTAAAGCAAGCAGCTAGAACTACAGGGCAGAAGCTAAAGATTGGAAGGTTGGAAGGGACCACAGTGGGTCGTCCAGTCCAACCTCTCTGCTCAAGCAGCGTCATCCTAGAGTGCATTGCACAGGGTTGCATCCAGGCAGTTCTTGAATGTCTCCAGTGAGGGACACTCCAAAGCCTCTCTGGGCAGTGTGTTCCAGTGCGTGCTCACCCACACAGTAAAGCAGCTCTTTCTCATATTCAGGTGGAACTTCCTGTGCATCAGTTTCTGCCATTCCTGTTGGCACCCTCCCTTCAGATACTTATATGCATTGATTATTTCTCCATCACATTTTCTTCTGTGCCTTCATCTGGACGAGGTAATGCTCTGCTGTGGCTGTGAGCAAGCACGGCCAAGGAAGGGTTCATGAACCAGTTCATAAAAGGAGGGAGCAGGAGGAGGCTTGTTGCTGGCACTGCAACCACCGAGGCAGGGCTTGTGAGGAATGGAAAGGAGCCATCAAAGGCTTAATTTGCAACCAGGATGAACGTTATTGCAAATCTGAAGGGAGATAATTTGACATCAATGGATGTGATGTTGTCTCTGCATCTCCAAATCTTACTGCAATGCCAGGGGAGCCTTCTATATGACCAAGAACCAAGGGGATACCATGTTGCACCACCTGGACATCATTATTTCAAAAAATCTGTCGTCTTCGTGGTTAATGCAAATTCATGAAGTTTTTCACTTCCTTTTTACACAATGACTAAAGCAAGTAACATATTACTTTTCTCTCTCAAATGATCCTGTACTTTGTACCTGATTTGCCCTCATATCTGCGTGTTCACATTCCACCCTTATCATTTGAGCACTGTTCAAGCCTTGGAAAGCTTTTCTCCATTACTCACTCCTTCAGCAGATGTTCATATTTACCACTCTGTTGACCTTGTTAGCATATTTACCACTGTGTAAACAGTTTGTACTCTGCTCAGACTGTGAAGTCTATTTTGGCCAGTATTTTAGCAAAGACATAGTGTGAGTATGTGCCTACCAATCAGTATACCAAAGAAATCTGCATATTAGAAAAAATGTATGAGAAATAGAAAAAAAAGCGTCGTAAAGACAATATAATTAAATAGTGAGCTTTTCAGTGATCTTATACAGACAGCATTTTGAAATATACAGAGCTAGATACTAGGTCACATGTCTGGGGAGCTGCATACAAAAATAGCACAAGCATATAAGGAGAAAATTAGGAAGCCCAGGCATAAAATGTCATACTGCTAACAAGGGACATGAAAAGTAACAAGAAATACTCTAAATTTAGATTAATAGTGAGAGTATTATAAAAGAAAGAGCTGGTCTTCTACTCAGGGGGAGAAAAAGCTATTTATAAATGATATTGAGAAGACTGAAGCATTTTGTTTCTTTTTTGCCTCAGCATTCACTGGAAGACCAATGAGAAAGGATACGAATTCAGGTTAGAAGAGAAAAACAGCCGAGAGAACGAATCAGTAAGTTGATTTTCTCCCCAAAAATTCTCAGGAGCTAATGAAATTGCACAGCAAATTTTCAAAACCATTTTTGAAAACAAATCTGACAGCAATTAGAGGCTAATCACTGAAAATGGGAGGGTGGTCTCAGCACCTTGCCTTCCCCACTCCTGTCTGGGGATACCTACACTGCCAACCTGGCTGACACCAGGGCCTCAGCTCCCTGATCAGCCACTAGACACACACATCACTTTGCTCCCTAATTTCTTCCTGTAGTGATCTGGCGAGCACCCTTGGTCACACAGGAGAAGCTTCCTCTCCATGGAACATCTGAGTCCCCTCTCCAGCTGACATGCAGGAAATGGAGATTTTCACCTCCAGCAACACAGTCAGCATGGAATAAGGAATGTGCATGGTCAAAATCAAGCGTGATCTCCTGCTCAAAACTTGCTTTGCTGTACAGGAAGTCCTGTGGATGGGGCAGGTACAGGCAGCCCTACATGTTCCCCAGCCAGCCTACTGCCATGGGGACAGCCTCAGCATTTGGACTCAGTGGAGCCTAAAAAGCATCTTAAAATGCAGATTTAAGTTAATTTAATAATGAGTTGTACTTGGGTTTACAATCGCGTATGATCTCTATGTTTTACAGTGACACTTATTGCTGTTTTCTCTGCTGAGGAGCAGCTTTGTGTCTGGACGAGCAACTGCCCAGGTCCATGGTGGGAGGGTGTACTCCGAGACCCGGTGTGCTGCTGCAAAACTGCTGCTGTCAGGAGCTGGAGGGAGTAAAACTGGGCTCTGCTCCACCTGTCAATCTGCTTCCTGCTCTCACAAATTCTTAGGAAAATGAAACCAGTCAAAAATTTCCAACCTACCCTAGAAAAAACTTTCTAAATATGATTCAAACATCAAAAGATTTCAATATTGAACTGTCTTGAAGTGATTTTTTTTCTAAATGTTAATTTTCCACTATTGACCTAAAAACTCAGTCATTTAGACAACCCTGCCCTGTGCAGGAAGGATAAAGCTTATCACAGAAGCAAATGCAATTTTTCAGGAGCTGTTGTAGAGGGGAAAAGACCATACTGATCACACTACTTGCTGACAAAAATTCAGAGCACGCTTCTTAGACCTGTTCTCCTCTCAGGATAAGCGTAGTGTATATGCAAATAACCATAGCAACTGACATCAACAAGCAAATGGAAAATAAACAATTGAACTAACTAACTAACAATTCAACTAAACTAACAACTTAGACTGAAACATCCCTCTCTCCCTGGGAAAAGGTAAAAGAACAAGTGACTGACAGCGTGTGGGCAGCTCACCTTGCTCTTTGAAGGGTACATCACGGTTAAATCCTGGAGCACTAATGGCACTTCTGTTGCCATTCCCCCATTAGTAGTTGTCTTCCCTGAGGCAGCATCTCCTGGTATCCCCTGGTCACAAAGCACAGCGGTGCCAGCACAGCAGCATCCTCTTTGGGGACATGGATGAGGAGGAGACCAGCTCATCTCTCTCTGCTTTGCTGTGAACACAGAGAGCCCAGCACCATGGAGTGCCAGGGCAGAGCTGCAGCATTGCTGCATATGCAGTGCCCAGCTCTGGATGTGGGCTCAAGGTGTACATACTCCATGTCCATAGGACATTCTCCAATTATTCATCACTATTTCTGCTCAGAATAAGATTTATTGCCTTCATCCTTCCACTGACAAGCCACAGTTTTGTTGAAGGTATTTTTTGAGCACTTGGTTAAAAATTCATGTCTGTGCTTAGTCTGTATTAGGGGGTGGCTACTAGTGATAGCCATCTTTACTGTAAACACTGCACAGTAGTATGCACTGGTAGGGTTGCAGGCATCGAGGTCCTCTTGTACACCATCCCATAAAACCCCATTTCACTTTATGCAAAGGTGCTAGCAAGAGGCTTTCTAAAATCTCAAAGTTATATAAATATTTGCAGTTTCCCCATCTTTTTCATCCCAAACCCCCAAGACTGGAATTTGATACTAAAAGACCTATATCTGTTCCTGCTGTTCCCAAAAAGAAATCTGTGCACTAAATATATTTCACAAGCTGAAGGAAACTTGTCAATATGCATTTAAAATGGAAGTCTGATATCGATCAACCAAGAAGGTGGGCTACAGTATCTGACCTGTGACTAAACACTGTACTAAACACTTAATCAAGATATGTTAAAATAGGAATGCAAAGCTTGCAGTTAGCTTTTACTGAGTCAATATTGCTTATGGGTTTTTCTGCATGGGGGATTCCAGTTTTCTCAGAAATTTGCCTCTCTCATCATCTGAGCTCTTGAAATTTTTTTTTCTTCCAGTCATTTTAAAATGTAATTACAAAAATGAAAATGCTAACAGATTTCAAACCACTTCAGGACATTTTACCTACTAGAAACATGTTGACTTTTTAAACAGATTGCTTGATTTCCCTGTAATTAATTTTAAAACATTCATTTTTGCACTGACAGACATCAATCAGCTATTCTGCAGCTGTCTTGGGGTTCCTGAGCTTGACCTTAATAAATAATACAATGTTTTCTTAAACTGAAGAGTAACATATGCTTTTCTTCTTCCCCACTGAAGTGGATCCATGTATGTTTCCTGCAGCCAATGTGCCTGCTAGGGCAGCATATGCTTTTCGCACAATATGATTATATTTGTGGGGGCAAGTAGGCCACATCATTAGCAATTAAATATCTTCAGAACTTTACATTTAACGAGAACAAAATTACCATCAATCCCTTTTGCGCTTACGTTGTGGGGTATGTAAACTGTGAACTCAGAGTCTGTGTTTCTTAGAGTCCTCTGGCCACAGAGGTGTCTGCCATTAGCAGCTGGTGGCTTTCACCCAGCGTGTGCACATCCTCATGGGCAGCGCTGGGAAATGTGGCTGGGAGACCAACCCAGCCATGTCATCAGGAGCAGAGGGTCATGCAGGGGTACTGCCAGCTTTTGGGCTGCTTTTAGTGGATCCCCTTCAGTGAAGACTCTTTTCTCCTTGGGTGTTTATGCTGTGGCTGTTGTCCATGTTAAGCATCCACCAGCCTCCTGGGTACAGACCAAGGAACACAGACCACTAGGGATGCCAGCATTTGCTGGTGGCTTTGTCTGGATGCTGAGTGTCCTGAATTCGTTGGTTTTGTGGATTCATCAGCTCTGCCAGTCTCCAGAGCCCAGCAGTCCTTGGGAAAACTCCACAGACTTGCCCTCCTCGTCTGCTCTTTAGCCTCTTGTTTTCTGGTTCCAATTTCTACACAAATGTTCTCAGGTACTTACAGAGCCCATTCACCCAAACTCACACAAGGGGAACATTTACACCATCTAGTGTCTTTCGTATATGCTACTTGGAGGGCAAACAAGGAGACAGGCCCAAGTTTGTGGTAGACACCCAGGAGTCAAAGCGTCAGGGTGCAAGTTTTTGTTTACTTCTCCTGCCATCATTGCTTGGTGCTTCACCTCCTCCTTGGCATGATATTTTCATGATATCTGTAAGCCCTGTCTTAGTTATGTGGGAGACTCGTTGGTCTGGAGAAGCAGTATGTCTTGTTGGAATGCATTGCAGTCTACAGGTGTCCTATTGTGAAAGGATGTTTTATAACAGGGCAAAACTATGTTCTTGAGAGGTTCCCACAAAAGACTACCCCTTAGGGACAACAAACAATAGGTCTGGATGCAAAATACATGGGATTTGCCTCAGGGACAACAAACTGCAGCTCCAGACATGAACTGCATGGGATTTACCTCAGACACTGGGGCCGAATTAGAGGTTTCCCGATGGGACACAGTTGCTGCCATAATCAGCAGTTTAACATCTGTTCATTGTACAGCCAGGTGTGAAGTACTCTGAAGACCCCTCAGTGTCAGACTTTTTAGGTTTCTGCTCCCAAGGGGTTTGCTTTGCTCTCTGGAGTACTGGAGGACATTTTCACAGAGGCTTTTGAGGAGTTTCAAAGTTCCTGATAAAACCACCACACACAAAAGTCCATCCCTCGTTGTGGTGACAAAGATACAAGTCACGAGGAGGAGGAGCACAGAAACCCACACCAACATTTAAGTACATGAAACTGCATTCAGCTGGCTCCTCACTTTCCCTTGCAGGGAAAAGGTTTTGGCACCAAAGGAAAACATTACTGATTGGTGAAAAGAAAGATCTGCTTGCAGTTCTGGTTCCCAGTCCCCTGCACTGAAATCACTGGGCACAATGTGTTGGTCTGTGCAGTGGCCTGGATTGTACTGTGTTGTCTGCTCCCATCACAGGGAAACACCCAGGTGGAGAAACAGCTATAATTTTGTTGAAATTAACTTTATTTTTTATTTTTCATTCAAGGCAGGATCAGACCCTCCAGGTTTTCTTGTTCTGTCAGTGAGAAATTTTCTTGGAAAACATTGCTAAGGGAGACTCTGGATTTATTGTAAGCAATATATTAATCAGCAACAAATATGAATAATTAGTTTGCTGAACAAATCTTACGTGTCTTTACAGACAACAAAATTGCTGGTAAAAATAAAGCAGCATAAAAATGTACAAAAGACCTAATGGAAAAGAATGAGCACTTTAATAAAGCAGAGGTTTACTGCACTGAGGAAGTATCTCTATTATTAAAAATTAGTAAAGATGGTCTGTATTGCTTAGTTTAATTCTTCTTCAGTCAACTAAAAGAGTCGAAGTGGAATACTGAAAGTGGGATACTGAAGGCTTGTGGTACCTGTGAAAGACTGAAGCCAGACTCAAGGTTTGCATGGAGGAGGTCTTCCCTCTGCCTTCCTGCAGCATCAGAAAACTTATCCTCCTTCTTTTTTTTTATTTTAACACCCCCACTGCAGCTCCTACAGTGGTTGAATTCCACATGATGCTGAGGAATCTTGACCACTAATAGTAATGATGAGGATAACAACAATCAGTATATCAATAATGTGCTAGGGAGTAGTTGGAGGTATATTCAGGAGCTGAGCCAGAAAAGTACCATCATATCTTAGCCTTTAGATACGTTTCCCTTCACAATAAATAAACCCCTAAGCATTCTAGGCCTTAAAAACTCTGGATATAAATTTTCAGTGTGTCTGCAGTAACACCAGACCCCAAACAATTGTACCAAGTAAAGCAATTTGCAATGTATGAGAAGAGCCACCAGCACATAAGCTGTGATTTCAGCATCAGATAAATATTTTCTCATGCTCATTATGCCCATCAGGCTTGAAAGAAACTTAGCCATAAGGAAAAATAAGCTGATGCTGTTGTTTTTAGAAACTAGGAGCAGGAGGGACTGAAGGCAAGAGAGCAAGGACTGCGGAATTGGATCCAAACCATTTTTGCGTGCCAGGTGAGCCGGGAGCTGTTGCCTCAAGTTCTGATGCTCAGCTAACAGCTCTCAGGGTGGGCTCAGCCACTTCAAGGTTACTGTGTTTCTTGTTCCCACAGTTCCCTTGGAAAAAGTTTCATGCTCCAACCCGACTGTGTGACTGTGACCAGGAGCCTGACCTCCCCACCTGCTCCTCATGCTCGTGTTTCCCCAAGGATGTGCATACAGCCCTGCTAATCACCTTTATCTTATTGATCTCCTATGGTGGTAGAGATTTTGTGGCCATCACAGGCTCTCATTTAAGCTGGTTAAAAATCAGCAGATGACCATAGTATTTGCAGGTCAAAGAGGCTTTTTGGCAGCACTAGGAGTGCTGCCCAGGGAGCAGCTGTGAGATGGAGAAGGCAGAATCATCAGCCAAATGTCAGACTTCACATCTAAGGTGGTTGAGTACTTCTCTTAAACTAGCACGCTCTGACTTTGAGAGAAGGATCAGGAAGCGGCATTTTTTAATTAAAATAACAAACTATTTTTGAAAGAGATCTTCTGTAAGGAGTGAATTCAGCCAGTGGTCTCAGTGGGATCTAGGATATGTTGACAGGCACAGTTCCGACTATGAGTATGGAAAGATTCAAACAGCAAACCCCTTCCCGGGAAGCTCTTGTATCCCATTTTGTGCTTTAGCAACAGTTAGGCACATCAGATTCATGATCTGACTTTAAACCCAGTAATGGCTTAGAGGCTACATAGATTTCTTGTTACTGGCTGCTATCACAGGAGATGTGGATGTGACATTGTTCATTAGTCTGTATAATGGTTGATGGCATGATGCTGCATCTCAGTTGCTGAATTTGGGCATGGAGCACCTTGATCATGGTTTATATGAGCTCTGGAGACACTTGAACAGCTGCTGTGGATGTTTTTCCTCCATTTTCTAGCTTCCACCTTGCTAGAACATTCAGATTTGTGTCTCATTACCCAAATTTACTTTGCTGCTGAGATAGTGGAGGGTTTGGGAGGGAAATTGCAGAATATTGTGGGTACTGGAGCCTTCTTTTCTGCCACTCAGGCTCCTCAGTTTCCCTGTTCTACTACTGTTCTCTAGTCAAGGTGGTGCTGACAGTGCTAAGAAAAAGAGGTCTGTAGTAATGGAAAGGGTTGGGAATTGCAGTAGTGGTGAAGACAAAAACACTCTAGTTTTGTCTTTTATCTTGCTGTCTTAAGTGATACTACAATTCACTGGCATGGATTTAACTGCATTTTATCCCTCGTAGCTGGACATATATCTAGGTATAAGAAACAATGGAGGAATGAAATCCTGAAGTCCTGCGTAAGGAGTCTCCAGTGTAACAGAAATCCAGAAAAATTGTTCATGCTTTAAATTAAATTTGGAAATTTGTTCCACCCCTGTCTTTTATTTCCCAAGATAATCATTACACAGTACTACTGAGGTTTAGCTGGAATCCAGTTTTTAATCATCATTGACAAGTTAATAATTTTCCCAATTTTAGGACCCTGCACAGTATGCCTCTCTTTCATGGCAGCCTCCTCTCTGAGCCTCTGCTGCAGTGTCTCAGTTCGGAGGAGGCACTGCTGCCGGTGAGTCAGCGCACAGCACGCACTCCTGCTCTGTCAGGAAGAGTGGCTCTCCCCCCACTCAGTATTCATGTTCTCAGTGAAAGAAAATATCTTCAGTGGGAGACTGAAATAAGACTTTTTTTATTCTAATGAAAAAACAGGTGCCCGATTCCCCAGGTCAGAGGCAAGTCCAGGTAACCATCGAGGTGATACTGGCATCCCAAAGGCCATCTTCTAGGTTGTGCCTTTTCCAGCTACTTTTCTTTTTTTTCCTGAATTCTATCTTGGATGCGAGCCTGAGAGAAGAGAAACCTGTTCAATAATGAGGCCAGAGCCAAGATGCTGACCTGTGGTACCACCACAGCTGACTTGCACAAGAGGACAGTTGGATGGGATTGTGAGGCCGTGGTCCACTCACATCGCCTCTGTCCCCTTTGCCCATGCTGTGCCACCTCTGCTGTCCCAGCCTTTGGAAAGCAGACAGGAGAGGAGGTCTGGATAAAGCTGGTGATGGACTGAGAAAGCAGAGGCAGAAGGGAAGTGCCTCAGCCACAGAGGGAGGATGAGGAAATGAGAGACTGACTTTGCCAAGAGTTCTGGATGAACTATCTAAATGCAAACTAGGAGCAAGAAATCACAACAGATATTTTTTCCCATGTTTTGTGGTTTAACCCCAGCCAGCAACCAAGAACCATGTAGCCACTTGCTTACTCCCCCCTAAAAAAAGGCTTTATTGATGTGCACCTTAGGGAGCAAAGATAGTAGTTGCCTACCATGGAAGGGATGAATGATGGAAATGACCCTTTGGTAATCTAAAACCTCCAAAAAATCAAGGTGTCTCCCCACGGATTATTAAACAGAAAGAGTCTGTCCACAATTTAGAGGAATCCTTCAGGCCTCCAAGGTATGAGTATGCTCAGGAGAATCAAATTAGAATATCACACCAGGCCCCAGCCAAATGCAAAAGGCAAAGACATGGCAAGAGCATTGTAAGAAAGGGCATTGAGCAGTGAGTTCAGGGAGGCTCCCTTTCTGCTCACACATTTGGGGAACTTTCAAGAACTGTGGAGGAAAATTATTGAGAGAACTGGCTCCAAAGAGTTTTGCAGCTGTATCATTTCAGGCCAAAAAAACCCCAGGAAACTAACATTGTCTCTTTAATCTTTAAGATGCCAGTAAATAAATGATGTGGTTTTCAGAACTGTAAAACATCTCATTTCTTCTGCTGACTTCAGCTGGTGCACTGGGTGCTCAGCACTTCTGGAAATAATATCATTTGTTTGCCAAGCCATGGGAAGAAAAGCTGAGCAGGCTGACTTGAAGTTCTTGTTCTTGCAAATATGAATATGAAGCAGGATATAAAAATACAAACTGAATATGAATTGAACCAGAATGTGAAGCTTAGTAATCTTCCCTCAGGTAAATCATTATTTGGAAGAAGAGAAAAAGTGCACATAAAGACAAATTGGTAAACACCATAGGAAAGGAGGAAGGATGGAACTTGCTTGGCATTATTGTTATTTCTTGTCTTGGAGCTGGTCTGCCTCTGCCTTTACTTTGTGGTATTTTTTGTAGTTTTGCACTGAACTAATTGCTTCCAGCCCTGGGGGCTGTCATGGAAATGTAGGCAGTGCTAATGCCTTGACTGTTAATTAACATGATGGCAAAGTGGTTGAGGAAGGGACTAAAATGTCAAGCAGTGGAAAAAAACGAATATGAAAAATGCTGGATTCTTGTGCCCTGAGAATGGCAGGGGCAGGCTCTGGCACCGCTGCCAGAGGAGAGGGGCTCCTCCTCAGAGCTCTGACTGCCCTTGCCCACTGTGGCCACGTATCAGCCTCCACCAGCCTGGTCTGCACAGCACGGGTGGCATTCTGAGGGTACTGCACAGCTCTTGGTCTCTGTGATGTGTTTTTATTGAGACTTACAATTGATAGATAAAAAAAAATTAAGCAATGAGTACATACAGATATGATGCGTATAATACGGAAGGGGTTAAGAAAGTGTTTCACGAAACTTGGCATTTTCCACATGATTTTTTCTTCTGTAATATTCCATGGAAAACCAAAATCCCTTGGTCAGTTAACCTGAAATATTCTTGATTAATATCCCTTCCACTGCAGTGTCCCAGTGATTGGGAAAACTTGAAATGGGACACGAGAGAAGTAACCCCCTGGCATGCTGACACCAAAAGTTACTAAAAAGAATGTGAGATCCCAGAATATGTTCTATCTAATCTGATACCCACTGGGAGAGCCAGAGATTAGTGTCTGATGAAGTAAAAACCTTTTGTCCTGGCCAACATAAAATTAAGTTCAGGAATGTTTCATACATTGATTCCTCGGTTCTAATTTGGAATGAAAATGTGTCAAAATGACAGGCCTTCCTACACCACAAAAATATTTAGACAATTTTTTAGTAATTTCTTCAAAAGATTAGTGTTTTCTTTTTTTCTCAGCAATAATTCACACATTTTTATTCAAAAATTCTGATAGAAAAATGTTTATATAGATATTAATTCTAGTAAGAGACTTCATATTGCTAATCTCCTACTACAGAGCACCACTCAGAGTCCCTTTATTATATTGCCTAGCAAAGCATTTCATCATGCAGAAGGGAGAAATGCCTAAAGATACTTTTGATGAAAAGAGAGAAAAATAAGATTCAGAGGCTGAACAAGATGTCAGCACTACAGAGAAAAAAAAGTCATCAAAAAGCTGCTGAAGAAGAATCACAGACAATGCAGATGAAATGATCTGTGATGAACTTCTATGTAGTTTTTTCATTAGTGTACTGAAAAAAACTTTACAAAGGGAGGCTGATATCAGTGTTACAGGCAAGGGAAGTAAAGTGGAAGATGGTGAGTGACTCTCTTTGGCTCACCGTGTGAGCCAAGAGCAGAGCCCAGGCTTATCAGGCACAACTGAATGTACCTTTTACAAGACTGGGTCCTTTCCTTCTCTGACATGAGATGAAGCCTAGAGTGGCTTTTCTCTCTGGATCCTTACACAAGACATGAGTCAGAATTATGAAAAACAATGATCCATCATATGGACTTCTTTTGTAAATCAAGCTATGCATTCCATTAATATTTCTGCAAACCTGTTTGGCAATACATTGTGAAGCCTTGACATAAGAGATAAGACATACAAGCTGTGGCCAACAGGTTCCTTGTCCTGAAGTACTATCCACAGTGATGTATTCTATGCTGCTGAGTTACCTGTGGGATCACTGTACTTTCAACGCCTAAACAACAGCATATCCCACCACTTCCAACTGTTGCCAAGTCTAGAAGGATTTAATGAATTTGAGCACTGGATGTAATAATACTGTGCATTTAGGGACAGGAGGGACTACTGTGATGTTAGTTGACCTAATTGTTAATTGACACAATTTCACTCAGTATCAGCAGTGCATAAAAATACTCCTCTTGCTCCATAGCTGATCACCATTAAGTCACTAACTTGCAGCTGAATGGAAGGGCGTCTGTGGGAATAAGGCTGCTTAGCACCATGTTCAAAGATGCTGTGCTGATCTGCTTCCAGAACTTAATGAACTTTCAGTGTTTTGAAACCTTAATTCTCAGTCTTGTTTAAACTGTGATTTCTTCTTACCAACCTCCAGATGCAGGTGAGCCTGTGAAATACGCTCTCATTTCTATGCTCTGTAATACAGTGTAAGGTGCTGAGCTGAGAATTACATCATGTGAAACATTGCTGTAATTTCTAAAAACTTACATTTATGTGTATCTGCCTATTTTCTCCTTCGGCCATCTATGTAGAATTATGCTTCTAGGCTGAAAGCGCCTTCCTGAAAGGTACTAACGAATTTTTTAGTATGTATGTCAACAGATCAGCTCCTGCCTCACACTTTCCCTAGAGGACTTCATAGACCGCGGCTGCGGCAGCCACGTTGAGTGCTGGGGCAGTTCCAGACATCTGCTTTGTAAGCAGGGAATTGAAGATGCTCCACTTTGCAAAACCTTTGCCTTATGGTCAGAATTACTTTTTTTTTTTTTTTTAAGTCAGACATGGTTGTCCTTCTGTAGTACTGTTCACATTTAAACCTCCCACTTAGGAATATATTTGGATTTATTTTAGTGAGCATATTGTTAACAGAAGTTGCTCAGTAACAACTAACTTTCACATCCAGCTACGCTTCCTTTATTTCTCAATGTTACGGGATTTCACGTGATGTGTATTTTCATGGGATTAGTATCAATGTGATTGTCTATATCCCAAGTGTATCTCAGCTCATTAACACATTTACCCAACCCTATTACCCCATTTCATATCTAACTTTCTAAATTCCTTAGCTTGTTTAGACTTCCCTCAAGGTAGGCCTTCTTTCTGTTTAAGAACATTCACATCCTGGCTTGAACAACAAGATAACCCAGACAAAGCATCCTTCAAAACCCAGAACTTTGGAGGAGCTCCAAGGACTGGACATGCTGAGAAAAGAGGAAGATGAGGAAGAGGAGGTCCCAGAGCCCCCTGCCTCAATTTCCAGAGGGATGTGCAAGGGGGGAGGATCTCACTGGGGAATAAATCTGGGATTGGATGGGATCATACCTTAAATTGTGGAACACCCTGGACACACACGTGCGTTTCTGTACCTCCATGGTGGAATGCCTTCTATTAAAACTGCTCTGTTATCTTATTTCCATAATAATTGCCTGGTAAGTCTGTTTTCTGGCTCCCTCATGATTCTTTCAGGCAACAATTTTTGTTTTTCATTCATTTTGTAAGAACACCTTTTGCCTTCCACTCAGAAGATGTACCCATCTGTGTATCACCCTTTGTAGGCTGTTCTGGCTCCCACAGCAGGAAGAATTCTCCTGCTATTTAGAAGCCAACTCAAAAGTAATGGCTCCTATACCTCCGTACTAATACCTATCTGCTAGATCAGCTTAGGATGTACCCACTGTAAAAAGCAAGCTGAATTCTCTGCCCTAGGATGTCACTAATTGTTTTTATATTTGTTTGCTATGATTACATTTTCCTCATTTCCAGTATCTGTTTTGAAACACAATATTAGTTCATTTATTTCCTGTGTCACAAAACAATCTCATGGTGAACATCGCTTTGCAAGTGTATTGACATAATACTTCTCATGAGAGCTTTGTCCTGCTGTTATCTTTGTGCTATTTTTTTAAATGGTGGAAGTGTCACACTTTCATAAAGCGGGTTGCTTTGATTGCAAACAGAAGAATTTTCCCCTTGTGCTGAATATTTGGATTTTATTGTGACTGTTGTCATCTTGTATATGGCTTCTGGACCTAGCTGTGTGTTCACCCGGGGCTCTCTCTTTGTTTATCCTTAGGTGCACATCAGCACTGCTGCTGCCTGATGTCTCTTGTGTTTGGGAATCACATCATAGCTTTCCTTCTGTAATGTTTCAAGTCCCTTTCTGACAGTGCCTTGCTGATTTGCAATACCCAAAGTACTCTCAGTTCTAGTTAGTCCATATGGTAACATAGCTCAAACTTTGTGTGTCCTTTAGCACCAGGCCTGGCCACAGGCCCTTGCTTGCTTTGGCTCCCCAAGGGCAGGTGTGCTGGGAAACTGTGGGAGTGCAGGGACACAAATGGGATTTTTAAAAATTAATATGAGGAGCCTCACTGCCTCTTCAGATGCTTAAATAACTTTTGAAATATGTCCTCCGACATTAGTTCTTCTCATTTAAATGGTTTTGAGAATGTAGTTATTGCACACACAAGGATTTTAATCGGCGAAGTTTCTCTCCTGTGCCTCTCACAAGCTTTGAAAGCTCACAGTCATCTTCTCAGCTGCTCTGCCACCTGCAGCTTTGCACTGAGCAGTTCAGAGCACCCTGTTGCTCCCTTTTTGTCTGAAGGCTGACCTTCCTCTGGAGCAGCAGAGAGGAGAAGTGACACACAATGAGACTGTTGGACACCGAACTCCGTTCCTTCCCTCAAGCACATCCATGTTGCTCTGTTCAATTTTTAGCACTTGGTCTCGGGGAAATCTTATCTTTCATGACTACAAGGAATCATTTTTATTATGTGTAATGCTCTTCACACACAGCCATGGGATTTCAATAAAGAGTTCCTGCACCTGCTCTGTGTCCTTCATTGCACTAGAAAATTTCTAGACAGATACTTTTGATTTAAAGTTTTCTGCTTAATGGGATGTTGCTGTGTTTCTAGGTATGTGTTTCCAGTGGCTAATTATTTTCACCTAAAGATTTACACATGGTGTCTTACCTGAGGACATGGCAATGCTTTCAGAGGAAACTTCTGGTGCTGAGGCCAAGAACAAGGCTCTGGCAGAGGTGATTGGTCTTTTTGCTCTAGGGATGTCACTGGTCCTTGGTCCTTTCACTCTGATCATTGTTTTTACTGAGCTGGGGAAAATTCTTCTAGTGTCTCAACACACTCTGTTTGAAGGTCTTCCCTGGAAGCAGGCATCCATGCCACCCCCTCAGAAGGTACCTTGGTCCCTCCATGGATTTGACCAAAGCCAATGTCCCCCCACTCTGGAGATTACAACCATGGGCAGAAGCCCCATGTTTTTCCCCACATCACTTCCAGCAGCTGCTCCAATAGGTTCTGCCCAAGTGGAATGTAAAGCAGATGAGGAGAAAAAGTCTCCAAGTCCATGTGGACAAAGAGCATGTTCTTCCTTGGCCTTACAAAACACAATTTTTAAAACTGAACTTTTTTAAGCTCTCATCAATACATTTATTTTTTAATATATTTATTCTTGAAAACATTTCCTGTAGCCTTTTAAAAGCCCTGAACCCAAGATTCAGCTAAACATAAACAAACATAAACATAAAGATATTGAATAGCACTAGTCTGGACACTATTCATCTGGGAGGCCATGAACTGTGTGTACCTCAAACTGCAGAGAAGAGCTGGTGGCTTTAGAGGATCTGGATGGTCAGGCTTATGTTTCAATTACCAGGTGGGAATTAGTGACAGAGCAGGTGCTGTATCTACATGTGCACATCTCTTTCTATGCTGGGAAAGTTGCTGTGCTCATCTCAGAAGCATGCCTGTGCCTGGGTGGAGAGCAGAAACTGCTGCAGGACATGTATGCTCCGAAGTCAGAAAGTCTGAGAAAGAAAAATGGGCTGAGTGTTGCTGTCCTTCTTCAACTTGTAGAGCAAAATGTGCAGGTGACAGTAAAAATGCCCCATAACAGAGACTGGCCTAGGTAGTCCTTGCTGTAAAAATCAGTATGGGATTGTTCAGTCAGTCTCAGCTGAGTGCCCAGTGAGACCCAGGATGGCTGCTGGCTCTGACACTGCCTGCAACTCTCTGCTTCTGCTTAGGGCTTTCTGATACCAGCACTCACCTGGTCTGTCCCTCCAGACCTCAGCAAGAGGTGACAAAATCACCACATGACACGTATTTTCAGGTGGGGATTTGGGATGGAGGCTGCTTCAGCACCACGTGAATGAGTGAGCCTCCCATGTCCTAGTGTGTTTCTTAGTTTAGATGTAGCAGGCTACAGTTCCTCCAGACGTTCACCCCTGAGCCTCTGTGCTCACTAGAAAGATACTTGCTTTACTGCTGGTTCTCTGATGCCCCCCTGTGACTTACTGCGGGTGACTGACAACACTGCGGGGGCACCAGTGGGTAAGGAGGAGTTGTGCCACGAAGGGAAACATTTACACAGCATGAGCAGACAAGTGGCATAAATTGCTTTAGAAACATCACTGCTGGTGCTAATCTACAGAGCTTGGCCCACATGTTATGCTTGTATCATAGAGATATTGCCCAAAGGATTTTGGAATCAAGGTCTTTGAATGTGTCTCACCTCAATTAATGCACATTAGGGACCAAGAGTTCACTCATGTTACTATTAAATTCTGGTAATTTTAGTAATGGGTCTTAGTACCAAGGTCTCTCCTGATAGTCACTGAAGCAAGAGGTGATGATTTTCTTTTCAAAGTGAAAGGACGTGGTAGGACTCCTAAATAAACCTCCTCAATCACTACTTGAAGTGGGAGCATGACAGTGGTCAGATGTTCATCATTACGTTGGTTTACAATAACAACAGTCTCTGGCTGTTGTTACCTTGCTGCACTTTCAGACAGGTTAATGGCAAACCTACAGAGCAAGCCTTGGAGAGAAAGAAATGACATTTTATTATTGTTATTAATTATTTTCATTATGATAGCTTCTAGCAGTGGAGGCACAGAACGGGTCCCTGCTGGGGAAAGCACTCTGCAGGCACAATGGAAAGGCAATCCCTGCTCCAAGCAGGGTAAACATTAAGCAGAAAGATTATGAGAGCAGAGGCTAGGTCTCAGTGTCATAAAGCTCTTATTTCTTTCTGCAAGAGTGAAAACATGAAAATCAAAGATTATTGCCTGACAGATGTTTCCAAAAAGCAATAAAACAAGCAGGGAGAAAAGCAGTCTTGCATGAAGACAATAATTTCCCTTTGGATGCTCAACTGCTGCTTCACTGGGAAGCTTTCCATGTCCTGCTCCAGCCCCCTGAATAGCAGCCATTCTTCTCCGTGAGCAATTTCTTGAAGCCAATGAGGGAAAGCCATGAGACAAGAAAACCTTTGGAGTGGGAAATCTCCGCAACACACCTCTTCAACCCTGTTCATTCTCTGCACCCTCTTCTGCCTCCTGTGGGGAAACTGCTGGAAAAGCACTGTTTCAACACTCAACAAAAATAACTTTCCCATGTTCTCTGCAAAGCCACGTGTCAGAATTACTCCAAGTATTTTATTAATGGGACAGTGGCCATGTGCAGTGTACTGTTGCCTCCAAAACCAGCTCTTAGCCTTTCCATACCAGCAGCAACACTTATATAAGTGTGAGTAATGTCCTAAACAGCTGAGGCTCTCTGGTGCTATTTTCTGCTCAATACCAGTACATGTGAGCTAGGGTCTGGTTTTGGAGTTGAAGCTGCTTATTGCATCCCCCAACATTTCTGTGGCCAGTAGGGAAAAGGCAGTGATGCAAATTTCTCTTTTGTGGTATAAACCGAAGAAAGCTTCATTTGGTAATGTCCATGTATTACTGAAACATTTATCACTTTGCACTTTCTCAGAACTACTTCTCATCAATTTATCATGTGCCTTACATTTTGCTACTTACATTTTCTTACTCCTGGTAAATCTTTTAAAGGCAACCTGAAAAGTTAAAATACCAACCACAAGCCACTTTGCATGCCCCTGAGTGTCTGAGTGACTCTGCTGCTCAGGACTGGAAAAACTGTCTGAAAACCCCAGTCCCTCTCTTCTGATGGTGCTGAACCCAATTCCATCACCTTCCCTCTCCACCAGGACACACAGCCACAGGCCAGGCACTGAAATAAGACCTCAGGGATGTGGAAGGAAAACAGTTTTGGGTATCTCCCTCTGCTTCCTCTGACCACCTTGGCAGCCAGGCAGTAGGTAGCACTGTCTGAGGCAAGTGAGAACTGGAGCCAGCCAGCATCTGACTGCAGAGCTGTGATGAACGACTGCAGCAATGGGACCTCCTGCCTGGACAGGGGGTTGGGATCTTTGGCAGTGGGCTTGGGGTCCGGATGGTCTGCAAAAGCCTGACTGAACCCTTGCCGGAAGAAGCTCCTCAGCCACCCTCCTTCACCCCCTATGGTTAACCAGCTGCTTCCAGATACCATGAGGGCAATGAACACCCAGAAAGTCAGTGAGGAAGGACGGCATTTCTCCCTGCCCCTCAAGGAACACTACTATGGGGCAGTGGAACCCTCTTCCAGTGCTGGCATCAGGACAGCTGGGGTGTGGCATGCTTCTCATGTCCATCACCCCAACAGGTTTCACTCTGCACCAAATTCCAGATTTGAAGATTTAAGAGCAGGCTGGCTGCTACCCCCCATCACGAAAGAGTTGTTTCTTTACAATGTATGTTTTATTTATAGATTAACATTAGCATTTGCAAGAGGAATGACTTGGGCTCTGAGTTATCACTTCCTATTAACCTGAAACTATTGAGTGTCTGAAATTCATGAGGAAACCTAGTGAGCAGAAAGTATGAGAAAAATGTTCCTCTCCTTTCCTTGAAACACAGAGAATAAACAACCAAATCCCTTTGGAGAGCTGTGCACAGAAATGTCAAATAAAAGTGTCAGCAACTGTCTTTTTAAAGAATCGCGAACATTATCCATTTTCCATCTCATGTGTGTACATCTCTTAAAATATATTGCATAACATGTACATTATCAGATTCCTATTTGTCATTAATAGTTGATATGTATTGCACAGAAGGGCAGATCCTGCAGAGCTCTGTTGTGCTTTACAGCCCTTTCTCCTATAAAAACATTTCCCTCCAGCAACAATACAGCAGCCTTGGGGTTTTGTTTGAACAGGCTCTGAGGGCCTGAGCAAAAAAATAAGTACTCTTTCAGCTACACAGTGCTGGGCATGGGGATGGGAAAGGCTGAATGGTTCCTTTGCCCCACTGCTATACTGCCAGCCCCATTCCCATCCCCAACAGTGGATTTCTGTGGTGGCTTGTGGGTTGCTTGGGACATAAGAAAAGGCTCATCTTGGCAAGTTTAGCCACTCACAATCTAAACACCTTCTTAATCTGACTGCCAACGTCCCTCCTTCATCCTGCCTGAGTGCCAGCTGCCCCACACAGAAGTGGCTGAACAGTCAATGAACAGATGGGCTGAGCTGCTCTCCCATCTTTCCAAGTGATAACAGGGAGAACTTCACTGACTAGCTCATGAGATAATGTTTAACTTCCTTTTAGGTGTATAATTAATCCAGCATGAAGCTTAGGCTGTGAGAAGGATGGCAGTCCTCATACCTCCAGGGTAGACCCTGCAACCTGCAATTTCACAGAAGGTCCCTTGCTGCCCTCGAGCCCATACACTGGGGCAAGGAAAAGGAAAGCAGCTTACTCTCATCTTTTAAATGCTGCGTCTGAGATGCAATATTTTCAGTGCTTCATTTTCAAGCATTCTTCCTCTTCATTCAGCCAAATCAGGAATAATCACTTGCATTTATATAGCAACTTTTAGGCAGAAGTCTAAAGTGCCTTTACAGATCCGAGATGGCTCTTTACATTGCTTTTTATTTAATCCTCCTTATGCTCTGGATAGGGACAAGCTGGTATCAATCAGTGCTTTCCGCGCTTATGAACTTTCATGATCTCTGACTGACAACTTTAATAATCATCTTTATGAAGGCTAGGCAGCATCCAGAGTAGCACCTAAATGGTCCCCAGGAGCTGTAATTAAAATTAAGCTGCCCATGGGTTGCTTTGATTACAACAGGGCAGGGCAGCTTAACCTTCAATTTATGCTGACTTGAAAGATGGCTCATACAGAGAACCTGTTTGCCAGACATAGATTTGAGTTAATTATGCTGATTCTCTGGTTTTATTTTACTATCTGATTAGGCTTACAAATGAAACCACAATCCCATCCTTCACGGGGGCTTTGGTGTGAGTGCCGAGTCCCAGCAGCCCACTGTGGGGTACCTGTGGACTTTCTATCTATTCTCCAGCACAAGGGATGCGTTTGGGCATCTGTGGGAGATGGTGGCCTGTCACGCACCCACTGCTAAGCTATTGCTGGCTGCAGACACAAAGCTCCTAATTTGATCTCAGAACTGATGGGCTGCAAATGTGTACTCAGCATGAACAACCCTGGCAAAGCTCAGCTCAGCCTGATCCACTCTTTCCCCCTGCTTCTTACAAATGGAGCAGGTTTCCAGGCATTCCTTGTCTTTCAGCTGCATGGAACAGGCTGCTAATTAGCAGCAACAGTATCTGAAAAAAAAAAATAAAAACCCACAGAAAATATGATTTCTTAGGTAAGGTTATTTTCTAACTTCTGTGTACCAAAATACAGCTTCACATAGGGCGTTTTGCATAAGTTAAACCAGGTGTCTCACATGTTGTATAGTTTGAAAAGCCAGACCTGGAAGGTGGTGGATGTGTTTTGGCAAGGCTATAATTTTGTTATTGTCGCTTTCCGAAAATGTCAAAACAGAGATATAAAACCTCCCCATCAGCAAATTTACCAAACCCACTGGTACCAGTCAAGCAGCACATAGCATTGCTTCTTATCAAACTTCTTGAGTTAACTTAATAATTGTATTTTTCTTGCATTTTCTTTTCTAAAAACCTGTATCATCACCAGCTGAACTATAGTCTCCTTCACACAGTACTGCTTTCCTGCAGCTTGGCAAAGTACGTGGAGTTAGGGGATTTCTTCAAATGCCTGTTTTTCCTCTGTGCCATGGTTTAGCCCCAGCTGACAACTCAGACCCATGCTGCTACTCACTCACTCCACAGCGGGATGGAGGAGAGAATCAGAAGGGTAAAAGTGAGAAAACTTGTGGGTTGAGATAAAGACAGTTCAATACGTAAAGGAAAAGCTGAACACACAAATAAAGCAAAACACTTCCTACCCACTTCCCCTGGGTAGGAAGACATTCAGTCATTTCCAGAAAAGCAGGGCTCCATCATGCATAGCAGTGACTTGGGAAGACAAACACCATCATTCTGACTGCTCTCCTCCTCTTCCTTCTTCTTCCTCCAGCTTTATATGGGAAGCATTATGCTGTATGATCTGGAATATTCCCTAGGTCAGTTGGGATCAGCTGTCCTGGCTGTGTCCCCTCCCTGTGCACCCCCAGCCTCCTTACTGGTGGGGTGAGGGGCAGAAAAGGCCTTGACTGTGTAAACTCAGCAGTGGCTGAAACATCCCTGAATTGTCAGCACAATTTCCAGCACAACTGCACAACGTACCAGCTACTGTGAAAAAATTAGCAATACTCCAGCCAAAGCCACCACACTGACAAAATATTATCCTTTTACAGCAGCAAAGACATTCCATGCACTTTTCCTTCACCTGTGGTAGATCCAGACTGTGTTTTTCATAGGCACCTTTTAATGCAGTGCAGATAAAATAAAGCTACTATGCTCTTTTATTGGTGAGTACGGCACAAAACAGGCTTGAAATCTCTTGCTGCTTCTCATTAGTTCATGAACAGATGTGTGGGTTGAGATCAGAAAATACTAGACTGGAGAGACTGCCAGTGCCTAAGACCATGTGTATGTTGTTCCTATCACTGTTGATCCCTGTCCCCAGCTGCCTAACTCGAGGGACCAGCTTGCAAGGGCAAAGCAGGCACTTTGCACCTCTTTGTGAGGCAGTACTCAGGGGGAAAAGGAGAAATCCTCATCCCTCCTTGCATCTGCAAAGTGGCAGCTGTCAGAGATGGATCCCTCTTGTGGGTAAGGGCATCCCACAAGCAGCCCACAGCATCAGCCCAAGCTCCATGGCACACAGTACTCTTGTAGAGGACAGGAGGTACTGGCCAGGTCCCAGCTTATTCTTTGCATGCAATTTTTAAAGTTTCCCCTTAAACTAAAGGCTTTTTAAAACAGTGCTCTTGCAAGTTGAGGTGGTTGATCTGAAAATACCTGCTGCTCTCCTGTTGAACTGAGGCCGTCGTTATAGAAAATTACTTCTCATCTTTCATAAGGTTTTTTGGTCCAGCACCCAAGCAGCTTCTTCAAACACAGCCTTAAAATGTCTTCTGCAAAGACAGCAGAATGTTGAGTGCTTTGGTAGGAAGGCTTTGAAGAGTTTAAGCCTAAAATTCCTCTCCCCTGTCAACTTCAGGCACTCAGCTCTTGCAGCAAGAGCCACAGGGCTGCAGTTGGAGTAGGGCTTACTTTGAAAAGAGAATCAGGAATTTGCCAGATATTTGGATTATCCTGTACTGTGTTCCCAATATTTTAGAAAGGCTTTATATATGGGGCCTGAGCTTTATTTCTTAATTTCCACAGATTATTAAACTGTCAGTCTTCATATTGCTGGTGAAATCCTACCAAAAAATTTCAAATTATCATTACAAATTGAATCTTCTCCCGCGTGTCTCATGTACTATGAATCCTATTTTCTTAGCACAGCAATATTTCAGGTCTAGAATTAAAGCCAGAAGGATTGGTATAGTAATTAGCCCTTGAAATAATTTTATCTGCAGTGCTTTGATGCCTTTTAATATTTGTTGAGTTAATGACAGTGCTCTTCCTAGCAGCTTTTCTGTCTCTGCAATTTTGTGATGCCATTTGAAATGGGAATTGGTTTAACTGGGAAAGGGGTGGGTGTAATTTTCTGCAGTAGGTGAGGACTGCAGCAAGGGAGGAGCACAGAGCTTGCCTTTGCCTTACCTCTACGTGACCTCCCAAAGATGTTTCTCAGTGACTGGGTACAATCCTGCATCTTCTGGGACCATCTTACCTGCATATGTCACCTTTCTGCTAAGTTCTGATCTATGGCAGCCTGGACCATGTCCCATTTCCAGGGCAGCTTCTCAAAAACATCCCCTTCATTGCTGACTTTACCTGTAGAAATCTCAGCCACACATTGACCCTAGTCAATGAACAATAAATTTCAAAGAAAGGCTCAAACAAGCAAGGCTGTGAAGGGAGGAGAAGAAAGAAGAACCACAGCCACACAAATTTTGGAAGTATGAATTATCCCCAGTGACAAACCTATCACTAGTAGTTAGCTGCTAGTGTTTCTGGAGGTAGGCAGACTCTAACCCCTCTTGTGGGGGTTCTGCTTTAATTCCAGTCTCACGATGGCTCAGGGAGGGTGGGAAACCGGTTTAGAAGCTTCACAAGCATGATGGTTGGAAAGCCCTTCTGAAGGCATCCAGGCCATCCTTGAGGACAAGTGGGACAAAACACAGTCAGGCCCATCAATCTTCCATCTACCTGAACCTTGAAGATCTCCATAGGTGGGGCTCCCACGACCCCTATGGGCAGCCTCTCCATCACTGTTCTGATGAAGAGTGCAGCCTTACCATGGGTGATACGCCAGGCAGCGAGGCTTGGTCTGTCCTCTCCCACCAGCACCACTTGTGCCACTGCCATGGGGGAATTTTGCTCCTCTGCTTTGAATACAAAGAATTGGGTTTGATTGCTAAAACTGTTCTGCACCACTACCGGGAGGCAGCGCTCTTGGAGGCTCAGCTCTTGGAGGAGGTCTAGGGATACTGCCTTTTTTCCCCTTGGATGGCAGTCGAAGGTAAGGCTGCAGTTGTTACTGTTAAGGACGTGAATATATTTTTGCACAGGTAGGTTAAGTTTTAGTTTGCCTCCTTCTGTGTCAGTGAAATGTTAGGAAGATAAAGTGCATTATGAAGCACCACATAGAGCCCAGGTAGATTAAGGAGTTCAGTTAATAGTTCAGGTCCACCTGAAATCTTTTAAGTTTTGTTTTATAATTCAAATTAATATGGTCATTTTCATGGCTGCTTTTATTATGCTGTTGCTTCCTTCCTATAGCTCTTTAAGCATCATCTGTGTGCAGCTGATAGGCTGCTGTTAACTGCTAAGGGACAGATTATTAAGTGTAACGGCCCTTAGACAAAGAAAACAGGAGAACCAAACCAAACAGAATTAAGTCAATTGGTTTCAAGAAACAGATTTTAGAACCCAAAGAAAGATAATAAATAATAGTCTGTGGTAAAACAGTTTAGAAGACTAGATAGTTCAGGAGAATTGTCAGTTCCTTGTGCAAAATGATGTTATGATACAACTCTACCAGCATGTAGTCACACTGGAAATTGTAGCAGGAGACCAATGCAGATTATTTCAGCTCTTCAGTAAACTCATACAAGAAATAAGTACAGAGAAAATGGGCACAAGGTCAAGGGAGCAAGGACAAATATCAAATGTGCTGGAAGGGAGAAAATCAAATCCAAGAGAAAAAGAAATAAAGAACAGCAAACCCCACAATCTGAGGAGTCATTACTGGAAAGAGAAATATCAGAGGACACATTGGTTCACTACTCACTGCAGAAGGAAAGCTAATGGCAAGCGGTACCAAGGAGACAGAATGCCTTTTTTCACAGTTTTCACAAGAGGCTCCAATAGTGATCAAACAGCTAATGCAACAAAGGGGAAATTGTAAAAATTCAGGCTAAAAAGAAAGAACAGGAAAGTGAAAGATGTTAGAAAGTACAGAAATACATAAAATATTTTCAAATTGTTGGAGCCTGATGGAATTTGAAAGTTGGATACTCTCCAAGGATACTTTGAGAACTGCATACACGATTTCAGAATAGAAGTGAGGAATCAGGAAACTCCATAAGAGAAAATTGTATCTCTCACTAAGACAAGGCAGAAGAAGGCTCTGCTAAATGCACATCATTTGGCTTATTTCTGAGTCCCAGAAGAAGTATTGAAACAAAGAAACATCCTATTTTTGAATGCTTCAAATATATCAAATAGACAAGCAATAGCCACTGTAAATTTGTCATATGCTAACTGTGTGTATTGATGGTTTTGATACCATCTTACATGGGTTTTCAGTAGTGAGCTAGATGGATAACACCTAGAAAAAGCTGGGAGTGAGCACAGTCCTTCTGGTCAAAGGGAAGGAATTTGAAAGGGCCAGCGGAACTTGACAAATCAAAAAATGGCACCGGTGTCACAGGCAGGGGTTTGGCTACTTAGACCATAGGTCCCATTTCAAGAAACTTGGGCTACTGGGAGCTGATGGTGCCTGAAGGGCAGTACAAAGGAATTCCAGCCACTCCAGCCAGTGAGTTGCCTTAATTGTGGCCCCAACTTAACTGCCTCTTTGCAAATCCACCCACCACAGGGGGATAAACAAGCAGAGTTAGAGGTGCACATCTGCAGGGCTGTGATCTTATTGGCATCGTGGAGATGTCATGAAATGGCTCCTGTGGTTGGAGTGTTGAAATGGAAGGATACAGGCTCCTCAGGAAGAACAGGCAGGAGAAATGAAGGGAGGGTGTTACCCTCTATGTCAATGACCATCTGTAGTGCATGAAACTCCATCGGAGGGGGAAAGAGGAACCAACCAAGAGGAACCAACCATGGGTCAGAACTAAAGGGAGGGCAGGGACAGGTAACATTATATTGGGGGTCTGTGACAGCTGCCTGGCCAGGAAGAGTGAGCTCATGAGGTCCTCTATGGGCAGAACAGGGTGTTCTCACACTCAAAAGCCCTGATCTTCATGGGGGACTTCAGCCACCCTGATATCTGTAGGAAGGACAACACAGCAATGCATACCCAGAATGTAGGAAATAAATAAGGCAGTTTTATTAAAACCATTAGTTTTCATGGTTGCCTCACGTTGAGGTCCCTGGAGGTTGTTTTGTTTGGGAGATTGGGGAGTCATTTGGTGGTTGGGGACTGGTGGGCTGCCTGCAGTTGCTGGTTGTTGCTTGCAGGTCCACTCACAGTTACTTACAGTTACAGGGTAAAGGCGGCCGGAAAGGGTGTAAGGCAGAGAGACCGGTCTGGGCTCACCGCCAAGGAACAGGGAAACATCCTGAAAGGTCAGGGAAGACAACCAATGAACTGGCGAAGGAGGGTGAGAGCCGGCCCTGAGCCACGCAATCAGATTCAAGAACAAGGATGTATCGCCTTTTTAGGAAGAAAAGGAGCAGGGCTTGGCATGGGAGGAGCGGGGGAGCAGTTATGTAAATCAAGGGACCTTAAAAGGACTCATCCCTCCCATCCAGGTGCGCTCTCAGACTCTGGCATGAGGCTGACTGCACCCAGAGCGCTGAGATTAAAGTTCTTTGTTTCACTCTATTTGGCCGTCTTTGAAATTTAATTAGAGATATTTCTCACAAGAAGGTTCCTGGATCTCTTCTCCTTCTCCAAATGATAGAGTAGCCAACAAGGAGAGCTGCTATGCTGGACCTTGTTCTAGCCAGCAGAGGGGCTGGTGGAGCATGTGAAGCTCAAGGGCAGCCTGGGCTGTAGTGACCATGAAGTGGAGGAGTTTGAGATCCTTGGGGCAGTGAAGAGGGTGCATTGCAAGCTCGATACCCTGGGCTTCAGCAGAGCAGATTTTGGCCTATTCAGGGATCTGTTTGGTAGGGTGCCATGGGATAAAGCCATGGAGGGAAGAGGGGTCCAAGAAAGATGGTTAATATTCAAGAATTTCCTCCAGACACCTCTCCTGCCATGTGGAGTGGGTGTTACCAATATACCAGGAAGTGCTTGTGGCAGTTCTTTGATTTCTTCTGCAGCTGATGTGGAAGCAACTTCAAAGGGCCCAGGGCCAGTTCCCTGTTTGTGCTCCCTCAGCACCTGCATCCACGGGTGCTCCAGGGGGAATCCCTCTGCCCTGATCACAGCTGTGGCAGCTCTCCCACCCTTTACCCCAGCAGTGCTTCCCCTCTCTGGTGTGGGGACCAGCAAGATCGTGGTTGCAGGTGACCTGACCAGTTTTGTTCCTGGAGACACTAAAGAAGTAGATAAACAAAATATAACCAGTTCAATGTGAATGTAGGTAAGACTAAGACAAAACCTGTTGCAGGGCATATAGGAATTAATTCAGGTAATTTTGGAACACCATAAATAAAATGATGGAGATAAAAATGGTTTACATGCATCCTGCATAACAGGTTTTAACACTTTGCCCTTTCCTTCCTGGTTGATTTTTAAGAGACATACAAGGAATTTTAATCCTAGCTAGAGGATACTGTCCTTCAATTGATTTTAATTATCATAAACACTGTCAATGTTTTCCAAGTTTCAGTACTCAGATGCAGTGAGCAAAGCATGCTCCAGAAAAAATCAGAAAATCAGACTGCACTATGTGAAAATTAATTCATGATTGCTGTCAAGGAACTTGGATATAATAAAGGAGGAAGAAAGGGTTTCTTGTAAACCTAATATTAAAACATTGTTCCTTTCTGTTCTTCTGCAAAGAACATTTTAATGGGACTCTGTAGGTGAAAAATGCATTAAAAACAATTATCTCTGTAATTGCTATCTTGCTTCTCTTGACCTCAGAACACACAATCTTGCACTCACTGTTAGGGAATTATTTCTGGGAGAGATGCCTATATAAATGGGGTCAAATATGTGAAACATTTAAGATCAGTAGATAACAGGAAAGTAGAATGATCTGAGGCTACAGGTACGTTTTCACTCGCAGAGGAATTGTGCAGAGGCTGAGCTCCCAGCATTTCTCACTCCTGTTACTGTAAGCACTCACACAATCACTGTGTCTCTGGCACTGAACAGCCGATATTGAGGTTATCTAATTGCAGCTGTACTCTGAACTGTTTCTAAACACTGCATTATTTACAACTTCAGTTGAGTGCACACAAGCAACTGAGGCTCACATTCTCACCTAGTTGTACCTGGCACATAGCCAAAAAAACCCTGACAATGGCCTCTGTGTTAGATGATGAACCTCACCTCAGATTTGCTGTGCAAGCTGCCAATTTCCAATGGGAGATATATTGAAACAAGAACAAAAGCTTAATCCCACCCTTTTAAATATGACTAGGCTAATATTTGTGCAATTGGTTGCTGAATTAGGATTCGGGATTCATTCTTCAGACTGTCCTGTGCTGTTGGAGAAGGGTTCCCAGTACTTTGATGGAAATCATCCAGTTAAATGAAAGCTGGTAGCAGGACTTCTTGGAAACTTCACCCTTTCCTGCTTTTGCACTGGAAAGCAGGGAAGTATCATCACATTTATTTTATTTAAGTTCCTCTGGCAGGATGGCTCTCAATGATACTCAGCCACCTCAGCACTGCTGGCTGCATCCCTGCTGCCTTGCCAGCTGCACCAAGGTGAGAGAGAGCTAATACTTGTGCGACTGCTCTGTGCACCCTGAACGTGTAAGGGCTGACATGGCTCTGGTTCTGCCCACTCAGCTGGAGCTGTCACAGCATCACTGACACACCTGACGCAAGTGTCACAGGGCTGGAGGTAGCTGAGGACAGTTCAGCACCACATAGCTGTTGGAAGGATGCAAATGCTCAGATGCTCTGACCTAGAGGTTGCCATGAGCTATCCCCACCACAGCTGCTATTTTAAATCACTTTAACCATTGCAAATAACTCAACAAGAGGGCCTAAGGTACTTGTTAGCTGTGCCTGTCCCATGTTGCTCAGCTGGGGAATCTGAGGATGAAAAGCCTTTTTTTTTTCCCCATTATAAAAATGGGTGTCAGGCACCGAGCTGCCATAAATGGCATGGGGAATCTCTTCCCACACCTTTTGCATAAGACAAATGGTATTTCTAGATCTTTTTGTCTGCAAGACAAGTATGGAAAGTACTCTGAAAAATGTGCCACTCTCCCCCTTAATCTGAAGAGACCGAGAAGCACCAGCTTGTGGGATATCCACCACCTGGGACAGGGTCTACCCCATTTACCTGAATGGAACACTAAGTGTCATGTCTGGCCATGCCACGAAAAGCTGAGCTGAGAAGGCCAGAGGGGCTGTCCTGCTTCTTTCTTGGAGGTAAGAGTATTAAGCTATCCCTAATGTGCTGGGGCGGACAAGACTGAATGCCCTGGGGAAAATTTAAGTCCATCACACATGAGGAATCAGGAATTATACAGGGAAAGAGGGACTCTACTTTTAACTTAAACTGAGGGGAGATGACTGAAAACAGCATGTGAGTCAGGGTTTATCTATAGTATGACAGGTATCTGCAAGTAGCTCTATACTAGTAAGTGTGTCAGCTTGACATGACGCAGTTACAGCAATCTCCTCTTCCGTGTAGACAAGAGAAATTGCAAAGGAAATGATCTGCCTCTACAAGATAACCTTGTAAGAATCGCTTTACAGGAATTGAGTCTAGACTCTTCAGGGGAAAACTCCTGCTGGCTCCTCCTCAGGAGAAATGACCTCCCAGCAATGCCTGAGCTGCCTCCAGCTGAATTTCTAGCTCCCAGGTAGAAGGGAAATTAGGTGGCCAAAGTCACAATTCCTGGGTCACATTGGCAGTGAAGCTGCTTTTGGATGGTGTCAACTGAGTTTGCAAGAGATACGAAATGCAGATTTGAGATCAGTGGGTACTACCAGTTTTATTGGGTTGGTCTCACTCCTGAGAGCTCTAAAGGATCTATTATTTTATTTTTGGTTGCACTTTCAATGCCTCTTGCTTCCCGAAATGGTTTTTCCTTCTCTCTGCCTGGCAGTGTATTAGTCAGAATCCTTTTCAAAGGCTCCTTTATACATTGAAATTGGTTTTAGAAGCAGGCACCTTGCCAGTTATTTTTCTTCTGTTTTCTTGGGAAAGGATCAGACATTCATTGTCCTTGTATTTGTAACCATGGCAAAAGATCTTATCTTTTCTGGTGCTTATGTAGTAACACTGCTGTTTTCTCCTGGAAGTAAGTCAAATTGCCTCCCCATGCTTTTTAAGTCTATTAACATTTTCATAGGTACCTTTCCTACAGATATATTGGAGTTGAACTATACAATCTTCTCAGCAGATTTTGGGCTTTGTGTTTTGTAATGACATAAGTTCTGTGCTTACACGATCAAGGCTGGAGATCAGTGATTTTTCTTGGTGGATATAAAAGAGAAAGGAAGAGTAATATTCTCCTGCCCAAGAAATGTGAATACCCCCGAGCAATGCTAAATCCCTGGGGCCCACGTGCTGCAGAGAAACACACTGTATTTTCTCCAGAGACCTGCCCATCAAAAAGAAGAGCTTTTTGGTGCTGAAAAATAACACCAAAGCATAGTAAAAAAAGAAAAGTACAGGTGCGTGGAAATTGTGTGAAAGAATAAAGTATTGTATGAGGAAAAGAAATATTGTAAGAAGTGTAAATGTTCTTGACGCATTATCAGGCAGTGAGGACTAAAAGAAATATATTGGAGGAGTATTGCAAACTACTGCCTCCTGTATTAAACAATTATCTTCTATTAAGATCTTCAACACAGCAAATGTTCTTGCCTAAAATTGTGACCTCACTCAATTTCAATTGATTAAACACAACTAAATCAGTTTAGGACATCTTTAAAGATGACTTGAGAGGGAAAGAAACCATACCAGTTCTGCCTCATTACCAAGTAAGCACCTTTTTCATAACATCACACACAGAAGGGTATAATACTTCCTATTGGCTCTTTATTTTTAGGGGTTTTTTGTTCTTTGGGAATTTCTAATTGATTTTCACAGGGCATTTTTGTACTTCTAGGTGTGTGCATATATAATCAGATCATACAAGTAATTTTTCTCCAAGACTGGAGAGCAAATGTGTTGGTAGTACAAAGTGACATTTGAACAACTCAGAGAGGCAGAAGTTTTTAGTTAAACTATTTTAAAAGGTTTGACTTTGTTTTCAGGGTTTACTACCTCCAGCTTCCCACAGTGCTGTTTGTATCAGCAACAGTGTGGCCAGCAGGACTAGTGCAGTGATCATTCACCTGTGCTCAGCGCTAGTGAGGATGCACCTCAAATCCTGTGCTCAGTTTTGGGCCCCTCACTATAAGAAAGACATCGAGGTGCTGAAGCACATCTGGAGAAGGGCAATGGAGCTGGTGAAGGGTCTGGAGCACAAGTCTGATGAGGAGCAGCTGAGGGAGCTGGGGGTATTTAGCCTGGAGACAAGGCCGCTCAAGGGAGATCTTATCACTCTCCACAACTACCTGAAAGCAGGTTGTAACCAGGTGGGTGTTGGTGTCTTCTCCCAGGTAGTAAGTAATAGGACAAGAGGAAATGGTCTTAAGTTGTGCCACAGGAATTTTAGGTAGGACATTAGGAAAAATTTCTTCACTGAAAGGATGATCAAGCACTGGAACAGGTTGCCCAAGGAAGTGGCGGAGTCACCATACCTGGAGATATTTAAAAGCAATGTAGATGTGGCCCTTAGGGACATGGTTTAGAGATGGACTTGTCAGTTCTGGGTTAATGGTTGGACTTGATCTTAAAGGTCTTTTCCAAGTTAAACAATTCTATGATTCTATTATATTGCTGCCTGCAGGCAGGTATAGAGCCCAGTGAGCTGCACTATGAAAAGATCCAGCATTGCAGGCAAGCACAGCATCTCACTTTGTTCTGGGCCCTTCACCCTGCAACATAACCCACATCCTCGTGCACCTGCAGGGAAGGTTCAAGCCTCTTACATTATTGCGATGGCTGGTTTAAGAGTTACTATTTTAACTAAAATTGAGGATGAAAGGGAATGACACGGGCTGTCTCAATAGGGATGAAAGACCCAGAGGTGTCAGGGCAACCATAGTCTACAGGTGTAAATACCCACATCTGAACTGGTCTTCCTTTAAAGTCACCGGAAAGAAACAGGCACAGCGTGTGTGAACACTCACTTCATTCTAATGAAGCTGCCTGAAATAGTCCTGCTGAGTCACACCCTGTAAGAGTCCATTTCTCACTCTTCACTAGAAAGGGAGCTCCAGGTGATGGACTCATCTATAGATATTTGCACCACAGACATCTAATATCAAGGCAGATGAATCCTTTGATTCCTCTGTAGCTGTCTTCAGTTCCAACACCTCCTGCCTCTACGTGCATTTTTTTCCTGTCTTCAGAAGTTTTGTATGACTTATAAGATAAGCTTCTTTGGGAAAGAACAAATAAAATTGATCAAAAATGAACCATGCCCTCTTGATACAGCAAATAGACTTGGATGAAATGAGATGACATAAAAATCTGACAATATTTAAAGGCCTTGTAAATGGATAATTTTGGCTCAGTTGTGCTAGACTGCAGCCTGTCTGCTGCTGTTGAGTTCAGAAGTGGCCTCTTGGTCCTTTTATTAGCAGACATTGATTTCTACCATGCTACAGACATGCAGATTTCTTTGTCAGAGAAATTGATCTTTGCAGGTGTGCAGGGTCCAGAAAACCAATTGACTGCCCTGAAAATTGAGGCCACTCAAGTTGTAGCCAAAACAGGCTCCCAGAAGCAGTGTTCAGAGCTCTCCCAGCAGCTCTCCTTTCCCTGGATGTTTGAGCCTAACGAACATTCAAGCTGGTGTTAATGATCTTCTAAAAGTGTTCATGCTCTGAATAGCCCAGACAACAACAACTCTTTAAACAGGTAGGCAGTGACCCAACACAACAGAACATCCTATTCATACAAGCACTTTCTTATATTTAATTTCCTTCCACAGTGTGTTGGCTTTCATCTTTGTCCAGAAGGATGCCAGTTTTGGTGGTTCTCCATCAGTTCTGAGTTCTTTTCTCCTCGGATGTTGGACTGTTGGTGAGATCAGTTTGACATGATGGGATCATGTTGAAAAAAAGCTGAAATAGAGAACAAAATATTTGGTATGTGATCCAAGGTCTTCAGAAAACAACTTCACAGTTATTTTACTAAGACGTGGTCTGTGGTTCTTGGTCCATTACAGTCAGAGGGAAATCTTAGAGGGCTTTGAGATCCCAGAGGGGAAATTAAAACAGATTCAATCAGTAATTTGAAGTATGACTTAAGAGGTGAAGGAAAAGTCATGTTGTCCATGGCTAACCACAAGCATGAAAATTGTGTTCACAGTTGACTGGTGGCACAAAGGTAGGACAGGAATAGATCATTTAACACAAAGCTCTTGGAGCCTGGCAAAATCCAGAACTAAGAATTTCAGCCTTAAAAAAAAAGAAGTCCAAGATTAATGGAGTCTTTAAACTAAAAGATCCCCCATCCTTGGTGCCAATGGCAGTCAGTGGGGCCATGTTGTGACTGAGTGTTTTAGGGCACTCAAAGAATCTCCAGCAAAGGTATTGGCAAAAGCAGGTTTAATGTAAAAGGGAAAGCGCAACAAAGTGTGTTGGCAAGGTTCACTCTACTACTTACTAGGTGGCTAAAGCACACAGAGAAAAATTAGACTGAAATAAAAAAATCAATCAGTCTAAAACTAAAATCAATCTAAAATGATCTACATGGAGGATGGGGATGGGAAAAGGGTAAGGATGGGAAAGGGTAAGGATAAAAAGAAAGGAGGGAGACCCCCCTGTTGAGTCACAAAGTTCAGAGTGGACCTGGACCCCCTTGCCAAACTTATCCGTGGACTTGACCAGTGGTTTAGGCATAAAGGTTTTAACAACACTTAAACTTCACAGCATTTTATTGATAGCCTGACTTAAACAATTTAACAAAAGATTCTATAGAATTTACTATAAGTACAACAGTAACTGACTTAGAGGCCTAGCTTACCTATGAATCTAATGTACCTAACAATCTAAGAGAGCAACATTCATAGTACATTTGTTACAGCATATTCACACTTGCATGCACACAGACCTAAAAGTTTGTTCAAGGTATATACCTGTGAAAAATCCCCCTTGCATTCAGTGAAGCGCTCATGTTGGATGCCTTGCCTCTTCTCAATAGGCAAAGGGTAGAGCCTCAAGGCGTGGGGGTATCAGCCCATGCTCAATCATCAGTTTTCAACAACGGTCCTCCAAGTGTGGCAAACTTGAGAATCCGCTCAGAGGGACATTGATGATTACAGACCATTGCAGTCCAGGAGATCTCAAAGGGTCTCACTTAGGGCCACTATTTATAGAGTTGCAAGAGAGCTGGCTTTAGTTACAATAATTTTCCATCCTGGCTGCAATTTGGGTTGGTAACTGTCTTCGAAAGCTCAATAACAAAAATGTTGTTCCACTTGGGTTGTCATTCAGATAAGAAAAATTAGTTTCTAAGGCTGTTTGTTAAAACCAGGAGCCTGTTAGACAGATCTAATTCCTGGGAGAAGACAGTGATTCTGACAAACTCAAGACCAGCTTAGCCCAGGTGCTGAGGCCTAAGGGGCATTTCTGAGATCGTGGTGTGGCTCAAGGGTGGGGGGTGGTTGTGCCATCACAGGCTGGAAGGACCATTGTCTTCTCCTGCATGAATGGCCGTGTGCTTTGGTGAGGGGGCAAAGCAGCCATCACCCTGCTGGGGAAAGTGGGGCTCACAGGCTGCAGGCGAAGTCTTGGTAACACTTTAGGAGCAGTGAGCAGCAAAGATTCATTATCTAGCCTGTAAGGCCTATTTTCTGTTATCAGTTTTAATTTGGACAGGGTTTGCATTATGCTCTTTCACTGTATCACCCTGTCCTTTGGGGAGAAGGCTCACAGAAGCACCTGATTTATCTTCCCTCTAGCACTTATTGCTCTGTGCTTACTGCTGCATCCCCTTCTGTGTCTTAACTAAATCCTAATATATCGAACCTTCTTGGTCCCTTCACACAGCAGTCCCAAGATGCTGCTAATGAGAACAAATTATATTTTGGCATTAAACTTTTTGAGATCCAGGGGGAGGCCTAAGGTACAAGAATCTAGAAGACATGTACTATCAATTTGTGCAATGACATTAAAATGGGACTCTAGTGACTGAAAGCTGATCCTGGATAAATTTAAGCTACCAGGAAAACAAGGACTTTCAACAGCGTAATTCATCAGTAAAATGGCTGGGATTGGGATGACGAAATATTTTGTGCGTATTAAAGATCAGATGTCCCCCTTTGGAGGGGTGAAATGCTTGAATTTCTTTTCTGGTTTTAAATCTATGTGGGAATTCTCTTTTACCAGCTTTTTTTTTTTTTTTCCCTTGGTTTGCATACTTTGGAAATTATTTCTTCTAGTGCAAACACCAATTAGCACAAGGAAGTCCACAGGAAGTACCCTGGTATAGGCCATGCTAAGGGGAAGACCAGATAGCTGGTATCTCTCTCACAGACTTGTAGGCCAGGTTTTGAGTCTGTGCTGTTCTCTGCATCCTTCCTGCTGCTCTGTTTGCATTTTAACCTCTGAGTGTCCTGGGTAAGACCCCTACTTCATGGCCTGGGTAAGCTGAAGCTAATATGTAGCATTTCAGCAACAGCAAGGGCTCTAGAGAGTGTTTTTTTTTTATAGACACACATGGATCAGGTAGCTGCTGTTGAAGGTCCATCTTCATGTCCAGATGCTAAAAGGTATGCGACCCTGCTTGCCCTGTGTGCTGCCAAACCTCAGTGGTGCTGACCTAGCAGCCACCCAACACCTTGGGCATAGAGGCAGATGAGAGCCCTCAATTGCAGTGGATTTGTGCCTCGTCTACTCAGAGGATATATGTTTGTTGACATCCCTGAATATCAACATCTGGTATTTGATGTACTCATGTTGGAAAAGCATGGAGGTGGAGCAGTGGGGTCTGGTATCACAATCTACCACATCCCCCACATATATCAGAGCAGCAGTATTGTCCTTTTCCAGACTAGGGAAAGTATCTGCTCCCAAATACTCTTTCGTGCTCTGTTTCTTGGCAGTGTCTGTGGCAGAGAAGATGGTTTGGAGAAGAAATCACATGAACCTGTAGCAGGTCCAGCTGATGGACACTTCTCATGTTCTCCACTAAAGGAATCCTCCCTAAGACAAAGGATCTACCCTCTGCAAGGCAGAAAGTGTCTGCACTCACTGTCAGAGTGAGCTCGACCAGCGACTGGAAAGCTCTGGCGCTGAGCTGAAGCCAGTATTGAGTGACAGGATATCAGAAGGCCATGCCTGTACTTGAGAAGAGTGATGGAGCACCGTTTCTTCATGTAAAGGCACCATTATGGGAATTTCCCTGACCTATGTTACATACAGAGCAGGAAGTCTCTTTACTATGACAGTAATATCTCTTATAGCAACCCCTGGCAGACAATTCTATGGATGGAAAGAAGACAAGAAAAGGCACCCTGCTTCAGCTGGAGGTTTGGCAAAAATCCTCTGGTAGCCACTATTGGTACAGTCATCTCTGCAGCCGGGAGCTGGGAAGGCTTCCCGCTACCACAGTCACCAGTCTCCAAGGCAGCCAAGAAGAGCAATGTGTCCTTTCAGTGTCTAATATCACTGGGGAAAAAAAGATAACTCCTAAGTCCTTCCTAGTTGTCAGTGACATTAAACCTGGCCCAGCCCACAAGGCTCAGCAAGTGAGCCAAGAACCAGCTACTACCTGAAATATATGGCCAAATGCAGCACAACAAAGTGCAGTGCCTTACCTGAAACCTTTGTGCTCCTGGGTGACTCCTGATTCTCTAGACAGAGCTGTGAGTCTTGCACCACCAGCAAGACATTGGAAATTCAACATGGTTTATTACTATCTGTCTGTTGTCTATTACGGCATTTATAACCAAGAGAAAGGCCAATTTTTCTCTGACAGTAAATCTATTCCATGGAACAGAAGAAAAAGCTTGTTTCAACTTGTAATCTGAGCAAACCTGACAAGAAGGGAACAGAAAAGTGAAAGAACAAAAGGCCATTTTTGTAGCATTTAAAAAAAACAAACAAACAAAAAGGAACAAAGCTGAAGTAAGGCAGCCTAAATGTTTGAAGTGTTGCTGCTAGAACAGTTTCCTCTCAGTATTTTTCCAAAGTCACCTTCTAAATAACTAATGCAACTATCATCTGTGTAATCACGTCAAAAACACTTGGCTGCTTGCTTTCAGGCCCTCAGGACTTACAAGAAAAGAGAAGTAGTGTATATGAAATTCATTCTCAAAACAGTTAAAAATAATCTAGCTCACTCTAGGGATTCAGGATTCCCAGTGAAACCCGGGGAACAAGGCAGTAAGGTGCAACTGGCCCTGACATATCTGCTGCATCTCATATCCTTCACCTCGGTGTACAAGTACTTGCACTTTTCAACGTTTGCGCACCCCAGACTGGCTGCTTTTCATCCCAATTAAAACTCGAAAGCATACATGAAAATATATGCGAATTTTGCCCTACATGATGCAAAAGGTAATACTGAATTTCTACCTGAGGCATTCACTGGATGAAATGCACAGCTTAGTACAGTAGAGAAGATGCACACGAGATTTGAATGTGGTCTTTGAAGCCAGCAAGCTGGTCCCACTTGAGTTCTTAGTGAACCAAGTCTCAGTACTTAGTGAACGGTTTATGACAGGGACTGCAAGAACAAGAGTCACCAGAGGTTCCGATCTCTAGGCCACTCCTATGGCCTCTTTGCTACCAAAAACGCAGCCACCTGAACCCATGACACGTATCAAGATTGGTACACACTCGGCTTTCCCAGCTGCAGCCAAAGAGACATTCACCACTGAAGCTTGCTCCAGAAAGCTTATAAAGCTATTGTCTCAAAACCATCACCACCCCCGGCCTCGTGCATATCATGGTGGTGTCAGAGCTGCATTTGGCAGGCTCGACTACTCTGTGAAGAGCTGCCAGGGGAGGGAATTCTGATGAATGTATCCCATTAAGGTTTCTTATACTGCTGATACACATGGAAAAGTCTCCATATATTGCCCTGTTCAATTCTCCTCCTTGCTTTCTTAGTCACTGTCAAGCAGATTTTCTCAAGAGCACAGAAAAGATTTCAGGATCAGATCCCTTCCCCAGACTGGAAAATGGGGATGCTTCTGCTGTGGCACATGCAAGGTATGTGATTGTGCTCCACCCTAAATCTGCCTCTTGCAGCAGGAGGGCAAGGCATTAGAAGTGCTGTGGCACAGATGGAACCTCAGCAGCTCTGGCTGTCGTGCAGTCTATGCAGGTGAGAAACCTGTGTGAGCAGCCATGGTGCCCGTAGAGATATCCATCTCCACAAGCATCGATGACTGCGGGAATGACATGGACGCTACGAAATATCCCAGTTATTTCTTGTAAGTCAATACAGAAGCCACTCTAAGTGGGACTCCATCACTGCGCTGAAGCAAATACTCTCCTGTCGTACTTGCTCTGCTTTTTCTAAAGCAGCATGGCCCTCTGTATCCAAGCAGGGAACACGGAGTTGAATGCATCGGAGGATTCCTTCTGAGGATGTACATCAGGATACTCCTTTCCTGGTATTCACCTCCGCAGGCTCCATTTCCTCAAGATCATGATTTCACAGAGAGCTTTATGATGGAAGGATTCCCTGGACCATGGGTGGTCCAATGTCCTGCTCAAGTTACATCAGTTTTCTCGGGGTAATACCCAGTCAAGAATGTTGCCGAGAGAGAGGTTGACTGTTCAAAGGATAAGGTCTACTCTCCTCTGTGCAAAGAATGAAGGGTTTGGGTTGTCCTGGAGGATGGTCCCTGGTTTAGATGTTTGTGGTCAGGGTAGTGCTGATTTAGAGGTGAGCTCTGAGTCATGCTGGCAACACCTGTATTCTCTGCATTGCCAGCTCACTTCCCACAGAGCCTGTGAGCCTCTGAAGCCATTCAGATTGTCTCCTCTGGCTGAAATATTTTTAACCCACACGAACAGACCTAGAAAGGGAGATCCTGCCTCAGAACAAGTTTTGTGTGGGTTTTTTTTGGTTGGTTTTGTTTGTTGTTGTTTTGGTTTTTGGTGTGTTTGTTTGGGGTTTTTTTTTACTGTAGATGAACCCCTAAAGGAGAGAGGAATGATGGCAGAGCTATGAACTAAAACAGGACATGAATGTAAGACGAAGCACAAGAGGGACACGTACGAGAAGTGGAGGCAACATGAAAAGTTAAGAGAACACAGAGAACACTCAAAGGACAGTTTCCTTGAACAACTATAAGCTGTATGGACAAGAAACTTCTTTCATACAGAAAGCTCTTACAGAATCACCTGAACTTTGTCCTTGTACCTCCAAATGGAAACACCTCTGCCTCCTGCACCAGGGAGAGACATGCCACGAAGGCATAGCCCCGAGTGGAAGTGGCAGCAGTGCTTCCTCCCGTGCTTCCCGGAGGGCGAAGTGGAAACTTGGAGGCACGAAGCAGCCAAGACAGGTAAGGGATGTAGTCATGTTAAGTCACATCTTCGCAGCCATGTCTCATGTCTGAGCCCTGTTCTGCCTTGGCATCAACCTGCTCTTAGTGGGGATTGCCCCTCTGCCCTTTTCTCCTGATGGGGACGTAAGCAGGAGGCAGGCAGTGAGGTACAGTGCTCCCCTTGCTGCCCCCAGCTCCTGTGAAGAAGAGTCTGTGTAGCACATGGCCCTCACTGCTACCCAGCAGAGACCACTGCAAGTCCAAGTTTAAGAGCAGAAGCTTTGCAGCCTCTATGGGGGAAAAATCAAACAAGGCAGACTAAATAGATTACACTAATTAGGAGATGCAATATCCAGAGAAGAACAAGATGGTACTATCTTTGGGGGACATTATTTGTTGCCCAGGTGAAAAATGAAATTTTCCCAATGGATCTGTCCTGGCTAATGTCCCTGCAGATATGCTTTGGAATAAATTATGCAAAGTCATTGGTTTGGCTATGTATCTGATCAGTTATCCCACATCCTCCAAGACATTTCCTATTTAATTTCATTCATTAAAAGAATGAACAAAAAATACATTTAGTCATTGAAAGGAAAACTAATGCTGTTTTCCCAGCACTTGGAAACATAGGATGCTGTCTTCCATCCAGCTAAGTGAGAGCTAAGTCTTCTTATGTAATCATAGTCGCAGGAGGTGTTGTTCTGCACTCCTCTGTCCAGAAGGCTGCCATGGCTGCCTTCAAATTCATCACTGTCCAACGTGATTCATGGCATTACTGGTGCAGACCGGGATTCAGCCCCTCTCAGTGCTGCAATTGCTGACAGCTGTATCAGGATGGCAATTGCTGGTGCCAGTGACCTCTGCCACCACTTGTGCTTAAAAATGGAACAGCAGGACCTGAGAGTGGGGCAGGGATGAGTACTGGAGCTTGGGAATGAAACAGCACTATCAGCAATAGGGCAAAAAGCTTGCTGGTGCATCTAAGCCAATTTAACACTTCTGGGTGAGTGGCAATACAATGTATTGCAAGCAGATAAATACTACTGAGATCTTTGGTTGGTAAGTTTTAGTGATGGAAATCACATTGCACTTGTCACAAACAAATGCTACACTAAGGGACAAATTAATGGAAGAGGTCTGTTTTCTGGCTGAAATCCAAATTACTTTTATGCTGCCTACTGAACTCCTTGAAATATTAGAAAATCAGACTTGGCCCTGTCAAGTCATCCCTGTAGGTGAAGAGTAGAAGGATGTTGCTGCTGGCAGTCCTACTGCCAGGCTGTGAAAATGTTAAGGTCTCCTCTCTGCTCTCCTGCTGCCCAAACTGCTGGGCTACCAGCCTGTTGGAGCCCCCAGACCCCTGCCACACCAGCTGCCCTGGGTGCCTGGGGGTGCCTCCTTGCCACAGCACTGGAGACCCATCCTCAGCCCAAGTCACCAGCCCCCAGCCACCTGGCCCTCGTGTAAATTGCTGTTCACAGAAATTATGTGCTTTCCTCTTTGGGATTGCTTATTCCTTGTGCGGAATATTCCCAATTAGTGATAGCTTTTTGGCTGTTTAGTAGATCAGTCCCATGTTTATGTATAAAAATTTTCTTCAGCCTGTTTGTTCCGCATCCAAGTGTTTAATCAGCGATTATGCTTAAGGGTAGTCTGTGTTTTTATTATCTGCTTGATCAGATGAAAGAAGGCTCTTTTATATTTTTTTTTTATTTATTCTTAATTAAAAAAATGCCGAGACATTGCATAAGAGGAGTGCAGCCTTGTACCTCCTAGGCAGGAGCAAGCAATGCTGCCAGGGGAAATATCTTGCACACAATCTTCCTTTCAGATCTGGTTATAAGAAGTAGTGGCACTGACACGATCAATTTGATAAAAACCAACTGCTGACTTACTGAACCCTTCACCAACCTGAGAAAACTGAAAATGCACTTATTAGAAGATCTTATCCCTGTTTATTTTTATAGATAAATATATAAAGTAAAATCAAAGTAACATATGTATTTAATACACAAACACCTCCTTTCTTTGAGGTTACTATTAATTCCAGCTAAGCATGAATATGCTGAAAAAGAGAGAAAAAAATAAAAATATGGTAAATTGAAATTTCACATCCCCTTGAACAATTCTCTGCTCTTCCCAGGCCATCTGCTTCTCAGCCAGGGGTCTTCTGCTCTTGCAGGAGGAGCACATGCCTGGCTGCACACCAAGCTCCAGGAGAAGGACCCAATGTTACAGCAGTTTCCTCACCACTGGTTTTAGGTCAGTGACAACTCATCAGTTTTTCCCCTTTAGTACGCTTTTCACAGCTTTCCACGGCTTTGCTGTTCCTTTTGGGAACAGGTGTTGTGCTCAGTTCCTTTCCCTGTCACTGCAAAGAATTCGACACTAATGTGTTGAATGCCCTTTAGGGAGCCCCTCGTACCCCCTTGTGCTCCTGCAGTCTCCTGGGCTTGCTGGGCAGTGGCATCTCTAGTGTTGCCCACTGGTGTCACCAGCGTTGTAGCGCCCAGTGGTGACCACAGTGGCAGGGCTGACCACACCTCCTTGTGCTGTGCTTGTTCCTCTACCCATCTCCCATGTTCCTGCCACAGCACCCCCTGCCACCACCCTCTGAGCACTCACACACCCAGCCACCAACCCACTGATGCTTTGGCAGCTGATCCCACCCGACGCCTGTTCACTGGCTGTGGGGCTCCCTTTTGATCTGAGAAAGAAGTGACAGGAATATTTGGGTCCCTTTGGCAGTGTGACTGTGTTTGCAAGTCCCCCTGCCTGCCCCCCCCAAACCCAAGGTGAATGCTCACGCACACACAGGTGCCAGCACCTGTCCTTTCTTCTTCCTTTAGAGCTCATGACAAGAGCTGAAACCCTCCATGCCAAACTTTTCTTGCATCACAACCAACAGTTGACTTGAAAGAGATTTTTGTCAGCTTCACAGAGCACTATGATGGCAGGGCCCTCTGCAACCACTCCCAGATCCTCCAGTGACAATCAGACATCAGCCGAAGCTGCCAGCTCTGCAAACAGCTGCATCCTAGGATAGCCTGTGAAGAGGACAGACTTCCAGCAGAAAACCCAAGGAAGATAGTTCACCACAAGACAGTTCCTCATGGTTATCATTACTATATGGTCTTGTAACTGAAACCACCTGTTTGGCTAATGCCTTCATTTTGGTTTGGTTTTGTTGTTTTTTTTTCCTCAGTTCTCTGTGGGGGCAAATGCCAGCCTGGTTTTTCTGACAGCAGGTAAGACCTGCCTTGTTGAATTTTACCTATTTTGCATCTTTAATCTTGTGAGATTTGCCTTCCACTCTTCGATGAAGCAGGACAGGGGGTTGTTCTTGCTTCTCCTGTCAACTCCTACAAGCACCTGGGAAAGTGGTGATTTCCTTGCAAGAAAAGTGCCTTTCCAAAGACCATCAAGGCTGTGATTCTTGCCTTAATTTTTTTTTTTTTCAGATTTAGCTTAGGTTTAACTGAAGTTTTGTCAGTAGCTATGTATGTGTAAATAAGAAATAGCTTCATGCCTGACTCGCTCAGTACTCCACATCTTATCCCATCTGGCAAGAGCTCCGGTTCAGCTGCTGCAGCACAAATTTCTTGATCTCAGGAGGCAGAGATGGGGCTGCGAGGGCAAGGAGGTCAGAGACCCCTCTCAGCAGGGGTTTTGAAACAAAAATCTGTGAGGTCACTGTTTATGCCCCCTTATCTCCCAGGCTGCCTGTACCCACTGCCAGAGCAAGACCTGCCCCATCCCCCTGGCTAGTTGGGCTCTCCCAGCCACCCGCTCCACAGGTCTTGAGACATCAACTTTTCTGCCTCTGCCAGATGGATATGGGAGGAAACAAATATGTTCCCAAAAATAGTGCCTCCCTGTGTGGCTTTGAACAGCCATGTGTCACTCATGCTCCTGCTGAGTCTGGCTTTAGGTACAGCTGGCTGCTCTGGGTAAAGAGGGCTATTATTTCTTCCCAGAACAGATTGTCCATATGACGGACGTACACAATGATTCCATCTCTAAAAAAACCCCAAAACCCAGCAGAAGAACCAACCCTTATGGCCAGGGCAGAGGCAGCACAAGGCTGCACTGGCCAGATGGGAGTCTAGTAGGAGGTCACTGCCAGCCCTGCTCCCCTCATCCAGAGCCCATCATGCCCCACTGGGGCTTGCTCTCTCGGGCACCTGCATGTGGGGCTGAGGTAGATGACCATGATGCACCAGTGGGGTGGCTGTCACTGAAATGTTCCCACACTCCAGCCCTGAGGGCAGGAGAAGGTGCTGGACAAGCCGTGAGGGTCGAGGGATGGAAGCCATGGCAGTAGGAGGAAAGGGAGCAGAGTAAGGTGCTCCTGTTCTGAGTCTCTGCTGAGGCTCTGCTTTGAGGTTAAACACAGCACAGAAACTTAAAACAAACAGATGGGAGAGTTTTCAAATCATTGAGGGACTTTTTCCTCCTCCTCAGCTTTTGTGAGATCTTCTCTGGGAGTGTGGGCACAGGCACGAGCCTGCAGGGAAGGCAAAGCAGCATATACCCAAACCCCTGTGCTCTGACTCCTAATGAAATTCATGCGAATTTTAGAAAGCGATTGAGATGTCTGGAGCTTCCTCTACCTGTCACTGGCTTATTTCTAACAGAAGCCATAATGAGGCACCTGGAGGACAGGATCGTTTCGTTTTCTTTACAGTAATCGCAATGTAGATGCTCTGTAACGTAGTAGGAGCAAGAAGGGAACAGCAACTGGAAGAGCCTGCTGGCTTGTCAGGTCTGATGAGCTGCAGCACAGAGGGCAGGCAGGCCCTGTGCTGCCATGTTAGGAACACAGCTTTGCAGTCCTGTCTTGCAATAAAACCTGCCTGCAGTTGTCCTTGGGGGTTGACCATGCTGGTCCGAGGCACAACCACCCAGCAGCTGATGCCCTTGCTGCCCCTCTGCACCTCTGACAGCATGCAGCAGCCCAGCACACAGCAAAAGCCAGCAATTTCTGGAGACAAAAGCAGCTATTTCAGCTCCTACTAACTGAGCTGGGCCTTTCCCAAGGCCCTTGGCCTCCTGCATGTGTGCCCCTAGTCTGGCCAGAGCACCCTGCAGTGCTGAAGCCACAGTGCAGAGGCATGTTGGCCCTTGGGGAGTGCCAGCAGGCATGGAGAGCACTGCCTTCAGGCTGGGAAATCGTACCTAGAGGCCATCAACACAGAGTTTGGTGCACCTGCATGTATATTTTAAGCACAGACTTGCCTACAGCTACCTCTGCAAAACAAACAAAGCCCCTGGTGCCCTGTGTTGGCAAATGAGCATTCATTGGACTTCCTTTGCATCTGGGCAGGGCTGGTGCTCCTCAGCCAGGCAGGAACTGCAGCAGCATGTGTCTAACATAAAGCACAGAGCTCAGCCAAGCTGCACCCTCACCAACTCCTGCTCTGAAAACCAAAAAGTCCCTTTTACTGGTTAAAAAAGGCCAGAGAATAGGACCTGGCCCTTTTTCTCCTTGAGCAGCTGTTAGTGTGCCATAAATGCAGGACAACTCTGTTGCTTTGCTCCCTGGTCATGGGTGGGTATTTTCCCCTTGTTTCCCAAAGCTTTCTTTGATTCACTGGTGCTCTTGCTGCTTCAGGATGGCCTTACACAGAATTTTCCACAAGAAAACTCATGGAAACAAAGATCCTAAATGGTTGACTTGTACCTTGTTTGCTGTGATGCTCCCATGAGAGTCCTCAGACCTGAGCACTGTCCTGCCCCTCCCAAAGCAGGGCTGGGACTGTCAGTGCTGCCTGGGGCACCGACTGCAGGGTCCTGCCAGCTTGGGATGCCCAGGGATGCATACTGGGAGGGAAATGCTGTTTTTAAGTTTCCACCCAGCTTCTGGGGCACGACTTGGCAGCTCTGCTGGATGCAACGTTGTGCTGGCTGGTGTCCGAGCTCATTTAGCACCTTGTGATCTACCACTGCCTGGGCAGAATCTGGCTCTGCAAATGCTGCCATTGCTGTGGGGAAACCACAGGCAAGCACAGAAGAGGGACTCCTGCCCTGTGCCCTGTGGCACAGCACTTCTGTAGAACCAAGAGCTCAACATTCATTTCATGTTGGTCCCTTTCCATCAGTCCCAGACAGCTGGTGTGAGGGGGTGCCTGTGGGGGTATCCCCATCGGGCCTGGGGTTAGGGTAAATGTGCACACAGAGCTGATGGGAAGGAGCTCATCTCTGCAGTACAGGCTTGGGGATGGAAGAGAAGGTAGGAAAAGGAGGGAGAGGAGGGGAGAACCTGCCCACAAAGTACAGAAATACTTAAAATATGCTCTTTTTCTTATTTCAGTCTAACAGGTTTTAAATAAAGCAACATTTCAGTTGTTTTTACCATCATGAAAAAGTGTTTTTGGAAGTCTGGTACTTCCTTACAATGACAGGTTAAAGATAGATCTATTGATAATGACACAGTGCATACATGAATGAGCATTTATAATCTTTCTGTACTGTGAAATACCTAACAGTAACAGAAAAAAACCTGCACTAATACCACGGATGTGTGCTGAAACGTGTATTTCTTTTCTCTCTAATTCTTCCAGGGCAGTGGGAAATGTTGCAGTGCAGCTGACAACATCTCTTCAGTAATGAAATGCTGCAATTCAGTGGTTTTCCACACTCACAGTGGCATTGCCTTCCTCCCATTTGTATCCCTCCAAGAGGCTTAGCAAGATGAGAAAAGCTACTTCAGAAGCAACTGCGGTGTGTCTGCAATTGAACTGTGGGTTTGGGGCTTTATCTGCCTAACACCTCTTCCTATGCTGGAGGGCATTTAGCAACAGGTAAACAGTTAATTTCATTAGCAGATGTGATTCCTTCATAGTGTGAGTTCTACTGATTGAATCAGAAGAGTAAAATGCTAAAAAGGAGTTTCATTCTAAGCTTTTTGTCGGGCTACCAAAGTGGTGTTTGCTGAGATCTATAAAGGTCTGAGTTATAGAATGGCGACAAGTTTTGAGGAGGTCTAGATAGGAGAAAATGAGGAAAAACTCATGTTTAAAACCAGTGGAGTTTCTTTTATCAAATACTTGTCAGGGTTGCAACAAAAGTGAGTGTCTGAAACTCCAACTGGAGGAGCAAACCATGAGCTCAACATAAGATCAGTGGAGAATAGCATTATTAACTGACAGCTTGCATTGTAAAGTGATTTCCCCTCCACACCAAGGAGGCCTTTATCTCTGAATTTTAACATGATGAACATGCACAGCACAGATTTAAGGGCATCTGATAATGTTAATCCAATTATGGTTTTATTCCAGCATCCCTTAAATGCTTCTTCAGTCTTTTATCCAGAGACTTAATTGTCTATTATGAGTGAGTGAATCAGAGATACGAGGCTAATACCAGTGCTTGTTACTGAAGAAGCTGCATATTTCAGTTTAGCCTAATGCTATGAATCGTGAGGACCCAATGGTATATTCTGTGTCCTTCCCTGTGAAAGGAACTGTAGGGTTTTGTTGGGTTTTGGTTAGTAACGATAGCTGACCATCCAGCCAAGGTGTCATGATTGTAGAATTTACTGCACTTAATTATCAACATGAGAGTTTTGCTGCTGCTCCAATACCTTGTTGCACTTATGCCTAGAAACCTGAGGTGTGCAGACAGGGACTCCCATCTTGCTGTCCACTTATACCAACTCTCTTGACACGTGTGTGGCTTTTCACCTGACCTTCACCATCACGGTGATATCTATAGGGACACTCAGTCACTTCAATGCCTTCAATGGTTTGCAAAATAAAATCATCAAATAAAAATTCCAATGATGAAATTAATTATTGTCAACTGTTTGGCTGTATGCACATGCTCCCAAATGTAGTACTCTATATGCTTTGGTTAGATGGCCATCTTGAAAATACCAGTCATCTACAGTCACTCACATGCTCCTGGTAATTCACAATACTGGCTGGAAATAAAACCTGAAATCATACCTTACCAATCCAGTGCAAGGAAACACTAATACACCATACAGTGCTGAAGAAAACGTGTAGTAGTGCCATAAGCCAGTTTGAAAAGAGAGAGTACATTTCACATAAAAAATGTGAGCAGGAGGAAACGGTAACCCAACAGTGGGAACAGATATGGTCTATTCTTCCTGAAAGTATTTCTGCTGCAATAGCATCAACCTGCTTCCCCACACAGCAGGGCCTGTCCTGATCTCATGCAGTGACCCTTGCTCTGGTAGTTCACTGTAGTCATTAAAGAGTTGGAGATGACCTGTGGAACAGAGACCAACTCAACAGAAACCTTCCCTGATCATCTGCCCAAATGGTTCCAATAGTTCTCAGTGCTCCAAAAGTCCTCTCAGTTTTTCCAGTTGACCCACAGGATATTTAAAGTCTCAAAACTGGACATGGTACACTAGCCAAGGTCTTAATATTTTGAGAACATGTGGCCTATATTCAAAACTTCCACTTAGACACCTTTTCCTCAGTATCTATTTTGGGATCCACTATAACCTCAGACACTGCTCTGCAGAATTGCTGTAATTGTGTGGTAGGTTTTAGTACTTTAGTACTCTTATCTATTTGCCCTGATTGAATTTGCTCCTCTTTCAAGTATTTTTCCTAATTCATAACTTTCAAGTTTGAGTTCCATCTGTGGAAATGATTAAACTATCTGCAGTTGATATAATCCACTAATTTAATAACCCTATTTTATATATGGCTTCATCAATGGAAAAGATTGAATAATACCAAAAGCAGGACAGGTCCTTAAGGAACATCAATTATTCTGTTTTCAAGTTTGATGATGAAACACTGATAGCATTTTTCTCAACAGCTTTATAGTATTTCATAACATTTCAAATGAGGCTGTTATCTTCTGCTTTGCTTTTAAAAGGTTGTGTTAAAGTAGCTGTTTCTCTTTCTTATCCTGATGCTCATTATATTGCTTTTCAATAAAATTGTTTTAAAACTGTGTATTAGTAACAAATTTTTATTGGTAGATGTAAACCCCAGCCTAGATTTATTTATTTTTAATTTACTATTTAGCTCAATGATTATCCCTCTTCTGTGAAGCTTGAAGGAAAAAGACATTGAGTATTTCAGTTTCCCCTAATTTACTAAATGCACATCCTTTTGTTAAATAATTGATTGAACTTCCCTTTGTAGTGGAGGTTTTACTAGGCTTTAGCAGTCAAATTTTTTTTTGTGGTTTTCTGTCCTTTTTCACACATATCTGTGCTCTTACATTTATGCTGTCTATTCTTGTTGATTTTTTTGTTCAAAGAACTTATGGTAGTTATAATGCCCTCTTATTATGATCCCTGGTTTCCCAGTGCATTGGCACAATTTGTCATTATGTGTCCTTTTATTAGTTCTCAGAGATGATAATCATTTATCATTCTGTTTTTTTTCAGCCTTTTTAAAAAGTATTCTGGAGTGAATTTCACCTACTTAGGTAAGACATTTCAGCTTCTCAAAATATGACTTTTCAGAGAATACTGCTCTCCCGAAACCAGTTCCTCTCCTTCACACACCTACCTGGGGGGACCACAAAATAAACCTTTTTGTGAAGAGAAGTGAACTGATTTGAAGTCCATGTAAATTCAATTGTATAGCTTTGCACCTTTGCCTAAAATTAAAAAATTGTATTTCGTAATCAAGAAAAACCCCTTTCTTCTTCCAGATTAGCAAACATCTCCTCACCAGTCTGAATCAAACCTAAAGTAGTCACTCTTGAACTATATACTCCATGAGTTGTTAAATTAGTTTTGAGGCTAATCTTTAGAGTAATAAAAGGTGCTGGCTAAATGAGAACTAATAAATTACTCTAAACTGAGTGAAAGATGTTTGTATTTTGGCCTTTGAGTGAAAAACTGTTAAATATGTAGGCCACTGGGGACCAATACAAGTATCAGCACAAAGATTTGCCTAACCAAATGAAACAACAGAAACATAGGATTACTTCAGTTATTTCTAAAGTGCCAACACTGTAAGTGCAAAAACTAATTCAGAAGATGGAAGGAGAACACCACCACGATTCAGTAGATTTAAACTTACTCTTTATGATGCACTTTCATCAAAATTTGTAGTTGCCAAGTATCAAATTTCATTCATGCAACATCAATCCACTAAGAAATACATATTTTGGTGAGAAAATTAAAGTCCATATTTATGTAAAAACTGTTTTGAAATAAAAATAAAACAGGATCTTTTTTTTTACCAAAAAAAATTATTATTTTTTTACTAACAGAATAATTATTTGGAAAATGTAATTTCCCACATGAAATAGTTAAAGGAAGTTAAATATATTTAAAAATGGAAGATTCTGCATTTACATAGTTATATGCCATTAATATTGAAGATATACTTTCTGGCAAAAAACTTCTCATGCTTAAAAAATGCACCTTAGTTTTATACTGTACATTACAACATTCAGTAGTAAGAAACAGAAGTAGTAAACAGGTCATATGCAAAGAAAAAAAGTTACATATACAAGACAGTTACAACTGTGACACAAAAAAATTAAAATGTTTAGTTTTAACAGTATTTGAAGGCAATTCAAAATCATTTCAGGAATTTTGAGAAATTTAAGGCCATTAGTTCTAAGTAAAACGTATCTGACACAAACTCACAAAACCGTGTATTTTGTACAAAATATACATGCAAAACCATTTTATAATTATATACGAACAGGCATATACTAAAATTTTTTGGGTAGTTCTGTACACAAAATTGTGCACAAAGCAACATGGTTGTGCAATTTTTAAACCAGTTAATTAACATTATCATTCATGCACCCTGAATGGAAATGTGATGAAATGACAATATTAAACCCAAGTATTAAGAGTCAGCATCCCTTTGAACGGGTAATCTAGACAAAAAAAAAGTTAAGATTTTAAATTTTTAAAGTTTAAAACAGTTCATTATAAAACATCTGCTGTAATCACTTCAAAAGACATTTCTGATGCAAAATTTCTAGTGCTTTAAGGGATGCATGATATGATTTAATGAGCTCAGTGAGTCAACCATAATACTCTGATAGTTCTGAATTGAGGTAATTTTCTTTAATTAATTATAGCAAGTAACCATTCTAATTTGTTTCAGTAGCTACTTTAAAAATCTGTAAACTTAGATAAACTTAGAAATTGGAGAATCTCTGAAAAAATACACCTACCTATCACCCCCTCAGAGTTTGGAGTTAGTTACAAGTCATATGCAATTATATTATTCACATTTCAGGAGTTTATTCTGAAACTGTGAGATGAATGGATTACTGAGCACTGACTGAAGCACTTCAGTTACTTGAAAACACATAGATATATTTGTCCTTTTCTTAGCCTTCATTCCTATTTGTCTGGACAAACATTCAAAGAGATATTGCTTCTCTTGTTATCTTATGACAAACTATTGCAAGCTAGAAGATATGTGAATCAATATTCCAAACTTTTATTCTTAAGAATAGTTAAAAAAGTACTGAAATTTAAAAATAGTAACATGTAAACATTGATACAGAGTAATAGCATTCCTATACATTTATATACACACAGTATTCAGAGAGGACACTATCTTCTGAGTTGAAAACCTGACTTGTGCTTTCCCCCTCCAATAAATACATCAAAAAAGTAGGGTGCTCTGTAATAATAATAATAAAAAAAAAAAGGACTCAGAACATCAACATTTTACTCTTAGCATTTAGCCTTCCAGTTGCTTATGCAACTATAGGAGAATTTTGGTATGTAAAGAGAATTTTACTCCAAAAAGTTATCAGAAGCTACTGCTGCATCCAGAGACTTGTGATAAATGCTTCATAGCAGTCATATCTGAGTCTGCAACACGTGAATTGGGGGTGTATAGGGCGGCGGTGCAGGTAATGGCTTTATTCCTCTGACTCTCATGTAGGACAGAAACTGCTCTGGAATTTCAGCCAAAACATCTTTAGCAAGTCTTGCCATGCTTAACACGTGGTTTCCACTTCTGTCAATGTAATCTCGGAATGGCACAAACTACAAAACAAAGCAGATGTTCACACAGGTCATTATGCAAATACAGAATACGTCTTAAAACACAAAAATAAGGAAGTCTTGTCTAGGGAACTGAGAGATAAACCAAATATGTTAATGAAACCTGTCTCTGGCAATCTGAGCAGCCACAGCTTATGTGAAGAGGTTCACCCACAGTGAAAGCATCACACCGTTTCTATTACAAGACAGATTTTTAAAAATTGAGATATAATGCATATATATGTAAAATATATAATATAAACCACAATATATGTACACGTAAAATGTATAAGGTAGCATATTAATATACTCTATCTCTCAACCCTTTTCATACATAAAGGTACTTTTGTCTCAGAAAACTATTCTTAGCTTACATTCCCTGCTCCTGGGGCTCTCCTACCAGGCTGCCTCCCCTCTGGCACTTTGAGAATAGATTTTTTTTCCCTCTGAAGTGAACAAAACAGAAAGGACAGCTTTATATTTTTGACCATTTTGCATTATACCTGGTAGAACTATGAACCACCCGAACACTTTTAATATTAAACTAACAGATGCATAAAGAATCTAAGCAAAAAGGATTGGATTCAAACAGGAACTTTTTATGTGATACTCAGATCTGCAACACCTAAACCAGTCAGCTACCCAGCTCTGGCTGGGATTTCATAATACTTAATGAGATGCTTGTGCTACTGGCATAGAAAAAAGAAACAATCCAGGCGCCTTGATTTTTATTCATAACAGAGAACACACAGCAAAGCAGTGGGTTAAGTTTGCTAATAGGTTATGCCAAAGGAAAGCCTGATTTGAAATTCTGCTACTTACTCAGATTTTGGAGCCTATCTCAGGGCAACAGCTGGGTTACAAAATTGGGATTCAGTGTCCCAAACCACTTCTGGTGATGATATGCCAGGCTATGCTACGGTGCCCTTCTGCTCCCCCATCCCCCAAAAACCCCAAAACAAACCAACAAGTAAATCTTCCCTATTTGTTTGCTAACTGTTGCACTCCAGGATAAAACTAGAAGTGATTGATAAGTCAGACTCACAGAGATATTTCATCTCCTGTCTGAACTCTAAAATCTTTTGCCCATTATACCAACCAGACAAATTAGGCTTTCCTGGATGCACAACAACCACAGCCACAGACTAAATTTTATTTTTCTGAAAAGCATTGAAATTTTCAAGATTTTGGGGAACACTGAGTTACAGTGAAAGTTTAACCCACACTTAATTTCTGAGATCCTGAGAGTTTCCCAGAAAAGACAGAAATATAAGAAATCTAGTAAATATATTATACAAAGAAAAAAAAAAAACAACAACCTCTTGGACAAAAAAAAAAAAATAACCCTAAAAACATCCAAAACCAAAGACAACATTTCAGGAATAATGAACTTACTTAAATAACTTTTACAACAACTTTGGAAAGCGTTTCTCATCCTGGACTCATGGAACCCATTTAGGTATCAATCTCCTACTGAAAGATGTTTAGAATGCAAGCAAGAAACGACTCTCCACATAACTTTCCTGAAAAGGATCTCAAGTTGTCAGAAAAAAAGGCTTCAAGACTTTGTATTTGAACTATGTTACATTAAATTGAAATCAAATTAAGTGTAAACAGCTACTGATTAGGGCATGCCCCTAGGAAGCAGTATATCTGCAGTTTCTCTGAAGATGATGACTTAGTTGCAGAATTGTTGAAGCCAGAAGTGCCCTCACAGAGGTCTTTTAGTCCAACCTTGCTGCTCAAGCAGAGCCAGCGAGCACAGGCTGCCACAGCCAGCAAGACTACAAGAGTAGTATTCCAGACAGAAGCATCCTTCACTTCCTCAATGGGTTGTGTCCAAGGGCATATCAGGCATAAGGACAGGAGAACAGGCAGAAAGAAAGCTAATTTTAGGGTATTAAGTCAGGAAGCAAGGTATCTGCAGTTCCATAATTAGCTGTCTAAACTATTTCTGTGTTTACTCAGTAACTTCTCAAAACAAGAGACAAGCTTCAACACTGTGACGTTTACTAGCACTGACTACTTCCTTTCATAAAAGGCCTCTACCAGTTTTCAAAAGCCGGCCCAGAACTGACCTGTTTAATGCGGTTGTTCCTTCTTAAACTCCATCAACTTTTCTGTAAGAATACACCTGACTGCCCCCAGAATCATGGAGTTTGAAGAATAACAAAACAAAACAAGCATCTCCGTAGCCTTCTGGTTTGCACATTCAGCCAGGAAGGAATCAGCTTGGTGTTCATTTCCCCCTCATGTTATTAATTTTCTAATGCCATGTCCGTCTTATGTAAAAAGCACATGCAGTCTGAGTTAAAGAACAAAATGCGTCCCATCCCAAGAGATCACCTTACCCGTTAGTCTGCAGACATGAAATCTCACACCACTGTTCTGTAGCAAAGTGAGGCTATTTCAACAGTGTAATTGCTGAAATGCAATTATACAATATAGATGGCCTGATTTAGTTCTCCCTCCCCCCTGCTTACAGTAGATGTTGGACGAGCTGGAGAAACTATGGACACAGATAAGCAAAAATAGAGATGCACAAGGACAGTTAACAGGTAGAAGAAGTAGGGATAGCAAAGGAATAGAATGTAAGATAGAAGAGAAACTGAAGGGAAACTGAAGGAAGCTCAAGTGCTTTTTCTACAGTTAAAAGTTTAAACAAAGAGGCTAATATGCAAAATTTTCAGGAGAAACAACAGGTACATTACTACAAGAATTCTCCTAAAATATCTTAAACAGCAAAAGTATACCGTGAAGCAGCAGAAATGAAATAAACAGAGGAAGAATTTGTACACATGAAATAGGGTCCCCACAGTATGTATATATACTAGTGAGGAAGGAATAGTGAAGGACACATCTTTGAATGAATTGCATTCAGTAGTAAATATAATAGATGCAGTGACTCAGTGTTAACAGGCAAATTTTTCCTTTACTCATTTAATCATGATATTTGACAATAGTGTTAGAATTAATAGTTAATTTCACTAGCTAATTTTAATTAACCTAATATACAAAAAAGATAAACTTTTTTATATTTGAGTAGTTAGTTTTATGAAGGCAAGTCAGTTTTCTCCTGCCAGACATAAAATAATGTCATATCAAACTTAAAGGGTTTGACATTATCCCTTTCTATTTATTTAGCTAGCCTATAAAGTATTTATTAGTATTTAGACAGAAAAAAAAATGCACAAAATAATATTGCCTTCAGATAATTCAATATGGTTTGGGGCAACATTCTGATTGAAATACATTAATACTAAATAAGTGTTTTATTACATTTCTGACATGCAATGAATTCTAAAGAAATTTTTTAAATTTATTTTTCAGTATATCTCTGATGCAAAGCCTTTTCATAAACCTTGCTTAAAACAAGGTTAAGAACTCTATCCATTTATGCTCTTTGAATGTAAAACCAGCAGATTTTGGGGCCACTGTTTTTTGGGATAATTATGTTGCTTAGATTTAAATGCATTTAAACATAAGTGCAATGCATGTCAGAGATACCTGAACTAGCTTTAAAAAAATCTGACATGGCACAGGGCTAGCAAAAAATACTACTTGCTCTGTTGAAAGTACTGACATACACAGCATAACAGATTACAGACAGCCCCTCTCCATCCCAATATGGACTACCAAGGAACACTACAAAGGCTTTGACAAAATGAGAAACATTCTTTCTTGTCTCCAGTTCAGCTGTCCTCCATCATCCCTACTTTTATAATTACCTTTTTGACAACACTGATTAAAGAAGACAGTATGTTTCACCCTTCTAAGAGTTTTGTATGTCGTTTTCCCATCACTTTTTATGTCTGTATGTTGCAAAAATGAAAAAAGTCTCTTTTTCAACTGGTAGAATTCAGGAATCCATGACTTACTTTAATGTATATCTATAAAGAGTATGAGGCTAATTTAACTGTTGTCACCATTTAGTAAAAAAAGAGGGGAAATTTTAATGTAGTGTTTATTGCTCTGAGAATCTTTAAGACTGGAAAAAAAAAAAATCTCATAATTTTAGTTTCCATATATTTATGTAGATTTGTTTATTTCGTATTCTAAAAAAAACCAAATTACAAAATCAGCTGTCATACATGTTTTGAACACCTCCTTGGATTGAAATATTGTATCCACCAGCAGTTATCAATCAATCCTTAAATATTCACATATCAGTATTTGTAACATTAAATATTTTGAAATTTCAGTTCCTGCAGATATCAATGAAAACAAATATACATATCCCAAGGTTCATCAGCTGAAATCTGACCTTAATCATCATGCAATACAAGCTATTCATGTAGCTCAGTTGTTCTCTCTCTATGCATATGCTACCAAACAACAACATAAAAACCCAACCTGTCCTAAAGAGAAATAAGTGAAAATAAATAAGAGGAAAAATAAGTGAACACTTGGAAGTTTGACAAAGAGGAGGAATAAAGGGAGAAGAAGAAATGGCTGATCCAAGGTGAGGTTTCAATCTAAGGATGCCTGTGTTTATTAGCAGGCATTTGGATAATGTCCTGTTTTAGTCAGTCCTGTAGTGGCCAGGCAGCTGCACTAGCTGTCTCTTGTAGGTCCCTTCCAACTGAAATACTCTGTTCTATAAATGTATTCAGCCACTTTCAGGAAAATATGCCTTCCATAAAAGATTTAGATTTAGGCAGATACCATTCTTTTTACAGGCATCACGCTTCTCCAAATTTTCAGCACCTAAATCTTCTCCCATGGCTGTATGACATTAAGACTTTATAACAGTGTCCTGCGAGTTAGGGGTCATTTCCTAATGAATGCAGATCCACTACTGTGTGTTACACAAAGGCTTAGAGGTACCACAGAGAGGTTCTGCGCTTGTTATGAATACCTCAAGATAAAGTATGTCATGCTAAGGTAAAATGAGAGGCAGGAATACAGATAGAAACAAGAATTCAAACCAAACAGGAATAGTAAAATCTATCAGTTTAGATTTTCTCTCCCACCTGCACAATGTCTCTTTCTGCAAATTTTCCTCTTGAAGAAATCCTGACTACATCTTCATCCAGTTCTTCCATAGCTACAAAAAAAAAAAAGGAGAAAGAAAAAGAAAATCTATGAGTTCAGGTACACAACAAAACAGTCTTACTGAGAAAAAGTTCAGAGAGTTTTCACTTTAGGGCACCAAAACCAACAACTGTTATTTAGCTAACTCTGTAAGGTCATTTGCACCATAAAATACCTCCTGTTTTGTAGCTATTTTGCACTTTTTCATGGTGACAATACATACTTTTTGTCTTTACTGTCATCTTCAGAACAAAACAGATCATCCTAAAAGTTCCTATCCTTCCAGCTCTCAAACCAGCAAGTATATCTGTTTTTTGTAAGGCTATATTTATACTTTCATAGGTGGAGAAGAATTCATCAGCAGCTATTGTTACAGAAGCTATGACAGGATGCAGCACAAAGAGGTAGTAACTCACATTCATACTGAAAAGGCAGCATCTGGTAATGCATAGGAATAAGGACTGCTTACAAAAATTTCTTAAAATTATTGGGTAACTCGTCTTGTATCTTCTGAGCAGAATTGAGAAAAACTTCCAAATTCTCCAGATACCTGGAAGCTATTCTAGGTAGAAGGGCACAGCTGCTCTCTGGTCAGTGTAGAAATGGATGGATTTGGAATCTCAGACTACTGCTCACACATTGGATCTGCAATTTTACAAAGCTTCTTTCAGTGTATGCTATGAAAATCAAAGCCTTGCATCACTGAGTGTCCCATGGGGTTACAAACTGGGCTGAATTCACTGAAACCAGCATTTCAAAACATAGTTCTTCTGAAGCAAGAACTAGAAAGCATAAATGACATTATCAGGAGCCAAATTCAAGATAAGTGATAGCATATTTTTCAAAGAAAAAAATTAGTAGGTCTATAGAACATGATGCCCAGTGATGCTGTTGCAAAAACATACATGTGTTCAAACTAGGAGGCTGAACAAGTATTTAAAGGAGATTCACTGAAAATTTCCAAAGCAGACATAAAGTACATCCTGTTCAGGAAATTCAAACCTAAAAACAGTATTCAGGAAAGTATCCTATTTGCTTAGTCTGTTCTTAACATCCTCTAGGAAGCCACCCACAGCCATGTCAGATACAGAATACTGGGCAAAACAGCGTCCTGATGTGAGCTATTACAATCATCCTCACATCCTTAAGTAAAGCTCTGCCAAATGTATGTGTCATCTACCTGAGCCCCTCTGGTAGCCCCCAAGGACTGAGAGACCTAGGGAACAGTGATGTCATATCTGAAGAGGAGTAGCTTAGTCTCTCTACAGCAGAACTGAAACTTCAGTGACACTTGAATTTTAAGACCGTCTCCCTGAATATACCCTCCGGCACACACAATTCTTCAGCATCTACATCAGACATGGAGTCTGTTGTTTTTTTCCAGAAGGAATTTCTGCAGATGGAAAGGTCATTCCTCTGCCCTCTTGGGCACTGAGGGACTACAGACTTGGCATACACTTAATGGGTGAATCTCACTGCGGCAGCACACTCAAGGGTTGTGGATCCGAAGGTGGAAACTGTATCCTGCAGTACAAACAGAATCCTGACTTCAGAAAAGCCGTAGGGATGACACCCCAAGAACATGTCCCGACTGACTTAAGGAGGGCCTGGGCAAACCCAAGGACTAGATAAACAGCAGAAAAGCGAAAAGGCAAAGAAGGAGTGAGAGAAAAGTAAGTAACACAGGACTGAATTTGGGAATTCTCAGGAGTAAAAATGAAGTTTACCAATTTGCATTTATGAATATAAACTGTCTTTTCTCACTGAGTGTGGCATACAATCATCTGCAGTGTAGATGTCCACCCGGACAATTTCTTCAAGGAATAAGATACTTAAAACTATCACTAATATACCACTTGCCCAAAAAGCATTAAGAAAGTCAACTCCCAATAAATTATTTTTTTGTTTTATTTTTTCCTTTTTTTCATATTCTTAGAATATTTGTAGGAGAATTAATATGTAGAGTCACTAGTCAACATTAAACATCTGTGGCAGTAGTACTAAGTATACTTAATGTACAACAGAAGGCATACTGTCAAGCCAGATGTACTAGAATTAAAAAGAAAGGATTTAGGACTTCAAGGAACAGACACACAGAGAATGTCTACACTTCACAGTGCTGTGATATATACGATGGCACTTAATAAATTAGTACAAATAATGGAAGCAGCTTAGTTATTGCAATAATGAATGGTGTTCTGGAATATCATATGAAAGAACATGTAAATAATATCGTAATTTCTCTCCAGCTTTAATATTCTCTCAATGCTGCTACACAGTAAGACTCAATCCTGTTACCAAATGAAACCCCGGATCACCTCAAATGTATTTATTTTTTCTCAGAATTTTATTACTGCAGTAAGATCAGCATTTCCAGCCTTCACTAGGCATCCAAATATCCGTGTTGAAGAAATTCAACGTCACTTGAGTACACTTAATTACTGCATTGGGTTTTTTTCAACTGATCTTCTGGAGCTCTGTAAATGCTGAGCCCCCATATGGTTTTGTGACTTGAACAGAGAGCCTGAGGGGCTACACAGCTCCACATGGTAGCTTGTAATCACACTGAGTTATCAATCAATCCAGCTGGAAATGTCAACAGTGCTTATTGCTTGTTTCATATTATGTTCTTCTAAAGAACAACATTTGTTTGCAAAGCCACACATTACTAAAATGTAAGCAAATATAAGAAAAAAAAAATCTAGAAAGAACACTAGGACACTTACCATCAAACTCTGCTGGTCCTACCCCCACTATAATTATGGACATTGGAAGCTTTGAAGCCTTCAAAAGAAGAAGAAAAAGAGGTTTAATGCATTACATAACCTCTGCCAATAATATGAGAACAATCTCAATACAAAACATGCGTAAGTTATGTTTCAAAGAACAATTTTTTTCTCCTCCAAAAGGTTCAGTGATGTAAACTGTCTGCTGAAGTGGTACAAAACATCTTGGATAAAGATAGAAAGGCAGATGATTATTTTAATTTATTTTTTCATTACCAAATCTTTGAATCATGTAGGGTGCTAATTAAACCCAACAAACTATGTTAGGGTTTAATACTAACAACACAACTAAGAGGACAAATTTATCCTGGAAACTTTTGTAAACTGACAATAATTGCAAATATGTACCTAGTGATAGTCTGACATTTACCTAAATGTATTTTGCTGTTTCTTGGTATTACAGATGCTTGGAACCATGGGATATTATTTTTTACATTGATCTGATGCCTATTTTAAAAAGAAAAGAAATAATCTATTTGAGCAATATGTTTCTTATATTTATTCCATTAACGAAATTTTATTCAAGTTAGTCATCCATGCCACAAAGCAAACAAGATATCAAACTGGCTTATGGTAAGATTTTCAGTTTTATCTAATCTTTTTCATTCAATGAAACAAGTCAAAGATGGTATCTGGCTTTCCCTGAATAAACTCTCTATAAAACCTTTAGAATTATGAAGACAGTATCATAAATATTGGACTCTCCTGCCCTAACAGCAGCACCAGTTTACAGAAATAACCTGAAACTGCCTCTGATGAAGAGAGCAACAACTGAAAAAACCATACACCAAATGTCAGGGTTGAGAACTATTGCTTACTGAGTTATTCTGATGAACCATGAAATGTCTACAGTCATGTTAAACATTAAACAGGAGTACACACTGGCCAAAAAAAAAAGTCAGAGATGTACACCTTCTGATCTCTTAGAACAGAACACCTCCTGTTTTTCAGGTATTTCCTAGAATCTTATTTTTTGATTGTAAAGCAAACATCCTTTAAAGAGATTCCTACTCATACAGAAGCAGATTTATGTGATACAATGAAATATGAAACATTAAGCGGCAAGGACAGCATAAAGACAAAGAGTTAAACTACTGCAAATAAACTTAAGAGTTGGCATTTCCTGAATGACAGCATAACCTTTAAACAGTTTGGTAATACAGAATGTGTCTGACATATATGCTGTAATGAGAAAGATGCCTAAAAGCACAATTAGTGTTAAAAATTGAAATATACTCTTTCTGAGTTTTATACACATCAAGTTGCATTGAACATGATTGCCCTTTTTAGTATTCTCGATTATTAAGGCAGAAAAAACTGCTATTGAATAGCATTTAATTAGTTCAGTCATGGTATACCGTGCTCACATTTCAGGAAGTACGCAGAAAAATGAAGGCATCTTCATAAAAAGTAAAGACAGCAAATATTCCCAAAGTTCCACTTATTCCAACCTACAACACATCTGCTGTATTTCCAGACAGTTGTAGACTAACAGTTATTATTCCTGGAAATTAACTATTACCGGAAACAAGCTTTTTTTTGTTTGTCTTAGTGAAAAATTAATTAATCTTACAAGATATCAGCAGATCAATCACATTTGCTGGTCTCTTATGGACTTCAAATGGGGGGGTTGAGTTACAATCAAGAGCTGCTCTTTTTTCTCCACTGAGCCTTTTTGTCACCTAAAAGCAGCTCATCTAAAAGAAACTACATTTCAAACTTGCAGGCTGGACTAGAGAATGAATATCCAAGCTAAAAGCTTGTTTATCCCCTTTAGAAGTGAGAGTCACTTTATCCTGCTTTAATACTGGAAGCTGGAAGATAAAGTAAACTGGTACCTTTGAACACAGTTACAGCTTTGGGTGTAAAACCTTACCAGGTGGGCTGGTAAGTGTATTAGTAAGGTCAGAGTCCTTATGAATACACAGATTTTGCTCCCCAGTGAAGACCAAACACTGTGGCAGTATTTTCATGTGCACCCTACAAACTGGAATGGTATTGAACCTCTACAGGAGGTGTGAAAGTGGGTCTTCAGAAATGCGCCATCTAATTCTACACTGTTCACTTTGACACGATGCTTAATTACTTTAATGTAGGCTTTTCACTCACCACTTTGCTATTAACTAGGTCCGCTGTGCTACCTTAAAATCTATTGGGGGAGATCTTTTCCAACCCTGTCTAAAAGTGTTTCCGTGTGTACTTTCATCTGAAATTTTCCAGGGGCAAAAGTGAAATGAAACCTGTTCATAATACAGAATATTACTTATGCACATGGCAGCTTTGAAGAGAAAAATACTGAAAATAATGCAGAAATTGAGGATTTTGGGAATTCTAGGGGGCTATTTAGAGGGAAATCAGATGACTGCTATGCTTGCCATTTGGGATCAGAAAGCTGGGGACAGTCTTCCAAAAATGTGAGGATCAAAGCTGTCTGAAATTACGAGAATGATAAAGAACAGTTCACTGTGCAAAACTGCATGGTGGGATGTGCCTGAGAAAGGAAGACGCAAGAAGGAGAGGAGGACAATCACACAGACATACAGTGTTAGAGAGAAGAGCGTAATTTCCCACAGAATACACTATCTAATTAGGCCGAGGTTCGATTTTTGCTTTCTTTTTGTCTTAATGCATAACAAACTTTTGCTGTTTGGTAAAGATGGTTAACTACGGAGCAAATCTAGTGCCTGAAATATTAACCTATTTACTTTATTGCCTAAAGTCTTAATTTCTGGAAACATAGCTCTTTTATATTTCAACACTTTCAGCAAAACTTACATTCACTATGGATTCTTTTGTCTGAGCCATATCAGAAATAACTCCATCTGTAATAATCAGAAGAACAAAATACTGGGAGCCATCTTTTACTGAAGCAGCGTATCTAAGGGAAGAAAAACCAACATTATAGTCATTGAAAAAACCCTTAACAAAAGTAACTAATACAAAAACAAGCTGTATTTTTAAAATTTGACTACTACATAATGCAGTGAATTTCAAAAGTAAAAACATTCATAATTAAGATTGACATTCTACTTTTAAATGGAAACATTGAAAAAACACAGCTAATACAATATTGATATTGATAATCTGCATGTGTTGTATCAGTGAAAGCCAGGAATTGCTTCACTACCAAGAGGATCAGGGACAGAATGTTCTTTACAGAATCATGAGCTGTTAGGAAGTCTAAGCAGTTTAACAGTTATCACCTCTGGGGAACATAGCTTAGTATGAAGGGTATACACTAATATTTAATGGTTGGATTTATAGCACAAATAAAATTTATCAGGAATCAGCAGATTGCAGGGTTTTGTTGTTTTTTGGTTGCTTGGTTTGGTTTTTTTGTCTTACAAAACCAGTTTACTCATTGTTGACCAGACTTGCAGATTTATAGTTTATGTCCACATTTGTACAATGGCTGAACACAAAACCCTGCAACCCTGGCTTAGATATTCATCTCTTTGCACCATCCACCTTTCAAGACTTAAGCTTCTACCTCTGCTGTACATGAATACAAGATAAAATATATCGAGTGCTGTTCCCACCATAGCTAAAAGACCCAAGAAGTAACTGTTCTTTGAAAATAAGCAGCTTCTGAATATTTGGAAAGTCCTGAAAGAGAGTGAATCCATAGCAGCCACACTGAGCTCTATGGCCTGTGAGCCAGAAACTAATATCTCAGTTCACTTATCTTCAAATCTCAAGGGTCAAACTGTCTTACATAATTAGAACCTTTTTTTGTGTGAAGTTGGCTGCTCCACATGACAACAGCCACTATAGTTCCTACTTTCACGAAGGCTCTTGGTACTATGAAGTGAAATAGAAGAAGTCTGTCATAAAAGAAGCAATAAGTAGTATGGAGAGCAGTAAAAGAAAAAACTTAGTTGCCACTACCATTGAATACTATTGAATACATGGTCAAATACATAGTACAACTCTCAAAGAAGTCACTGGTTTTTGGTCACTGAACGTGAAAGGCCTGGGTCACTGAAGAGGATATGTTCTAGTAATGGTCATGATGACTGCATAAATCCAGAAAATTCAGCATGTAGTGCTGATAAACACGATGCTGTAACCACAACATTTATAGTAGTTTGGAGGAAGCTACAACTCAGTCACCACCTTCCCTCCTTGCCCTCTCCAAGATACAGATGGGTAGCGAAGCCATACAGACAGTGAACCTGCTGAATATCATCTATTTGCAGGCTGGCTGTAGGGACTGATAGTTAAATATCAAGATTAGCAAGACCTAGTGTGGAATACATTTTCATTACAATGCAGAGACTCCTTTCATCTTATTTTCCCACAACGCTTATAATCTTTTCAATGATGTTTGCAGTGACAAGGAATGATGAGAGAGTAAAATAAAAATTTATTATTCTTTCTGAGCACTTAATACTGTCCACATACCTACACTGAAGAAATGGAACAGAAATTTGATTATTTTAAATTTTCCACAAACTAAAATATTCGGAAGTCTTTTGCAAGAAAGATCTTGTATGGTGGGGGAGAGATGAGAGAAGAAACTAAGTGGCATCTAGTGTAGTTCAGATAATTCTCTGACTGGGGGAAGGGTAATAAACTCATTATCTGTTTAAAATGCTTCTGAAGAGTTCTGAGATCACAACAGGACAGTAATATCTGACTTTGTTTACAGAGATTTCGTCAAAAGTCAGAGGCATATTTTAAAGTGGGAGGGATGTATGAAGAAATTTGAGACTGAAGGTAGGTTCAAAGAGTAACTGCAGGCAAGTACCATATCTATGGGAGTCAACAGAATTGAACCTTAAAGCAAAATGATGTTACTGAAAACTGGACTGATACATAGATTGTATCAAGGATGATCATGCAGTAGAAGTTCTTGTGGAGATACTTAGCTTTCCCACTATAATGTCGTGTGATCTGCTACCAGGAGGAGTTCCCAAAGCTTGCAACAACCTGATATTTTAACGAAAGTGCAGTGGAAGGACTACAAATGCTGTTGGACAGGCTTCTGTAACTCTGCAAAAGTTGAATACTCCTGAGAAATAACTGGTGAGAAAAGGAACTCAATTTATGCCAATACTTTGGTAACACTAGATCAAAAATTTCAATTTTTGCAAGAAGCAGCCGGCTGGAGGTTAATCACCAAGTTCTGAGTCAGACACCTCAGCTGATACAACCAGCTCTGAGGAAGAAGAAAAAGCCAGAAAAGTCGATGGGTTAGGTTTTTATGTGGCTAATGCAGACACCAAATGACACATATATGGAAAACTGCTACTGGAGAGATCATGTCAAAGGCGATTAAAGGTGATAGCTACTTGCGAATGACAAGCAATGTAATATGCATGTACATAATTTTAATGGTATGATCTGAAGATGAAACAACTAATCCTAATGACAAATAACTGAAATCAGCTATCTAACCATGCACAGAAAATTCTTTGCACCACAGAATTTACAAATTATTTTTTAACTGGTCCGTAGAACTAACAACTGCAAAACCAGATAGTAAATAAATATTTCTTGCTACAACAGTTAGCTATTTTGCAAGCTCATAAATAAAACATTAACAGTACAATTATTTACACAGCCCTACCTCTTTATTTTGTAAACATTAGTTCTTTCTCTGTGTCTATAAACAAAATCAAATCTGTTCAGGTGGTTACTCAGCTAAATCATCTAAGCCATATCACTTTCCTATATCAATTCATGGAGGTATTATACTGTCAAAATCTTGATTTCAAGATTGTAAGCCAAGATCTTGTCTGCCAACATAAGGCAACATTATCTTTCTTAAGAAACTTCTATGAACACAAGAAGGGGTTTACTTTCAGAAGTTAGATGAGTTGTTGCATCACACAGCACCGCTGCTCACCAACGGTGATTGCTGTACTATTGCCTTAAAAGTACTGCTACCAGCTGGGAATTGTTGGCACAGAGAGACCTCGAAGATTTGCACATTTGGAGATTAGGGGAACTACATATGCCTAAAAAACCTTAGATTTTATAACTTTTTTTGCTAGATTCACGCATTTTCTGTGAGGCAATAATTCCGTCTCTAAAAGACAAAAAAGGAACATGACAGAATGATCTCAAAAATTTTCTTTCATTATGATTTCTGCTAGGATCAACTGGATCACTTCTATTTCTTTTTAAACTAACATGTGGTCTTCAAACCTACTCAAAAATACAAGTTAATCACATTAGACTGGATAAACACCTGTAAATACCTTTTTCAATGTTTTGCATTATGTAACTGTCAGGTTTTTATATGCAATAGTTGTACTGACAGTAAGAAGTTTCTGCAAAGTACCTGTGGTGATGCTTACCTGGCTACATGATTAATTACAGGAGCAAAGTTTGTTGGTCCATAAAGCTGTACAGATTTTAGACTCCTGTAATACGCCTCCATTACACCATCAATTCCATGGCAGTATGGATTTTGGGGGTTTCCATTCTAATGAAAATAAGAGATGATTAATCACTGAAAGTAATTATGAAGTAAAAATTATGTAGGTTAATGAACGCTACCCATTGTACATTCTTAAAAGGCAAAGACCTAAGCATTCTAGGATCTGCTCAGAGAGTTTACTACGAATGTCCAACGTAAGTGCCATGTCTGTTTGTGAGTGCTAACTACCTAGGGAAGGAGGTTCTAGCAGCCTCATGTCACATGCAGTCTGAATCACTGGGACTGGTTCCTAGACATAAATAGCATCTTAAGAGTAATTAAACACTCCTTCATACCCACAACAGTAACCGGCATTTTCCTGTGTGGATTTAAGGTATGAATTACAGGTCAGATGTAAAATTAGAATCATGTTTAGGAGCACAGTTCAGGCCCAGTGATTTCTTATTTAAAAGTGGTAGCCAGACCCTGATGTTCATACGCTATGAGAGTGTAAGGTAAACTATAAATTCCTCATTGTTCTGGTACAATATTTCTGCATTGGAAAAATTATTTTTCACCTGGTATAAGCAGATGAAGAAAGGAATTTAATCATTAGGAGACCACAAAATCGCTGTATTGTAAATTCTTAGGGTAGGCATTTTACTACCTAAATCTATAATGACTCTATAATGAGGACACCTATTTACAGATGTCAATACAAACATGTAAGCTACCTTCCAGACTTATGATCCATGCCAGACTAGACAAATGATCTATGTGAGGCTTCAAAACCTTTCAAATCACCTTACTCTCCTTCAAGTGCCAACATCTCACTGGTTTAGTGTGCCAGTATCTCAGTCTGAGGTAGAATGTACCTGCCTCAGAATCTAGAAAACCAAAGCAGGTTTTTCATGGAATTGGTCTAGAAGATTAAAAGAAAGAGCTGTAAACACTGCTTAGCATTACATTGGAGATACCTATATATGTTTACATATGGAGGAAGGAAATATATATATTTATATAAATACATAAATATATAATATGTATGTGGTGCTTTTTCTGCTGTAAAAGCACCACAATAGCACATTGACTAAATCAATTTTAGAAAAACCCTTAGAACTGAAATATGTATCAATATATTTGAACTTGCTACACAAAGTCCAAAGAAAGTCTGTGATTTAAATGAGGACCTGCAATTGCACCTGTTTTAAATTACTATGTGGAAAACTTTTCCTTGAGGTAAGACGTGGCATTGTTTCCTAGCACAGGCTGGCAGAAGAAATATACTTCTATAGTCACCAATCTTCTGCCATGTCTTTGCTGCTATCTTATTAGAACTCATCTGATACACGTGCATTTGCTCTAATTCTGACAACTTTGTCCTTCTCTGAGAAGAACAAAAACCTCAAAATAAGCAAGTAGATAAAACATCCACAGTAATCGCAAGTATCAGTTATACCAGCTTAATCTTTCTGGCAAATCCTGGTAGATTTTATGTTTGCAATTTAACTGACACATGGACCAATCTCAGATTTGTTGTCACCTCAGCCAGTAGTCCACTTAGCTATCCCTATATCTCTAAACTAGCAGCCTGCAAAAGATAAAGAGATGCCAGAAAATAAGAGAGAACAATAACAACAATAATTAAATATTATCTTGGCTCATAATTCGTAAGCTTCTTAAGATAGATTAGCTTCAATCTGAAGTCTTTCGAGCGTCTGTCTCTCATGCTGCTACAGCTGAGGTTCAAGATAATTACTTTTCTTTATTGCCATTTTTGGCCTACAGGGACTTCTTGACTCTGTATTTCTCTCAGTAACTTCACTGTGATGAAAAATTCTGAAACAATTGTTTAGAGTTAGCACAGAATAATTATCACAACCTCCGTTCTTTACTTGTCCAGTGACTGATCAAAAGTACAGCTTTAACTCCCAAAAATTTGTTGTAGTAAAGAAATTCAAACGATATACAAACATTTATTTACTTACCAGTGCAAATTCATGTGATACTCTTCCATCCGGAGGCAGTCTAGCTCCAAAACCTAGAGCTGGGAACATTTTATCACTATCATAGTCCTGAATTATTTCACCTACAGCTTTCAGTGCCATGCCATAAGCATTCAGCTGATAGGGATTCATGTAGTGCAGTGAAGTTGGCTGTGAAGGGTTACCTGTTGAAGCAAGGATCAGACTGAATCACTTCAGAATTTTCTCTCTTAAAAAAAGGTAAGTTGTATCAGGTAAAACTGCAGTTTTCTGAATACATTTTAATAGTAGTAGTTTTTCAGTAGTTCTGCATACATTTTAGCAGTAATAACTGTGTTTCAGCATTGAAAGGGCAGGAAGAAACTTGAAGATTTGTGTCATTTATAACATGATATACACTTTTAAGATGAAATTCACAAAAGCATTACGACATTCTGAAAGCAGCTTTGGAAGAGGATGACAATTTATCTCTGCTTCACCCCACTTCAGCCTTACTCCACCTGAAACTCCTTTCTTTTGCCCATCTCAATGGTGTCTTCTACATTTTCTCTCAGCAATTATAAAGAAACAAAAAAATAATAATCAGAAAGTACACAAATACTTGCTAACACCTCCCACTTACTCAATTTTATATGTAGCTTTTCCAACTTCTATATATTTTGTTTGCCCTGCTTTTCTAGATGGGAATTAGCCTCTAGTCTATTGCTCAGTAAAATGGAAACCTGAGTCTAGGTGGTGCCAGTTGAATACTGATACACACACACATATGTACACTTAAAATGGATCACAGCACAAACATATACAAGGTGTTTCTTTTTATTCTTACCATTTGAGGCTGTGAAATCAATAGCAACTGTGAAATTGATTTGGGTTCTGTAGAAAAAGCAAATACAAGTCTTATTAATAGTTGTACTGTTAGGTAAAAAAATAAACAAGAGATGGTAACATCATTTGTGGACAAACTATAGGACACTGACTTTCTAATACAGGAAATAAACACTGAAAATACTCTTATATAATGTCCCAGCCAAGGGCTATCCAATACTATTTTATTAACACACTGAAAACAGTTACTTGACTTCATCCTTCCTTTTTTCATTGTTTAAGAAAATTTCTAAATCACTAATAAGATCATTAACTTCCATAAATATTCCTAGTTGATTTTCAACAATAATACTGATTTTCCCCTAGACATATTTTAACTCTGGTCATGAAAGACTTTGACAAGAGAAGATGACTTTTACAAATCTGCTCCTTAACACTTAAGATGGGCCAGGACGCTTAAGAACTTTGGACAGGATATCATAGTTTTTGACAGGGGATTTCTTTCATATGAACACAGTCAATGCTCTGAGTGAGAATATCAAGGTAAATCTTGGAAGACAAATTAAAATCTGGAAGCAGGAATATTAAGATCTGTATTTTGAACAGTAGCTAAATAAAGCAATTATCATGCATGGGTCACTACTTAGCATAGATTTATTGTAACTTTTATGAACTTTTACAGAGTAATCCAATTAATCGCAATTCTGTTCTGCAACTTCCTTCAGGACAAAATACTGTTGTTCTGGAGATCATCTCTTAGCTAGTAAGGTTCTATCAGGAAAAAGAGATTGTATGAATTTGAAGACTGACTTTTTGCTCAGACTTATCTTTTCCATCTTCCTTCAAATTTCTGCCTCTCACTGTGTGCAACTATGAACTTAATGACCAAATTAGCAAAGATTAAAGCTCTCTGAAAGTTACTGAACAAATTTAACTCGCACATTCAGATTAAACATCAACAATCTGACACCTGTCCTTGCAGTAGTGGTTTTACTGTTCAAATAATTTGATGTGCCCAGAGAAAATATTATTTATTTCACTAAAAGCTGTGTGTGAAAAAAGATTCACAACGAATTACCTTATTATACTGATCAAGGCTCATACAAACTAAGCTGCATTATGGGTGGACTCTGTCTCCAAAATTAAGCAAAAGCCTACCAATGCCTACAGTATCAAGAAGAGTCCTTGGAACACTGGAATCCCGAAATATGTCTCAAAATGCTGCGAACTCAATATGGACTTCAACAACAATAACAAAAAATAAAAGCAGTGAAAGCTGCTTCAGTCTCTGAAAAGTTCAGAGGCCTAAGCTTTATGAGAGAAGTTTTCTGCTAAGTACCTCTGCATCCTGCTTTATGCAGTTTCACCAAAAAAAATTTTAATGGCATGACAAGTCAGACTTTGTTTTATATGTACTCACATGTCAGACCCCGTGGCTTCCTAATCACAATGTCCTTCTGCACTGTCAGTTAGACGTAAGGAGAAAGATTTAGGAAGCGCATGTCAACTAGTTTTCTACCACAATCAATATACTGTGCAGAAAAGTTGTCTTCCTCAGGTAAGAAAAATTTAGGAAAAACAACAAAAAAGTCTAGTATAATATAATAATATCTATAATAATTAACAACTATAGTAACTAATATAACTATTATTATCATAACACTAATAACAACTATTCCTAAATTTATGCTTAAAATCATTATTGGCATTGCCAAGAAAAACTGCTTTTGGGCTCTAATCTCACTGTACTTAAATATTAAAAGCTTTCAGTGTGGTGCAGTGTTTGAAGAGTAAAACAAGACTACTCCAAGCACTACATGTCAGGTACATCAAGTACAGAAATCCTTCAGCATGGTGAAGAATGTGTCACTGTGAATTTAGTTGGTATAGAAAGACATGATCTACTTCATCAGTTGACAGGTCATTTTACCCTATATACCACAAGAAAAGAAGAAAGTATCTTAAAAGGAACAGTACTCCCACCTCACAACCACAGAGCAGCATTTTGTTCAGGGTTTTTTGAGAGAGCAAAGTGAAACCTATCGTCTTTCAAGAGGAGCTCCATCAGCACTGATATATATAAGGGAACAAATCAAGCCTGAATGTAGCTGTTGACTAGGCTTGGTAGCATTTGTAATGATTACGGGTTTTTAAACAGCACATTGGAAAGAAACATGGATTTTCTCCCGTGGCTTCAGAATGACAACCAGCTGGTCTGTAAGCAGGGGGGAGCAGTTGAAGGTTTCGGGATCACTTACTGTGCAGAACTCTGCAACGGGGCTGATGGAGTAACTCACACTACCAAGAGGCTCCATCCTCCCCATGGCATTTAAGTCCCCAGCAACAGTTATTTTATAATTTCCCCTTTGCAGATGCTTGTTTGGCCAAATGCCGTATCGACATACAGAAGATTTTTCAGATAAAGTCTCTACAAGATCTTCCTCTTACATAGTCTTATTACTCCCTAATATTCTCCAAGGATACAAGAAATACATGGCAAAGCCTCCAAAATACACAGCTATGGCAGCCCTTGATGTGTAAATGTTTCTCATGCCAGGTCTCCTCTGAACATCAAATATGCATCCCATTACATTATATGGTGCACTCCCTGGATTAAACAGCTGTCAGGAAAGGAGTTCCGAGTTTCCATTTTGACCATCAATGATTCAATACAGTTCAGTTAAAAATGTATGTCCAAAGCCTTTTGAATACAAACAATGTGTTTTTCATTTCCAAAAACCTGGATGAAGGTAAGGTTTTTAACATGATGGAAGGAAAATATTTCCTCTTATCTTCCACTGCTCTGGGACAGAAGAAATGGCAATATTTCTGAGCTGGAAAAGGATTCAGCTCCTGAACTTTATCGATTTACAAATGCCTGGCTCACTTCTTATTGTAATAAGTCAAACAGGCCAGAAACTTCTGCACAGAAATATCTTTTCTGTCCACTAAATCTTGTAGCTTTGTGGCTCCTAGTGTCTCTTTCTCTTCCAGGCAAAAAGAAAGTAGACTATAAATTAGTCTTGACAGTCATGCCTTAAATTCAATTGCATTCCTTTTTAAGGCTGTATCCCTTACCTTCCTGAGCTTATTCATATATTTGGAAGTGTTTTGATAGGAATATGTCATTAACTACTTAGTGGCTGGAGAAATATGATTTTGAAATATACAATATTTCTAGCACGACGTACCTATTTTAAATGTGGGAAGGTCACTAGCAAAATACGTGATTAAGATGTAAGGAAAGCCTGCTACTGAGATGGCACCACTTGATGTAATATTCAGATACAAAAGAGACATCCACCTCTTTCCCGCCATACTGCTATAAAATCCAGTCTTATGTAGTAAAATAAAATAAGAATTTATGGACAAATTTCTATTTCCTTCTCCAAAGTTCTTTAAGAAAACAACTGTCATATTGATGCCACTGATAATGGAATACCCCAATTAAACAGATGTAGACTCAAAACATAAATGAAATCAATACTGTACTCCCAATTTGTTACAACTAAAGCTGACAAGATTTCCACTAAATCAGTATTAATTCCAGACACCTCAAATCAATTACAATGAAAGTTCTGAACATGAAGTATTTCATAAGCATCCGTTTATGTAAGAGCAAATATTGTGTCTATTGCAGAATCAGTGTTTTCTAAATTAATGGAAGAAAAACAGGGAACTAAAAAAACAATTTTGGAGGATATACTTGATGGGAAAACAGACTGATTAATGACAAAATCTTCTCTTCCCTCTTCCTTCAAAATCTGTCAACTGGACTGCAACTGATACACAGTAATATTAAATCAGACAAACAAAAGAAGGGAGAAGCCAAGAAAACAACTCTGAGTCTGAGTCTCCTTGTCATGTTTACATAACTGCATATGTTGCAGAAAGAAAGGTAAGGTTTTATACAAGTATTTCTATAGTTTTCACTGAGATGTACATACAAATAATTGTATGAATCACCAAAGAAGACTCTATATAAGAGAAAGCATAAGTATTTTAAACACAGAGCATTCTAATGAATTATATTCATTTTTTGTAAAAAGAGTGGAAGAAAGCTTAAGTGGAATTTCTCTGGCTGATCAGTCCTTATCAATACCAATTCCAACGCTGCAAGGTTCCATAAAGTTAGTAGCTATCTACAGGCCCCGTGTAGGGAAGTACAGCTTCTAAAACGAGGAAACAATACTCCTTACAGATACCACTTAGAGTGATCATATGTGAAGTACATAAATAAATTATTAGGGAACTATAATGATATTGTGAAAACAAGAAAGGTTTGACACCAATCACATACCCGCCTTTAATATAGTCAAGGAATGAAACTTCTGTTTCAATTAGGAAGGAAAGCAATGTTACCTGAAAGCAAATAAAAGAGAGTCAGACATGAATTGTGTGTTTCCCAGTTGAACAAGTAGAGACATAAGCACAGTGTTTTTGGAGTTCTGTCCTTAAGATGTAATTTCCTACAGTGTTAGGGGAAAAAAGAAGATTAAAATAGATATTAAATAATTTCAATAAGTAGTTCTTGAAAGGGAAGAGACAAACTTGGAAGTCAACTACAGTTGCCTTTTTGTTTTTTCAATAAGGAAAGGTGGAATGGAAGATTGTATTCCAGAGCAGGCTACCATATACATATTTTCTGATCACTGAGTACTATATCTACGAATGAATGTTAGAGGCTAAATGATAATGCACCTATTCTATGAGCGCTTCAACACTGTTTAAAGAACTCAGTTACAATCATTTATGTAATTACTCATCTTGCATTAAAAGTAGCACTGAGTATTGATGCAAGCCAAGGATGCAAAAAATCTAGTAAATTATATGCATATATGAAACTTACATAAAAAAATTTAAGTATTTTTACATAGAGATGTATATAAATACAAATTTAAGAAATTTCTTCAGTTACAGCTTTTATCATTCAGAAATTGTATAGATCCAAAACATAGAGAGTCATCTAAAGGTGTTACTGGCATTTTCAGCAATTGAGTCACAGAAGTATAAACTCGAGTGGAAAAGATCCAGCATTTAAGATCTTTATATACTGTGCAGTATTTATGAAGGAAAAAATTCAAATTATTTTAATTTTATTTACAAAGTGACACAAAACGCTCTCAACAGTGTAAGTCCAGCAAGTAGGCAATGAAAACTGCTGAAGTAACTACCCAAGGCAAAGCCACTGATAACAATACAAGGAATAAAAAGGGGATGGAAGTTTGTCACAAAATTTGATTTGCCTCCACCTGCAGCAAATGATAAAAATTTAAAATACATCTGTGTTGTAAACTTAGAATGGGATTACAGGTCGTAATTCTGTCTTCTATCCTACTTCCTTTGCCACAGGTTTTCTGTTTTTTAGTGACTAGCAAAGTTTAAAATGATCAAGTTGAGAACAGAAGACCATGACAAAGTTCTACCAGGCTATCAGTAACACAGACTTGCATATAAGACTGAGATTTCTATGTATTTTCCCACTGGACACAGCAATATTAACAGTTCATCTGTTCTTACAGCTGGTCATCTTGTTCCTAATTAATTTAAGCAAATGTTTTCAGTCCATCTGATGTTAAAAGGTAAAAAAATGGAAAGAAAACAACTCCCGAAGTGGCCAAAGTGTTTACTTCCAAAAAGAAAATGACTACCAACGTGTCAAGTTTTACCCAGTGAATTTTTAATTTCATTACTAGGCTTTATTTGAAACTAATCATGCATTCTGAAACATTTCTCCTTAGTATGCAATTTTTCTGTCTCAATTTAAAATGACCCCATAAGTAATAATAAATTGAGACGTGTACTGTATGTAAAGCAGCAGTGAGACAGCAGTCAGTGATCGACATCCACTTTAAGCTCTCCAGATGTCTACTTGCTATTAGTGAGAATGGTGGTCTTGGTGCCTGGCCTGAAAATTTAGAAATCTGTGGTATAAAGAATATCTTGGGTGAATAACTAGGAGAAGAAAAACAAAACTGCAGGCAAACGTGAGAGAAAGTGACCATTTGGAGAAGCATAAGGGAAGCCTGAAGGACTACTAGAAGTAAGGGCAAATGAGGACAAAGATGACTTGATAAAGAAAAGAAATTAAAAGACCAACAGAAGAGAACACTGGTAGTGAAGGACAAAGGAAAAAAAATTGCTAACAACTGTTTATTGGAAATTTTCATGAGATTGGAAACAAAGAATAACAAGATTTTGTCTGTTCAAACATGGGTAAAATATGTTCTTTCAAATGGAGACAGATATATGTGAAGATGTTAAAATATCTTAAATCAAAATCAACTGAAAAATTGAACAGGAGAACACATTTTTTGCTCTTTTGTACCCGAAACCAGATTTCATACCTACAATTTTGAGTAAACTTTGAGTGTTGGTTAAAAATAATCACTTTACATAAGTTTTTGAGTCACTAATTTAGCATAATAGAAAACATGATAGATTTTAGTAAAAGGAATATGTTAGCAGAATGAATTAGACATTGCATGGTAAATTTTAATGGGTAAGCTGTTTCTGCCTATTTTTTACAATTTAAAGCAGAGAAGGAAAAAACAAGTGTTTATTTTCCTACTGATGAACAGACCCACACAAGACCATAAGAATGTCAAACATTCCTTCAAGGCTACGGTTCTGCATGGAAGTAGCCCTACTGACTTCAGTGGAACTATTCATGTGGAAGAAACCCACATGCTGGATGTGTTTTCAAAACACATATATCTGATTAGGTTTTTCAATATACAAATCTTCAATTTTTATCTTTTTTTTTTTTTTTTTTTTTTTTTTTAAATTTTTTTTTT